>OU744792.1:6278468-6638551 GCA_916614155.1 Mesoligia furuncula
TCCTTTCAAAACCAATTATACAAAAAGCTGGGTTTTCGTTTTGTTTCTTCTCAAATAACCAATTTGGATTACCCACGAGGCCACGATCCTGACGAATCTGCGTTCAATTTCCCGACGTCCTCGCTCCAGAATTGTGCGTTTCCATGTCGCGATGTATTATTAATTAGCCATTACATCCGTCTAATTTCGCGTGATATAATACGAGAATATTTGCCCCCAAGCCGGGGGTAAACACCAATTAATCCTGGCAACACGATACATTTCTAGGGTGGAGGGGGGGACCCTCTGATGGCAGATTGCTGCATAATCCCGCTGCATTTCTACTGCTTCCGATGCAATCGGCCAAGAGAGGGCGTGTACAAGGGGGATCGCTCTATGGACATCACAGGGGCTAATATATTTTTCTTTACCTCATTGTTTGTTGGGGAATCGATCAAATTGTATGTGAAACCTTTGTGTATTGTTCGGGTCAAATTCCGCGGATTTAAATTAAAACATGAATAGCTAGTGGGTTTTATTATGATATCAGTGATTTCTTAAGATAAAATTTTGTTACGCAAAGTAATTAGGGGTTTTCACAAAGTATAATTTCCTTAAATCTCATGGGACACCCACTAACTACACTCAAATATAACCAATAAGGCGAACTTCGGGTCCACAACATTTTTCAAACGCTTCCCTAACAAATAAACACTGTTTAATTTTGCCACTTCACTCTTACTGTCATTTATTGAGCTGACTTGACAATTCCAACCAAAGTGCTTTTTGTACACTCACAAATATCAGTGACTTCAACATCCAGGCACGTCGAAACTTCGGTAGAGGGAGTTCCGAACTCGCTCAAAGTTACGATTGCCATCTCGCCCCTTCACGAGACACCAAAGGTATTTGTTAATTACCCCGAAACGCAACACCGTTAGACGTTAACATGAAACTACTAAATTAATTTTCTTATCTCATATCTTTACATAGAGTATGTAAGTATACCGAACTGACAGTTTTCGCATACAATTAGTGACCGCCCAAATAAATATTGGATTATATAAACTAACACGGTTTATTATATACTTGGGAATAAGTATTATTTTTACTTTGTGAGTTGGCAAGTTCATGTGAAAATTTGTGGCTTATCTTTTGTATTACGGCTCACGTTTTTTTCTACGGGACACAAGCGCTCTGTCGGATTTTTTTTATGAAACTGAAGTTTAGTGACAAAAAACATGGCGCTGGATTGTAAAGAAGACTAAAAACAAATCAAGCTATCCCAAAGTTCATTGATAGGAAGGAATACAGGTTTAGGTGAGAAAATACCTTAATATAAAAGGCACATCAGACTTTATTTATGCTTTATGGCAAGTAATTCCGGATTTGTGGAAATAAAATATGTACCAGCTATAATGAGCTGGCTTACAATAAATGGATGATTAAATCAAAAATGTGAGACACATACACATGTGAACTTAATATTATAGACGTACTGACAGACAGGGTCAAATTGAATTAATTGGCAATACTTCACAGACATGACGGGTATTGATATATTTCGTAAACTTAATTTGACCCTATTAGCCTTGCATATTATGTGGCTAGGTACCTATATTACGTATTAATATTTTTTCTGCTCTAGCCGTAAAACGAGTAGTCGTGACGATCGCGATCATGTCTAATCAACATAGTAAAATCTGCATCAATGTGTCACTTTAAAGCCAAGTTCTTAAAAATGGTAATACCTAGTAATCTGCTCGCTTGATGTTCAAAGTATTTGACTATACACCTGCGCGCGCGGGTGCTTCAGTAATGTATTCATGACCGCAGAATGTTCCTCCAAAAGACGCATTTAGATCTATATCTGAACTCGTTATTTCGATAATTGTTGAGATTAAATTCTTTATGATGACTGAAATCGCCTCTTCAACTTCATAGTCAAGACAAGTCGCTATTTAACTTGTAATTACTTATTTTAAGTGGAAGAGGTTGACTCCAACGAAGTAAATAAGTGACCATTTAACGGGTCCGAATTAAAAAGCGCTGAACATTAAATTGATAATCTTATAAAAATACATTCGAATCGATATAGTCGAGTAGGATTCCGTATCGATATTCGCTGCGATCGCCCACGATAAATCAGCGTTCCCTGCGTCGGCTTGACCATTTTATTAAATTCCGCGATTAAATACCCGCCAGCAACGTTAAACGAAAACGTTTCGATATTATCGCGATATCTCGACACCTCGACTCACCTCGCCCTGTTTATAATTACGAGTTCGCCGATCGTCCCCTCGGCGTCGTCGTACGATCGTACCGGGGTAGAACAACGAGCGAGTTCTCGCTTGGCATAGCTCCGCCCGACCCGTGCATACCATACAACCAACACTTTTTGTCAAACAAGGCGTCTTCCTTTTGCGGAGGTTTGTTATGAAAATAATTATTTATAAATATCAACTAGAAAAACGATACCCTTGCTGTAATTTCAGTTTTTGTTTCGGTCTTTGTACCATTTATAAAGTGTGCCTTGATAAGATTGGTATCAACGGACTGCAACTATTATTGCAATATCATTTTGAAAAAACTGACCGAGCAATTAGCTAGCTTCTTACTACGGCATAATGTGTTGACTGTTTGAATAATTAACGCCTTCTAGTCTCCACGGGGTAATCCTTTTAGAACTCTGTGGTGTTTCGGCAGATATTCTTTTATTATGACAATTTTAATTTTCCATGAGTAGATAAGATCTTTAAATCCGAAGATTTAGTAACTCTTCATAATCAAATCATGTAATGATAGTTTTATTGTATACAACATTATTTTTAGTATATGCGAAACCCGAAACACGTGTCTAGTATTTTTATGTAAAGAATCAATGTACAAAATTTCAAAACATATCATGAAAATCATAAAGTTATAAGCTTGTTAACTTACCTGTTTGTCCGTACAAAAACATGCTCACCCGCGCCGCTCCGTCTTGCGCTCATTGATAAAATAGTACCTAGGTACCTAATCGTTCGGCGCGGAGATTGGATAACCTACTTAGTGTCGCTCGGATTCCAACTTTTAACCTTTTTTAAATATTTTTGGGACAAAATATAACATGGGGTAAAAATTATTGGAATCGATTCAATTACTTATTCTGTACAAACTATATTCAGGTTCGCATTTCGCATATACTAAAATAACGTTGTATAATAAACGCTTATTCTTATAGCCGATATCCAACATTGAGAATATTCTATTACTGAACAAATGCACAAAGTATTTTATATAGAATTGAAAGTAAATCATCGCCAATATGAAACGGTGCCAACATGAAACGTTCGCAAGAATATTAAAGTGCTCTATTACATAAAGCTCTATTTCACGGAAACATGAGTTTGCATAAATCTTACTATCGAAGATGTATAGTTTAAGATATTATTTTCCGGAAAACTTTCAAAATGTATACTGACTGCAGCAAGATTAAGTCCGTGTGCTTTTAATGTTACATAGCTACAGGACGCTGTATGTGCTTAACCCCTGCCAAAAAAATTAAGTTATTTAACTAATCTGTTATTTCAATTTCCAAGATAATATTTACATAATTTAAAGCTAACATTCTTACAATGATAATATGTACAAGTACATAAGAAAGAGGGGAAAGAATCACAGGGTATCAAAAAAACTGAATCGATTAGATAATGCGCAAAGTATATTCTTATCGATCATCGATGTTACTAAATCTTTCACATTCCTAAATCCATCATTCACATACAATAATAGTTCTGGCTCACTCACCAAGGCAATCCCAATTACAAACTTCACCAAATATCATGAAATATCGCACTTTCGTACCAAACATTGTCCCCTTTGTAAGAAATTCGGGTCCCCTAGCAAGCAGGTGTGGCTGCCGGTTTAGGGAACCCTGCCAAACGTGGAAGGAAAGTTACGGGACCTGTTCAGCTAATGACAATCTTTGGACAATATGAACTGGCCCTTCGAGCTTATGGAGTCACGTTTTTTTAGGTGACACGGTTATTTAATGGTGTTAAACTAAACATTAATTATTTTAAAAAAGCTCCTTCGTCCTGTAGTTTGCTGGGTTTATTAATATACATATTATGAATATCATATTAGCTAAGAACCTGTTACTCGGTGTCCGGTTCAGATAAGGAGTTTCTTGTAATCTACCAGCAAAAACATGGACCAGAATAATTATGTACTTATGGCTTCATCTGAAACATAAGTAAACTGGCATTTGGCAGTTATCGTAGGTGGTAAACCAGATCATAAATAAACTTGACTAAAACCCTATCTAAAAGTCACTTCTACAGCCTCTCATGAAGTCCATGACGTCTACATTTCTTAACAAAAGAGGCCACATTATGTGTGAATGTTTATTTTATGACGTGACACTAACGTGATCTTAAAGTGGACGTGCGAGAGGTTTAATGACGTCATTAACGTCACCAGCACTAAGTGGACGCGAGTTCGGGAAATTACGATCATGACCGAGGCAAGAAGCGTGAGCAGCTACAAATACTTTGGTAAACTTATTTAAAATGCACAAAAATTCGATAAACACCTCAATAGCTTTAAGTAATTCTAGAAACTTCTTGTCTGGCTTTGGTTGACACAGGCAGCTGTAAATTTTCTCACTCCTATTTTTCGGTTGTTCTCAAAAGTAACTTTAAGTTTTGACGGTTAAAATTCCAAATGAATAAACAGAACCGGAACATAAAGCCATCAATTCACCACAGTTTTAAATACCAAAATAACAAAAAGCTTTTGTTAGACAAAGCTCGTAAAGTAAAAAGGCGGGTGCTGACAGCCCCGCTGCCTCGCTAACAGCGCATTTATAACAACACCATGTGCATAAGTCAGGGCACGCGACAACATAGAAAGGTCTAACGTCATCGACCTAGGACATCTGCTTCATAAGGCAGGTTCTAGAAATATCACGTGTCTGGAAAATGTGGCGTGAAGAATTTTATGCGTCGACGCCCGGTGCAGCCTGCGTGAGAGATTTTATATGAGGTCCTGTCCGATTGTCGATTGGATGCATTACTTTATAGGTTCGTTTTTATTTTTAATGCGCTTCCTGTATCGAGGAGACTGGAAATAGAATATTGGTGCTTAATTTTTAATAGTGCTTCACATAATATATTTCCAAACTAGCAGTACCCAGGATTTTGTTCGCGTGCATGTCGGATGAGTTCAATTTCTTTTGCGCGGAACCCTAATTATTTTTTCTAAAATAAAGGTAGCCACGGTTACTCCTTATAGCATCAGCTATCAACCAGTAGAAGTCCCCTCAAAATCGGCCCATCCGTTTTGGTGATTAGCCGGAACAAACAGACCGGCAAACATTAAATAAAGAAATGTTGTAAGTACCGTATATAGTATATACTTTCATATGCATTTAGTAAAAATCTGGTATTTTGGACATTACAAACAGACATTTAAATTTAAATTTTCAATTTCAATACATGAGTAAGCCGTTACCTTTTATGGTGATCAAAGCAATGAGTGACGTAACATAGTGCATTAAAAATTCTGCCACTACTTCATTCAGGGATGTTTTATAATCTTGCGCTAGGGGGAATCAATTTAATTATCTGCGATCAACAATGAGAGTATAAAACATCCTTTTGTTAGGCACTCGCGCAGTTGTCCTGCCACCCCCACGGATATAAAGTTATCGCCTTAGTGTCCATTAGCGATGCGAACGTGCCCCGTCAGTGTACAGCTGCCTTAATACTAATAGCCTGATAAATTGTTATTATTGTTTCTGCAATAAAACGCAGGGATGTCCGCCATCAAAAGAAAGTGTTTGCAAACATCGAACTTATCGAAGATTATTTTGTATGAACGTATTCATTGTTTTATTGTCTATCAAGAGTAAAATGAACTGTATTTATTGTCGTTTATTAATGATGGGCAGCTGCGACGCCGCGGGGGAGAAATGTCATGGCTCCACTCATTATATGGACAGGACAATGAGGATCCCAGCGATGAACTCATTCTGCTATTTATTTTCTCTTCTGACAACAACACACCCTCCCTATGTGCGTGCGTGCTATCGACCCACTATCAAAGTACTGTGGCCTTTTCGCCAACTTATTTCGGAGATGAAGCTCGTCCTATTGATAAGTCGTTACGATATTTGTTATCATTCGCAAAATACCGAAGATTAAAAATAAATATGCGTCATCAACAGAAAATTAAATAAAATGTCATGACAACACGTAGATTACAAGCGTTATCAAATTAAGGACATGCGTGTTTTTCTTCTCCGGACACAGAGACAGAACAGGGAAGCGCTATAAAAGGAAGGCGATGAACATCGGTCAATTATGGGCTGGCAAACGCTTAAATTGGAAGCTACACCCCGCGCGCAGCTTGCACGAAAAACAAAGAGTATGTTGTTAAAAACAGAAATCGATTACACAATTACAAAGACTGCGAGGTAGTTGTTTGATTTATGCGTTGTCCACGTACGACGATTGCATAATTGAGGCGCCTGCACTTCAAACTGGTTCGATATTTCATAGTAGCATTTCGATTTTATACGTGTTTTTTTGCGGCGGGTGCGACATTAATATGCATTCGAAGCGCGTGCCGTCGGTCAGCTGTTTCTTCTATGCGGCCGCAAGCTGCGCGAGCCGTAAAAGGAAACAAGACTCGTGGATGGATTACGCCGATTACATCGCAATTATCCGAGCGAGCCGAGAGCTGCCTACGTAACATTGGAGCACTTTCGCGATCTTTGTTCCGCGCGACATTGACCTTGCCGCGCGCCTTATGTAATGTTTTTTCGGCGTCCGCTCCGTTGCCATTGAACTTCGTGTTCTTTTCATATACATGCGTAAACACGCGTCAGTGATTACCTTGTGAGGGTTCATTATCACATTTAGCACCGGCACGAACGTTTTGTGGACGTAAAATAAGTATTGTCGCGTTGACTACACTCAGCACTTACCGCCATTGGTATGGCCGCGTCTTAACGCGATATTCGCATGCGCTGTGCGATCGTTTTTATCGCTCGCCCATGCCTTGACGAGCTCTGCAGATGGCATTCACGATGCAGGCTTGAAGTTTTTACTGTCACAGTGACAGTTATGTCGCTGACTCCTCAAGAATCTTTAATTTTCTTTGGTTATGTTTGCAACATGGAAATCGTATCTACGTTCAGATCTGGAGAGTCCGGTTTTCTAATGAGAGCACGTCGCCCGCATTATTGGTATAACTGTGTTTGCGCTGCGGGTTGAGACTTCACCGTGTACTCGAAATCTTTTTAATTTTACGAGCACAGCGTGAGTCTTCCGGACCCTTGGCTCAACTATAACTTTGTTTATCTGGACGGGTGCACGATTATGTGATAATCCCACACTGGTGCTCACGGTTGAATATAAACCAAGAGTAATTGTCTCATTGTCTATACGTCACTTAAATTAAGATACTACCTCGATAACACCCGAGGAACGTGACGTATTTGGATAATGAAAGTCAAGGTGCAACATACATACATAATAACGAAATTTCATTGTAGAACCTTAGAAGGGGCTGGAACATTCGCGGCACGTTCAGAGTGACACGATGTCATCAGTCTTGAACAGGACTTAGCCTACGGAAAACTTACAGATGTGTTCTACATAATTCCGCTGTGTCACTTTAACGATAAGTGGCTAACTGCCCCGTTGGTCTTGTGGTCGCAAGCGCGACTTCTGAGCCGGTGTTCGATTCCCGGGTCGGGCAAAATGTTATTGAGTTTTTCCTTTAGGAATTTCTTAGTAACAGTCTGGAGTTTAGAAGTTGGCGGTGTGATACCCTCGTGCCTCGGAAAGCACGTTAAGCCGTTTGTCCTGCGGCTGCTGATCTCTCTTGTCTTGTCGGATTGCCGTCCCATCGGACTTTGAGAGTGAGGGAAGAGGGAGTGCGCCTGTGTCTGCGTGCACACTTGTGCACTATAATATCTCCCGTCCAGAAGGCTAGTCTCCGTTGAGGTTGGCCGCCGTGGCCGAAATACGGTCTGGAGGACTTTAAAATTGGCTGACGTAAGCTACAATTCTCACGTCTACACCTATCCTAAACATACTTCATGTATTTCGGGGAATCACAATGATAATTGTGGTTCCATTGCCATTGTTAGTAACTAGCGATAAGATCCGTATCTACACGTACCATAAAATTTAATCAAAGCAAGTATTTGAACAATGACTGCATTATTTTGTTACAAATCTAAATCTAGATTAGCTGATGTTACTCAATTAAGCCTAAGGCCAAAGTTTTGATAACATTTCTTTATTTCGTAACTACTGATAAGGTAATCCACTCAATGTTAGCTTCAACGAACACGGTAACTCCATTAGACGTACATACGTAGCCATAAAACCATGATATAGTCGTTGGGGTTGATCTTAGGAATGCCTTCACCGTTAATTATGTACGGTGCTCAGCAGAACAGGTAGCTTCAACACTTGAGACGTCTGGTAGCAACACAAGACTAGCCTGCGGCGCCGCCTGCCTCTGTGGGTGGTTTTGCCAAACCGAACTATTGAACCGATAACAAAAAGGCTTTTGTTGAGACTGAGAACTCTTCAGAAATACTGAGGTCAAATGTTTTGTTTAGTTCTACTACAGAAATGAAAAGGACTTATACAATTGAAAGACGTACGTCATGTTTGAGTATGAAACTCTAACAAAACTTTTGGAAGAAACGCTTTCACATAACAATTCTTTAAGTTTAGGAAACATTGTAGATACACGGTAGTCGCTTTCTACTGAATACTGAGGTCAGTTATTTTGTTTTGTTCTACAATTGAAATTAAAAGAACAACCTACAGTTGAATGAAAAGACGTGCTTCGTCATATTTGAGAATGAAACTAATTTTTTTTTTTTTTTTTGAAAATCTTTAGGCGCGTTGGGCATTTTATGAGATGGGGAAAAAACCATTGAACTCGCGCCACTGTTACCGTAAGCGATGCCTCGCGAGTTTTGTTTATAAGACGATTAAAAAAATACCCGCTTCGGATGTGTTCGACTGTCCTCGGGATATACTCGGTTTTAATGTATATCCGATATGTCAATGACTGATGGCGAAGTATTCGGTTTGTGTTTCACTACTGTCGGCAATCCCGGAGCGCCACTGTTTTTTTTTTTTTTGAAGAAACGATTTTTCGCAAAAAGTCTTTTATCTTGTGAGCCACTTTGGGCCTTATTATCATTGATTCAGATTTTTAAGACGAGACACGGCAAACACTCCGTGTAACACAAGAAACTATAATGGATGATAAACTTACACACTTTGTAATCAAAGCACGACCGTCCAGCTCCGTTAGGTTCTGGCAAGCAACCATGGGAAAGTAAAGATCCGGAAGAGCTAATTATTTACCACCTTACTTCAGTAAGAGGCCGCAGAAAATAATTATCTTGTTCGAGTTTTGACCCATGCTCCCGTGAATAAACTAAATTGATCCCAATACTCAATCAAATTCGAAACGAAGATGGATTTAACCTCTTCAAAACATTGACAGATAAATAATTACCTAATGTATAATATACTAAAACCTTCCTGGAAGTATGTAGATCACATTAATGAAGGATTTATCAAAATTGCTTCAGAGTTTTTGAAAAATCGCGGACTTACAAACATACATACATATGTATATACAATTATACATTATACATACAGGACGAATACAGAACCTCCTTTTTTGAAGTCGGTTAATAACATTCTGTCTGTTGATTCAATGGTGTCTTGGCACCATCATTTATGGATTACAACACAAAGTTGCGTCCAGCAGCGCAGTCATAAAAGTTAAAAATACTTATGTAAATTAAGCTTTTAACTTCATATATTTGTCATGATCTTACTATTAGTAATATATAAAGATAAAAACCGGTCAAGAGCGAGTCAGACTCGCGCACCGAGGGTTCCGTACCATCATGTTTTTAATTTTTTATCGGCGAGGCCTATATTCGTCAGAGAATTTTAACACTGCACTACGGTGTAGGTCTTTACATAAACCTCTATTGTGATAGAGGTTTATGTAAAGACCTACACCGTAGTGCAGTGTTAAAATTAGTGTTAGTGTATTAGTGTTAGAATAATTTCAGATTTTTTCTCTTTGCAAACTTCGGAGATAAGGGGGGCCCATCTTTTATAAATTTTACATCAATAGTCGAAAACTCATACTAATATACTACATACTACAACACTAGTGTTTTAATTTTATTGTCCAAACAACAGATTTTTTGTAATGAAATAATTGCTTCATATTTTGCAATAAATTACCAGCGTTGTGTCATCGCGCTTCTCTCTCTTTTCTATGCAGTCCAACAGTGACCGCGCTTTTAGGTCATGGAAGCCCTTTAAAGAAAATGTGTGAGGGGGAATGACGTGCAATATGTGTGTAGTTGCTTATCTCACTACATTAGCATGTTTGTCGGGACACGGGTACTGCATCCGTGTGTCTACTACCGTTATGGTCAGTTTTAACTAAGTAAGCACTTGAGTAGGTACGAAGCTAATCTTATCATTCGATCCTCATGAACAGTTACTTGAAAGTTCAAAGTTTTGTTAACGACGTCACCTATCATAAGCGTAATCAGCCTATGTTCCCACTGCTGGGACACAGACCTCCTCTCTGCCAGAGGGAATGGGCTCTAATCCTCCACGCGGGCCCAGTGCGGGTTGGTAAAATATGTAACATGTCTTCGAATTTTTGGTCACCTAAACTATGCTTTATCACAGTAATTACATTAGGGTTGCATGTGAATAATGGAAAGCAAAAATCCCTGTCATTAGTGGAAAATTACCGCTGTCATCGCCCTTTCGCCACCCCTACGCCACTATAACAAACGCATCGCTGCCACTGCATTTGAAACCTTAACTTTACACACATTATCATCATTTATTTGTTTCCACACCGTACACTCGATTAATAAGAAAGTTACCTGGTTTATGGTACCTGGTTTAAAAGTTCCCTTAATAAAAAATCTAACAAGTGTGTTTAACAACTTTAACAAGTTATCGTTAAATTAGCGACGATCGTAACATTATTATCTCACACCTGCCCCCGACGGTATCGCTCAGCAAATCGGAACGGTCCCGCGAGCTTTGTCGGTGAAATAATAATCAATCATACACGAAAATAAGCTCGACCGATTTTGCGACGTATTTCTTCAAACTTAAGCACTAAAATCACTTGATAAATTCACATTGTATCAACAGCTGCAAAAAATCTCAGAAACTCCCCAATGAGTGTAGATTAATTATCGGAAAATTAACAGGCAGTTCTATTTGAAGTATCATTGGATGTTGGGAATCTCGTGAACGTCACTTTCATACGCTCAATGACGCAATGAGAGTCTTTATTACCGGGACATAGAGTCACGATTCGAACCGACTTGAGTGTGAAATAGAAATGGATAGTCGTCACATATTATCACGCGATTGCCAACTTAGCTCACGTACGAATACAAAAAGTGATCCAGAATAAAACCGTGGGAAGATTAGTGGACGCAATGTTGGTTTTTGTTTTAGATGTTGTCTGTACCGAATAACGAATATAGATAAGTGTTGATTTGATGCGACTTATGCAGCTAGTAACATACCGACTCCCGTTTTTAAGTCAGCGTACATTATCATGGCAGGGAACAATTCTTAGCCGATTGAAGAAGCTTGCGGTTGTGCTCCATTGATTTTTTTTGTTCTTTGTATTCGCGTTTAATTAGCATTAAAAAGCTTTGGTAAAATTCCCAAAGCTCTCTTAAATCTCCGATTTCATGTCTAAACTTCAGGCAAGAAATCGATCCATGTTCAAGAAACCATTTTCCGTAACAGGGCATAAGGTTTTGCTCCCATTTAATTTATTAGCAAAAAGTATCAATAACTAAGAACCTATAAAAAGCGTCACTAAACGGTAACTAAGCACCAGTAATTCATTGCGATATGCATCTGAATACCGCAAGTTGTTTGTGGGAGCGATTTAGGCTGACATGGCGGAGTTTTTGATCCGCGACGCGACGCACGCGAGGTAGCCGCGCCGTATTGGCGAAGCCCTAGGGCTGTCTCAGTCCCCACCCGCCCGTCTGAAACGTTATCACGGATGAGTTTTTGCCACGAATAGCTCGCGAACAAAAAGCTTGAATGTAAATGATTGACGTCAGACTTGCAGACTGTTTTAATACAGAATAAAAATTACACAAACTGCAGTGTTGCAATACGAGGCCTTGTAAGCACAGACCTTGCATTTACATCAATCAAGCCTTAGGAAGTGGTCGTGTCGATAATGAAGCGTCATGTTACGTCACCTGAGAAGTGACAACCCCGCATCACCTCGGCCAAGTTACGTTTTGATTGAATTCCTTCTATATACAGTACCCATACAGCCAAAGAGAGTCGGCAGCAACTTCGCAACTCCCCGTCGGGCAACATTTAGACGGAATTAAGTGCACTTAATCGTCGGCGCAGGCGCTCCGCCCGGGGGAGCACAATTTGAGCCCGCATTTATAATGTACGGTTTTTTATGATGGCTCCTTCCTTGCTAAATTTCAGTTAGTCAGAGAATACTTACCGCAACGCCCCACCGAGACAAGTAATGTGGTCTTCCCGATACGTGTGCTGGATTCAAGATTTTCGGGGTCTATGCAGACAAGTAGAGTTGAATGCGCGTATAAGGCTTAAGCTCCTCATATTTACCCAAAATTGTCTTTACTTACATATCGTCCTGTCTTTTAAAGGTTTTTATGTTGTTAAAATAACTGTTTGTTTCTCAAAGTCGTTTCAAAAGAAAACGAAACACTGTCTGACATTGAGAATAATTTTACGGTATTGAAGCAAAAGTTGTACTTACTTACAACTGTTGTATGAATCAACTGCACCATCTGCCACTGCAAAACACAGATTGTAATTACCTGGTAATGTCGTAATTATATACATACAGTCGTCTCAACATAACTGAGACATTGGCAGCAGTTGTGTCAAGTTACGGAGACGCTTCGGTAACACTGAGTTTTATTTGCTTATTAAAATTCATGAGATTCCGGACCTGACTTCGAATGAATTTCAGATTCTCTCACTCCAATTATTACAGTAGTATGTGCAGCAATAACTCGCCTCCGGCAGAATCAGCTTCGACATCGATATTGGAATATGGGAATTGGAACGAGCACAAATACTCTTAGTACCGTGAATTGTTTTCTGCACCTACTTCGTTAAAGCGCGAACGGTTGGTTGTTTATTTTCAATAACACTTAACGAACCGCGTATGTCATAACAGTTGCATCGACTTTCTCATTTCCGACAGCGTTTACGCCCACCTTTTAGGCCTGGAGGGCCTCTGTTATTTTTTCTTATAAAATACAGGCCGAGCGCCAAAGTGCGTGTTCTTTTGTGGATGTTTTTCCTCACAATGGGCCGGTTTCATTATGCAGGGCGAGTGAAAAAGGAACGAAACAGATGTACGGTGGTGGTGCATTCGTTCGGTGAACAATAGTCACGAACGTCGGCCGATCGATGCCTCGTCTTTTGTGAGGACGAAGACTAGTGACACGGCTTTAACAGCTGGTGTGTCATTACATTGGTATAGTTGCGAGTGTTGCGACTCGAGTCGAGCGACGCAACGTTCGATTTACCGCGAGTGTCGATGTTAATAGTGCCGCGGTGTGGTGCCGGTATTTACGACCACAATGGATTGTATGACACGATTTTTTTTCAAATGTCTTTTAAATCTTCTCTTAGAATAAAAAAGTTATTGTAAGCTTCTAGTGAAAGTTACAGATACCAATAATAATACAAACTAAATCATCAGTATAATGAAAAGTGAAGTTTAATGCGCTCAAGAATGCACTGACAATACAATAAAATTGCAGTTGACTCTCTGAACCATTTATTTGTACAGGCGCCAGCACATCAAGCTACCCGAAACTGTCAAATTTTCCCAATCAACTTTGAACCTTACTTTGGCTATAAAGTTGAAAATCTATTAGAGAAATTTGACAGATTGTAGTAGCTTGATGCATAACCGTCCATAAGCTTGAGAGAAGATAAAACACACAAAAAGCACGATCATCATCATCATCATCATTTCAGCCGAAAGACGTCCACTGCTGGACATAGGCCTCCCCCAAAAGCACTATCAAAACTAACTAATTCGTCTGGGCTGCACAATTAACCTCTCATTCAAATCCCACCAAGATACACACTGAAAGTTACCATTAGCTCTGTGAAAGAATTCTTCTCAGCTTGCCTTACAAATATCAAAACAATCCCATATCGACAATAGAGAACTCGGAAGCAGTTTCCATAACATAACGGTACGGAAATTAGTGAATACAAAGAAGACCGTCAGTCCATGATTAGTACATTGCAAGTTTATATTTGCGGTCGACTCGTTCTTATTTCCTGAGACATAAAGTCAATTTATTTTATTATATTGAATAGTGTTGTGATAAAGACGGCTCCCGCCTGACGCGCGCGTCGCGTGCGTGCGCGCCGCAAGCTAAGCGGACGCGGCGAAATTATGTGCACTTATCTACAGGCCGGTCGTTAGTCTGTTTCGCGTACCTTGTCATGCACGCAGCAACTTAGTTCGCCTGTTCCGGACTAAGCTGTGAAATATACCGAGTGATGTTACAAAAAAAAACAAATCAAGTGCGACTTATAAATTTAAGATTAAGTATTAAAAGATAATTAAAGATTAGCATCTTTAGTAATGCCGAGAAGAAGTTTATTCCAAAAAATCAGTTCACATAACACGACGTCAATCTGCGCCGCACGATCATCCCGCAGTTAATGATCAACCTGGATTAATACTGAGTGAGCTTGTAAGTCAGTCTCACTTCATACAAATTACGAACCGCGACTACCGTTACACAACGCCTCCCGGGTTACCCAAGATTTTTTTAATTAAATCATTCTACGGTTGGGACACGAAGAAAGAAAAAGGCCAACGGTTACCGATTGAAAGGAAAAAAACTTTGCCCCCTCCTTTTCATCCCTAATCTCGTAATTGTCGGTAGATTTTTTGCGCTATGAAAGAAAAAAAAAACCGAACCCTTCGTGGATTTGTACCCTCACACGTGCACCGACGAATCTCCTTAACCAATCGTAAACACGAATGTCGAGCCAGTGAATTGTATTTGTCGAAATATTGTTATCTCAGCGCTCTAACAATATTCACCAGTTTGAAAAATCACTCGGTGCTATCACTCCATCAGGGCGATGAATAAATGAATACACGCTAATATGCTAAATAATGAAGAGGAAGTATGGACGGTCAAATATTAATCGTGGCACCGTAAGCCCTAAATGTCAATTGGGCGATGGAAGGCGACGAGACGATTTCATTAACCTTTTGAACGCCAATGTCGGCTATAGCCGACATGAGCAAGCGTGCCCTGTGCGCCAACGACGGCTATACTCGACAAAAAACAGGTCGCAGAAAAATACAAAATAAACCTATTAAATCATTACTTTTATGTATTTTATTGATACACCTTGAAATTAAGATTTTCGGGCTTGGCGTACAGGGCATAGGAATACCGATATGGCGTGGCGGTGAAAAGGTTAATAGGATTGTAATTAAGCCGAAAGGGGGTGAGGCGAGGGCACGCGGGGAGCGCAGGTGCAAGGATACGGGCGTAACCTTTACAACAGCTGTTCGAACTATGAAGGAAATGGCTACAATCGCTCTGATGAAAAATAAGAAGAGTGCAACTCTTAATCTATTTCTAAGTTAAATTGCCTCCCCATAGCCCCATACACATGTAGTTTTCAAACGTTATTTATGGTCAAAATTAATCGTACTATAAAAATAGTGTCGAGTCGGCAGCTGTAGACGACCTGAGGTGGTGTGGCGAATATATTATTAAATATTTCGTAAAGGGCAACCTGCACTGCATTCATTGTGTTTACATTACAAGTACTGACCGACGCACCGCAATGTTAATGGGACTAATACCATGGGATCTCATACAGTGCTCGCCCAAAGGCCATTTGAATATTAATACGCGGCGGCGTATTCGTTTAGGCGTACATCGCATCGTGCATACATTATTCCGTTATGGGATTATAAATAATCTGACTTTGTAATGGCGTTAGATGTTATAACGTGTGAAGTCGACTTGAGGACAACGAATAAATCACCATTATCTTCATTATCTGTCCATACTGGCGAATATGTAATGGCTACGTTTACAGTTACGTGGTTGCTTCATGCATTACTAATGTGTGATTCCAAGAATATACTCGATTAGCTAAACAGAAAAGGTCTAGTCAACACAATGCATGAATTAGTCGTTGGTCACGAATGAACTAAATGACTGCAAGAAAGTCTAGACGTAAAGTAATCAATATTAAACACACGCTAAAAATAAGCCAGCTTAGAAACTAAACACATAATTGAAATGAAAGCTTGTAACCTATAGGTTTTTTGGATGCATGAAGAAGCTTCCTCTTATAGTGTAGCGCAGTTTGTTCCGCCAGTTACTCAACTGAACCGAGCGCTCGGCGCATCCTGGACAGTCACATCCACCACATTATTTGACTGGCCAATTCTTCCCTTGCGGGGCCCTCCCACCGGAGTCAGGCGGCAAGCAGCCTGCTGTTTCGTTGATACGTGGGAGTCCCAGTGCCTTAGACATCTTCTGGGTTCGCTCGTTCCATCATAGACCATGATCCATCGCTTTCCATCAGGCGTGATCGAGGTCAAGAGCGGGCCATTCAACAATAAAAAATAAAAAAGGTCCTTCAATAAAAATAAAAAGCTGTAAAAAGTCCAATAGAGACAAAACGAGAAGTATTTAAATATAAACATTCCGGTGGTTTTCTCACCCCAAAGTGTTCGTTTTACCATTTCCCAGTATTTCCGATAAGGCACACTGCTGCAATTTACGATAAAGGGTATCCATCCTTCACTTCCGCTCCTCGAGACTCAAAATCCTTTGATAAATTACTATTTCATCTCAGGATTTCGAATTTCTCGCCAAACTTTTAGAATTCGCCACCCTTCGGTTTTAGGAATTCGTTTTGGAGGCCAAAGAACTTTCGCTCCAGTGCATTTAATCCTTACTAACTCAGAAAATAGTAGGGATGAGGAGATACTCAGTTCTGACCACCTAAAGACATTGATTATTTTAGCAGAGTCCAATTGACCTGTCTGTATAATAGAATGAGGCGTCAAAATATTCCAAAATACTACTAGTAAAAAGCCACTACTTTCGAAAATCCGGGAAGCATACATACTTCACGATAATTTTTCAGGCCCAGAAAACAAAGATTAAATACCATACTTACAGAACCCATAACGCTTGCTGCTAATATTTTTTCACTAGGGGCCAAATGGCGGTGCCGTGGGAGCGGTAATCCAGCCCGGACTGGACACAACCGGGGGTTTTTAATTTGGGGCCCGCCCGCTGTGAACGGATTATCAGACCGGGAGACTCGCAATTAGTCGTCGTGCCGAGGTCTGATGTCACTTGCCTTCGCGGAATTTTCGAGGATTACCGTGAGCCCTTGCCCTTAGCTCGTTTGTACCTACCTTTAAGCTAAGGAAACACATTTTTCGACCTTTTGGTAAGGCGTAGATACGTTACGAGCAGGTCCTTGAAAACTCACTCTTATATAAATTTCAAAGTCTTGTACTTTCTTCCGCCGCAAAACCGCAGCAACATATTCCAAGTTCCATTTATTACGGGCACTGAACGCGTAAAAACAATTTAACTTTGAACAACGTGTCCCGCGGGGCGAGCGCCTTCCGTAACGCCACTTGCACAGCTACCGAATATATACGTCTACATAATATACATAACCGATCTGAATATGACAGAAATGAGAGGAACAATGCATATTGCCTTTTGATCTCAAGGTTAAGCCATAAGGATTAAAAATAATACTTTTCAAGAACTTCGATAAAAGAGGGTTGCTTAAAAGCTTTTAGGGTGTTGTGACAAAAAATTAGAAAATAACTGCAATGATGCTGTAATAAGCTAAGGACTTTGGAGAGCCAAAAAGGGGAACAATGTTAAAATTGAAAGTCTCAATCTATTTTTAATTACAAGTTGAAGAGTTGTCAGCATCACTTGTTCTGTTTTGTCCTATACAAGATGATAAAAGCGTTCAAAGTCCTCTGAATTGGAACATGAATAGCTAAATGTCGCCTCGTGGGAACGGTGCGGCGAGTTTTAATTCGTTTATTTTCTTATTACGTCCTTTTAGTACGTTTGTTTGCGGACCGAGCGATGGATTATGAGATTATCCCTGCACTTTGCGGGTTATCGGTCCACCCGACTTTTATGAAATGTATTTTACGAAGAGCTTTACCTATCCTAATAGGTGTTGCGCGTATCGATTTTTCTTTTATTTTCATTGATAGACTTCTTTGTGTTGGTTTCATTTTGTGCTGTCTGTTTCGGGGGATGTTCGGAGTTCGGACAGAGATTTGTTATCATCTACTGTTTGATTTTTTTCCAGAAAAAGTCCTATAGGTCTCAACTTCTCAAGATTTCGACTCAGATTCTTTGGAAAACTGAGCACAATCCAGTTTTCTGCCCTTCTAATGAGACTTGATCGCTGATAGATTGCTTGCCACGTAATAACTTACAGTGAAACACGATCGTATGTTTTACGCTCACAGCGAAGCCATATACGGCATTTACTTCTAAAGCTGCTGCTTCAAATAAATCTGGTGTTTCATTTCACTAATGATTAAGACTGTTTTCAGCGTGTCCTAATTCGTCCAAAACTTATCCCGGGTACCATTTTAAGATGTATTCATTGTTTGAATTTGGTTTTATTAGACGATCTCCCGAACTTTTAGGAACTCCCTAATTATAGTCTTTTAGAACGGCCCAGGATAAATGTTTGATTGCTTGATCTTCAACACGATGTCACAATTTAATTACCTGATTAATTATGTATTCTCCTCCTAACGTCGATTCTAATCGTATTCTGTTATTAGCTTATTTTAATTTATTCAATAGATCATTGGAATTTCTACAAATAAAATGTTATCTCGGAATCTTGTACGCACCATCCATCAGCTCATAAATATGGTGATCAGATTCTCGTCATCAACAACCTTTTCGTAAAAAATGTAAATGATGTCCCAACTCCCAACAAATCACCAAACGGCATTTTTCATTACCGAAACTATTACTACAATTACATGTTTTTACGACATTTAAATAATATACTAGCTTTTTTACATATCGACGTTACCCATTCATTACGATAACATGTGTATAGTGCATAGTGCACAATGGGTATGCTAATCGCGCGCTGAGATTACGATTAAACAATAATAGGGCCGGTCGGCCGTGCGCACTCGGCCGACGATCGATACCGTACCATCTGGCTGGTTCTCGCGATCGCGTTGGTGTTCTGTAATTATTACACAAAAAATACGACGAGATTATGTGGATTGTATATTTCCTTTCTTATGTAGGCTGTTAACTGTGTTTATGTCAGCGACATACATGAACAAAAATAGCGTTTAAATCAGTTTTCTAGCTAAGAATCTGTATTTACCAAGTCGTAAGAGTGACATTCAATGAAACGTGTGAGTTAGATTGTTTACAATAGCTGACAGTACAAATTTCATAGAGACAAGATCAACGCACACGTTTCTCAGAAGTTACATAAACCATAAACAAAGACGGGTAGACCCCACACGTGTTTATAATCGCAACTTATATCTACGATCGCAACATTTCTAACAATCGCGTGCACAGTGTAAACTAGTCTTTACTTGTCAACATGTTATTAGCGATAATTGAGATGTTTTCATTGATTTTTTTTTGTCTGATGTTCTAAGTCATCGATCATGCAAACAGACAGTATGATGGGCAATTTGATACGTCAATTAACGAAATCGCCGAATGACTAATGCGTGGGTGAAAAATGCCTTTAACCTGTACCTACTCAAAATTCCTAATGTAAGCCGATCAATTCAGAAAAAAATCTCACCGTGGAAACTTAGGTGAAGTGAGCTGTCAATAGTGTCAATCCCTTGCATCAGGTGAAATGACAGCTGTCATTTTGAATTATTTTTGAAGTGAAAACTTCTTTAGGCGCGTTGAGCATTTTTTGAGATGGGGAAAAAACCATTGAACTCGCGCCACTGTTCCGTAAGCGACACCGCGCGTGTTTTGTTCAGAAGACGATAAAAAAAAACCGGGCAAGAGCGAGTCGGACTCGCGCACCGAGGGTACCGTACCATCATATGTTTTTAAATTAACAGAGAATGTTAACACTGTGCACTGCGGTGTAGAATATTGCAGTTTTATGTCAGCGCTATCTCTTGACCGATAGTGGAACTAATGTAACTTTTGTTGAGGATTTTTGAAGAAGTGTGCTATTTAGAGACTTCGTTTTATTTTCCTGTAATCTTTACACAAACTTCTATCACATAGAATAATTTCAGATTTTTCTCTTTGTAAACTTCGGAGATAATGGGTATATTTTTACATTTTTTGTCGAAAGTCGAAAACTATGCGGCCTAAAAAAATAAAAAATGTTTGAGAATGTGCAAACTGGTCTCTTTCATATGATATCCCACATGCCCTAGTAGCTCCACTTCGAATTTTTCAGACCCTTGGAAGATTTGATTTTGAACCCGTGATTTTTCCACTTTCAGTGGAAGCGTGCTGGACCCATAACCTATTAAAACACACGTAGTCGTAAATCAAAAGACAGCAATTTATTGTTATAAATTCATGTTAGCATTAATCATAACTGCCAGTTAGTACATAAGCAATGATGATGTATTAAAGTACTATTTTGATATTAATTCTAACTCTTTCAGTCCTTGTTGTAAAAAATATACATATTATATGTATTTTTATTTCTTTCTTATTTTCAAAATAGTTGGGCAAACGTCATCTAAAACTGTTCCTTTCAAGTTAGCATTAGTAGTACTTCTTGAGATATCCAGCTGTGACAGACAGACAGAATGAGTCTCACCATAAGGGTTCCGTTTTACCATTTTGGTACGGAACCCTAAAAATACTCGCTTCGGATGTGTTCGGCTGTCCTCAGGATGAACTCGGTTTTAATGTATATCCGTTAAGTCAGTGAGTATTCTGTATTAGCAAAGTATTCTGTTTGTGTTTTGTTTTCATTCTTGTCGGCACACTGAGTGCCACTGTTGTTTTTAGGGTTCCGTACCCAAAGGGTAAAAACGGGACCCTATTACTAAGACTTCGCTGTCTGTCCGTCTGTCTGTCACCAGGCTGTATCTCAAGGACCGCGATAGCTAGACTGTTGAAATTTTCACAAACTATGTATTTCTGTTGCCGCTATAACAACAAATACTAAAAACAAAATAAAATAAATATTTAAGGGGGGCTCCCATACACCAAACGCGATTTTTTTGCCCTTTTTTGCTCGATATCAAAAATGGCAACAGGTAGGCACGTGAAATATTCACAAAATACTCAGTTGTTTTTTAACTGTAATAATAAATAATAAAATTAAAATAAAATAAATATTTAATGGGGGCTCCCATACAACAAACATGTTTTTTCGGCGTTTTAGCCTTGTGGTATGGAACCCTTCGTGTGCGAGTCCGACTCACACTTGGCCAGTTTTTTTAACCTGGCGAAGCTATATTTATTATGTTACCTATAATTTTTTCTAAAAAAAACTTGCCAATACTAATCGTGATACTAATTTAGAAATTTGACACCGCCGCATTAACAAAATGCTGCAAACAAGTTATATGCTACAGCCATAAATAAAAACCGGCCAAGTGCGTGTCGGGCCACGCACAGTGTAGGGTTCCGTAGTAGCCCGTTATCACAATGTAGTACGATTCTGTTGTTCTTTATTCTGAATAGGTAAAAAAAAAAACATATTTTGGTTTTCAATGCAAGTCTTTACCCATTATAAACAAGCAACTACTTCATCTTAGTCACTTTAAAGGATTAATGCTAAGGATTTTGTATTTGGTACAAAATTATCCAACACCCAAGTTCAACGACTATTACTGCTAAACTAATAAAGTTATCTTAACCGCTATACTTTTCCTTTAAAGTTCATGAAATGCACTTTCATCGAGAATTTTTCCAGATTTTTCAAGCTAATAGTTTAGCTTTTAGAGGGGGGGGGACGCCCTACTGGAACAAAAATTTGCACTTTAAACTTTAATATTTCGTAAATGGAGCATTAAATCGAAAAATAATTTTACCAACCCCTAAGCCATTTTAGAAGACCTATTCAACGATACCCCACACGATGGGGTAGATGATGAAAAAAATATTCATCCCCACTTCACATGTAGGGGAGCTAACCTAAAAAAAAATATTTTCGAAAATTTTATTTTACTACTTTGTCGGCGTAACTGATATACGTACTCCTACAAAATTTCAGCTTTCTAGTGCTAACGGTCCCAGAGATTAAGCGAGGACGGACAGACAGACGGACGGACAGACAGACATGGCGAAACTATAAGGGTTCCTAGTTGACTACGGAACCCTAAAAATAGATTAATAGGGAGCGTGATATTGAGGTATTAGGATTTTGGAACACAGTTGTTGATTTGTGGTTATCATCAACTATTTTTTTTCTCAACCATTATTTTGCTGACCATGAAAAGTTCCTTCCTTATACATATAAATAGAAACCTCAAAATTATTAAAACGTGTAGGACAAACAATAAAAATTGGATTCGAAGTAAAATTATTACCCTACCAATATGACGTGAAAGATTACATCCAACAAGTACTTACTGAGAAAATTTTCCTTCTCCGTAAAATCACAATAGAAAAATTTAAAACCTACTTAGTCAATTTTGCACACAATAAAACCATCCCTCCGCTCTCTCGTGAGTTCAATATTGCATTAATGAGGTTCTCTAACAATGATATTTAATTCTGCACTGAATGCCAGTCGCGATGTCTTTGACAACCCTAGCAACTACACCACACACCAGCCTTATAACTATCTTCGTAAGGTTGAAAATTGACATGATTTGCTGCTCGGTATGTTAATGTTAAGGGTTGGCAATACGGGGGTGTGTTGTCGGCACGTGCGCACGCATTTTGCGTATTACCTAAATAAATAGTAGGTTTTGCTTGTGTTGTTTGTGTTTGACGGTTCTCACGAATTTGTTTGCGTTATTAATTCTTAAGCAGCCAAGAATGGAACCCATCTGCTGCGATGAATGGGGATTTTAGAAGGAAACGCATTGAAAACAATAACTTCATTTTGAAATGGGGCTAAACGGAATAACATGCAATCATACACTGAACCCAATCAAAATAAATACCTACATGTAATTGATATGGACCTGTACTAGAGCTTTCAGTCTCGATGCATTACTGAGTCCCGGGGAAAAAAAAAACGAGACTCGATGTGGTCTCGAAAATCCCGGAGATAACGAGACTTTTGAGACTAGGTTTCTTACTTATAGGCTATGCAAATTTTCGTAGTGGTTTCAGACGGAGAGGACCTAATTTTATTACACAAGTAACTCGCGTCTCACGTCTCAAAAGTCTCGTTATTCCCGTGACCGAAATGTTATTCTCGAGTCTCGAAAATACCAAAAAATCGTCGGAGAATCGAAATTTTCGAGACCGAGATTCCCGGGATGAAAGCCTTAACCTGCACCCTTACTGCGTAACACACTATCAATCACAATCTGAAAATTTTTGAAGGATATTGCTAATCCATTGCTTCATATGTTCGAAAAATGTGTCTGCTCAACGAGGTAAATAACGCAACGAATGTTGTTGCACTGTCAAAACGAAAGCCATTCCTACTGTTAGTGCGTTGCACTTAGTCCAGCCAAAAATCAGTAAATGACAGTTTGTCCAGTCAATCGATAGTTTGTTATACTTATACAGTATTGAAATATACTTCGAACCGATAATCGAGAATGTATAGCTGAAGCTTAAACGATTAAAGTATGTATTAATTCAGACTGCGGTTATCGCAATATGTCCCATTTGACATTTGGGCCAATGAAATAACAATAAATCAAAACAATCGCAATAATTGTGCTAGTTACATAATTAAGCCACTGCCCATATCAAAATTATTACCTAGTCTTTGTTTACCTTACATGTTGGATGCCTGATATTTCAAACTGGTTTAGTTACAAACAAAACGAGATAAGAAAACACTTGTATTTAATGTAATCAAACTTATTTAAATACTCGCCGGTCTATTCTACAGGGTTATTGGTAAAACATTAACAACCTCTTAAGAGGTCATTGTACTCATCACTATGAACAACTTTTACTATGGGAACAAACCTAAAATCGCGAAGAAAAATCAGCTGTTCCCTACATTTATGTGCGTATAACTTGTCAAAAGTTCAACAGATTCCTATCCTGCCCTGGAGCTCCGTCAAGGTAGCCCCACTTTACCAGCTTGGACTTACATCTTCCCACTTGTGTCCGGACAGTTCAACAGATTCCTATCCTGCCCTGGAGCTCCGTCAAGGTAGCCCCACTTTACTAGCTTGGACTTACATCTTCCCACTTGTGTCCGGACAGTTCAACAGATTCCTATCCTGCCCTGGAGCTCCGTCAAGGTAGCCCCACTTTACCAGCTTGGACTTACATCTTCCCACTTGTGTCCGGACAGTTCAACAGATTCCTATCCTGCCCTGGAGCTCCGTCAAGGTAGCCCCACTTTACCAGCTTGGACTTACATCTTCCCACTTGTGTCCGGACAGTTCAACAGATTCCTATCCTGCCCTGGAGCTCCGTCAAGGTAGCCCCACTTTACCAGCTTGGACTTACATCTTCCCACTTGTGTCCGGACAGTTCAACAGATTCCTATCCTGCCCTGGAGCTCCGTCAAGGTAGCCCCACTTTACCAGCTTGGACTTACATCTTCCCACTTGTGTCCGGACAGTTCAACAGATTTTGACAGTTCAACAATTTTCATTGTTTACGTTGTAGGACAGACAATTTTTTTCGAACTTAAGATGCAATGGATTAACCTTCCCCTCCTTCATAATGATTCAGATTGTGAGTGATGTGTTACGCAATAAGTTTGCAGTTTTATTACTAAAACCTTTATTGAATGAGCTGACTTGGCATTTCGCGATTACAATTTAAATACACAATGACCTTTTCACGACATTTCGGCCTAACTGCACCGGCCATTAGCAAGGGTAGATTATAATACATGTAAATGCGTCCGAATCGCGAAAGTACAATTTTTTTTTTTTTAAGTGGCACTCCATAGGGGCAATTCTCGTAATTTTAAGAACGTTCACAGTCTGATCTCAGTCTCAATCTGATAACCTAAAAATACCTCTAATTTCCCCACATTTTGAAAAGATGATGAAATTTTTTTGTCGCCGATATGAGACTGTAACTAGATTTTGAACGATTTAAATTACGAGAATTGACCTTCGGTGTGCCGACAGAAGTGAAAACAAAACAAACAGAATACTTTGCCATCACTCACTGACATATAGGATATATATTAAAACCGAGTACATCCCGAGGACAGCCGGACACATCCGAAGCGATGTCGGTTACGGTAACAGTGGCGCGAGTTTAAGGGCCATCGCACACTAGAGACACGACAGTTTTTAGACAATCTTGTTTCACACAGACAAGTCAGCTTTAAGATTAAAGAGAAACATTTATATCTACCACACGGCGCATACCAAGACGAAACTGTTTTGTCTATGACGACGCAACGCATACAAATGTATGCATAAATTCATCAGTAGCAGAATAGGCTTCACCGAAGCTGCTGTGATAAGCATCCTTGTTACACGAGCAATTGCAAAACGGCGCAGAAGATGTAAATATTGGTTACACCCCATATATAGTGAAAGACTGATAAAAGGCTCGCATACACTTCAAAGGGAAGCCGACAGTCGTTAGTCAGACTTGTCGCCGTGCAGTTGTTGTATGCATTAGACAGCTTTGACTATGAGACGTTTTGTTTCAAATGTGCGCGTTTAGTACTTTTTATTATTATCATAGTCTGTCTTGAGACTGTCGTGACTATAGTCTGCTCTCAGCCTAATAGTTTTTTTTCCATTTGAAAAGAAGTTTTCACTTCAAAAGTTATTATTATTATTTAGCTGTAGCTGTCCACTCAGTGTCCTAGTCCACTAGAGTAAAACCAGTGGACCGTAGAGAATACTAAATTAGCATAATCCATGTGCACACGTGTGTGTGGCACGCGACTCATTCATCTCGTCTGCTCAACCCTTTAGAGTTTAGTGCGTCCATTGTGATCACTGCCGATATAATGAGTTTGATTTGATTCATTCCAGTTTTATGTTGACGAACTGTTGTGGAGTATCCTCGAGGGGAGTTTATCGATCGAGGAATAGTGACCGAATTGTGCGTGCATCTTTGTGATTGTATTTTTATTTGGTAGGTTATAGATACTCGTACATGAGTGTTGTTGTGGTTTGATCCCTTTCTGCAGCTCGTGTATATATCACGGATTTGGGTTTATGGAAATAGGGTAGGGTTGAAAGAAAGAAAGGAAAATGTTTTAGTTAAGTCACGCACAGGAAATACAAACAGTAAAAAAGAACAGTAAATCTAACAAAATCCTGAAAACCAAAAAAATAAAAAAGAACATTAAAACTTTTGAATTAACTAAGACTAGCAGCGCCCCGCGGTTTCACCCGCATTAGTTTCGATCCCGTTCGAAAGACACGTGGCGCTATCTATTATCATAATAAAGTTAATGTTGTTTTCCTCGGGAACAGGACTTTTTTCGGGATGAAAAGTACCCTATGTCCGTTTCTGTACACCTGACAACGTATAGTAGTAGTGGTGTAGACGTGAAAAGGTAACAAACAAACTTACTTTCGCATTTATAATATTAGTTAGGATTTAAACTAACAAAATAATGTTAACAACAAAAAAAAATAAGGCGGAAGACCTATTGAGGCCAAAAAAGCTCCTGTCTCAGCATTATGGTAATGACAATAAATAATAAGGTCTTGTAAGAAGGGCAGGAATGGAATTTTGTTATTTTTGAAGTGAAAACTTCATTAGGCGCGTTTGGGCATTTTTTGAGATGGGAAAAACCATTGAACTCGCGCCACTGTAACCGTAAGCGACACCGCGCGTGTTTTGTTTATAAGACGATTAAAAAAATACCCGCTTCGGATGTGTTCGGCTGCCCTCGGGATGTACTTGGTTTTAATGTATATCCGATATGTCAGTGAGTGATGGCAAAGTATTCTGTTTGTGCTTTGTTTTCACTTCTGTCGGCACGGTAAATAGCTTTTACTTTTGCAACGAGAAGCACAATATCTTCGATTGAAATTAGAAAGAAGATCAAAGATTAACCTCCTATTCCTGTTGATACTCAAATCTAATAAAGAAGAAGCAAAAAGAATTTCCCATGAGCTAAATTAAATGTGCAGAGAAGAGTCACTTTCGTAATAAAATATTCGGCGAAGCTGGTAAGCATAGCCTTCGGCGGTTATGATGTGCCGAACTCGGCCGCTTGGCGTGTTCGCACACCCTACTATAGTACCCTTGTTTGTGCAAGATGTATAGCATAGCTAGATATGCCTTTTAAATTGCTCTAAGATGCAGTTGAGGCAAACACCAGACGTGCAACGTCTAGGATATGAAACTCTCTGGCACGAGTTCGAAATTTTTTCGAATAAAACCTCAAGCAACTGATGATAATTTGATATCCTGAACATTTAGTACGCTCATCAAGTCATCAAGAATAACATGATCAATCCATCACGTCAATTAAAATACAAAAATTACACAAAAACGCGCATTCTCAGCAAAAAACTTTTAAACATTCCATCTAGCAGATATGTATCTTCGTAGCCAACCCTCCCGTCCTCGCGTATTGGGTTACCAGGCCCAAGTGTCGCCGGGGCGCGTAAGGGCGGGGCCCCGATAATATCGACTTTTATACTTTATTGATCATTTCGCGATTGATGGATAGTTTTAATCAAGTACATCGCTTTAATTAAACGTTGTAGTGAAATTTTAAATGTTTAGTGGGCAATTACGATGCGAATTTAACACCTTCAATAAAATGATGTAATTTATAAGTTGAGGGAAATGCTCGTAAATAATTTTAGCAGCAATATTAATATTAATAGTTTCTTGATTGTTTATGGCTGGTAAACTCCTTTTGCCGTACCGTCCTTCACATGTATTATGTCCGTATAACTTCATCCATAATTGAACAAAACTCAGTTGCAAGAATAGGACCCCAAAAAGTAACCAGGATACGGAATTACAAAAGCCTTTTATCCTATAATCGTAAAAGTTAAAACCCAAACTAATTAAATTTTATGATTTATTCGGCTGCCTTCATTAAAAGCCCTCTCAATCAGTAACTTCTAAATCACCAATTTACGGCTACATTAACTATTTCCAAAAATGTAAGTATCCTATTTTGTTTTATCGGCACCCCACGAACGTACCTACTGTGCCGTCGGGCGCTCACACCCCTCGAGATTCCCAGAGCGCTATATTAACAACCACGTAGGTTTCCTACTTCAATTACTTTAATAACTAACCATTGTGTGCCGCTGGTTACTCGAAACCATTGACTTTTAAACTTATATTGCCTCTTAAAATGTGTGCAACTTTATCAACGTTCCCTAGCCCTTTTCATTTAGCTTTTCGTGGGAAGGACATTTTTGGATCAATAAATTTTTTGCAGTTATTTTATATCTTTAAACTTGGAGACCTTATCATAATAATAAAAAAACATTATCAATTGGTCAGAGCCGCATTATACGGGTTAATAATTAATAGTAGGTGTGTGTGTGAACTATGGTATTTTGTTCGTTCTATAGTATCGATGATTATCTTGGAAATCCAGTACGGATTTATACGAAATCTAATCTCTTTTCTTTATCCATCAAAATGTATCCTTTAAAACTACAGAAATTAATCATGCAAGCCTCAGCTGTTGAAGGGAATCTCTCAAAGCGCTCGCTCTCTTTGCTGTCCCAGAGCTAAGGCATAGTGACACGCCATGGCTTACAGTGTCCTCAACTTGAATACATTCACATCAACCACATATTCATCCTTATCACAAAAGCTTTAAGTCGAAGTTACTTTACCTCGACTATCTCAGCTTCTGCAACAGAAAACGGTAGCCGAGATTTAGGGGTGTCAACTTCTATGAATGAATAAGTCAGAAATGTCTTTATTTAGCAAAGGTTCCTTTAAACACATTTTGATGAATCCATACTTAATATTATAAATTCGAAAGTAACTCTGTCTGTCTGTCTGTCTGTATGTATGGTACCTTTTCACGCCTAAACCACTGAACGGATAAAATTTGGTAGAGAGATAGATTGCATCACGGGGAAGGACATAGGAAAGTTTTTAACCGGATATTCCCACGGGATCGACACTTATGCGAGTGACACCGCGGGGCGCTGCTAGCATTTCATAGTGTTTTAATATAAACTTAGCATAATTAGCCTATACTGGTCCCACTGCTGGGACAGCCCTTCTCTCTGCGAGAGGGAGTGGGTTGTAATACACCACGCGGACCTAGAGCGGGTTGGTAGATGTCACATGTCTTTGAATTTTTGGTTCTAAGACGGTTTTCTCACGATGTTTTCCTACACCGTTTTGAAAACGTTATTGACAACTACATTTAGTAAAGAGGTCATTCATAATTTTGTGTCTGTATTTCAGTTTATGGTTTGAGGCCGCAATTACTGAAATGACTTATGTTCGGTTTTGATCGGATTGAAGTTACCGTATTCGCGTCAAAAGTTTTGACCAAAACAGAGAGTTAATTACTTAATTTTGCCACAAAAACTTTAACGTTTCTGTGGAGTTATAAAAGTATGATTGAAGTTCTTCCAATTAAAATACGTAAAAGACGGTGATATTACATCTACAGAGAAACATTTATATTGCTAAAGGTAGCTGACATAATAATAATAATATAATAATAATATAATAATATATTCGACAACTATCACACAACGCCGTCTAGTCCCAAGCTAAGCAGAGCTTGTGTTATGGGTACTAGACAACTGATAAACATACTTATATATTTCTAAATACATACATATTATAGATAAATTACACCCAGACACAGAACAAATGATCATGCTCATCACACAAACATTTGTCCTGGGTGGGAATCGAACCCACGACCTCCGGCATAGCAGTCAGGGCCACTAACCACTAGACCAACGGGCCAGTCAAAAAATACCTAAAAATATTTCTAACCGGCACGGCAGGTACGAAAAGTTTCCTTAAAAATAATAAATCTAATTTAACTCTCCAAAAAGTTCCGAAGCAAAACAACAGGTTCGATATCCCCGGCACTTGGACGCCTTAGAATATTCTGTACAAAAGAAGCAAGAGCAAAAGGACCAACCCTAATCCGGCAAGGGTCTGATTGCTCATTAATCACGAGCGCCTGTAATTACCGCGCCGGCGCACAACGGAGCCGCCGTAATTTGATTTTAGAACATAGAAATAATGCATCGCGCCCAAAATGGCTTTCGTCAGAATGACGGGTAATTGAAAATTACGGTCATTTATTTTTATAAATTTTGCTCGATATACTTTATGCATGCTGTTAATGATCACTTTTCATCATACGAAAAAAAAACCTGTATTGAAATAAGAAGAAATACACTTATTCCCTTAGATAGCGATTAAGATACTTATTTCAATTAAATTAAATGTCTAACTGCTTTAATTTCCTTATTTCTTGCTTGTTGGGTTTTTTGTGTAGACAATGAATGCAGCGCCACGCCCATATCAAATTCAAAGTGCCTAACTGTCAATCTTTTTACTGGATGCACGTATCACTTAAAAGAAGTTAACATAAAAAGTTGTTATTACAAAAAACCACAATGCAATTAATATTTCCATATTGTGCTTGCAAATTATGCTTGCTTTGAAGTCAAGTAATAATCGCAGACTCATCGAAGTGTTAACTTTGTGTAAGGTATAATACTATTAATAAATTCTTTAACAATTCTTTATTGCCTTAAAAACCGGTTACGGAACCATTTTAGACCCTGGCACCAGAGCTAGGTTACAGTATCTGTATTTGAGGAGCCAGAATCATCATAATAATTATTGACGTTCAAAAGTGCCTTTTATGTGCCTATTTGAAATAAATGCTTTGACTTTGACTTTGACATCACTGAATGCATTTTATTGAATAATTCCATAACACCCTGATTTATGGATTTTAATACCTCTCCCTGAGTGTTTCGACCACCTGCCCTAAAAACCGGATACAATAAATTATAAGAAAACAAAACTTGTATTCACCCTTTCGAATCAAGGGGATCGTTAGTCTCGTGCCATAAACGTTTTGGGTTTGATCAAACGTTTGTTAAGTTCTAACGATAAAGGATATAAATATATGAAAAATATTTGTTTTTCAGAACCTTTGTCTAACTAAACTCATCAAAGGTAACAAGCTCCAATTAAAGGCATCAGCTTATAATATAGAGCTGCGATGCCAGAAATAAATATCTTTTGTGGCGCGACCACTTTTAAGCTTCATTTTTTGACGAATGAATGACTTCCCCGCCCATCCTTTTGATAGTCAAAATTAGCTCAGGAACTAATGAACTTGTTACGGACATATCTCAAACTGCAGAACGTGGTATTTGATCACATGAACACGAATAGGAAGGCAATAAATTTCTGCCTACGAAGACACCGGACAAGACAAATGCGAGGTGTTAGTTTGCGGTATGCTCTAACTGGCTTGTTGAGTGGAAATACAACAGGAAACGATCTGAACAAGCTCTGGACACCGCTGGAGGTTAAAATAAAGTGGATTAACGGGAGAATCGGAGACTGGGACACGACTGTTGCAGGCTTTCCAAACAACTCGGTACACATGACGCAAGATCTGGATCTTGAACCCGTTTGCGCTTGTTATCAATGTTTACATCGGGATGAAACAGTTCGATTTCGAAGCTTTTGCTGAAGACGTTCCAAATATGAAACCATCAATTTCAACAATGTGCAATGTATGGTTTCCTCTATTGATTTTTTGCTTCCTGACGCGTTTTTGTGGATACAATCAATCAGTTCCTGGCTTTATATATTTTTCGCCAGAATTTCAGTATCGATTTGCGGCTGTGATTGGCCCCTCCAATCAAGGCGTACGCGACAAGCATATTATATCAGGTTTGGAGTAAATAAAATTTAACAAATTGTGTATGTAATGTTGGTAGCTGCGCTCGTTTAGTCTGCTTGTTAATGAGTTTGCGATTAATTGATTTTATGCAGGATGAATTTTTAGTTTTTGTTATAGCAAGCTTATATATATACTTTTGTAGCATTTGAACTGCGCCTAAGAATGATGACTCATCCAGCCTCTTAACATATAATTTCTATTAAAGTTGTATTTTCGGTTCTTTTACTATCAATAAACTATCAACACGTTGGGCGTAATTCAATAAACATAAAACTGCACTTATAGCTTGTCTAGCTCTAACACCTTATTTTGAAACATGAACCGCTGACAGAATCTTCAATGTCTTTACGTCTTACTTAATTTGGTTTTTGACGACGCTGAACATAGCTATTAATTTCATTGCTTCGTATTACATAATTATAATTATTATTGTTCATATTAAATTTATTTTTCTGTAATTGGTCTTCTTTACGAAGTCTTCCTGACCAAATTGATTCACTGTTACATAAAGTTGGAAGATGTATCTTTTCAATGTTATCGGAACTCGCGCCGGGTACCAGGCGACCAGAACTGAACAGGAAGTTATCGTGAAGGGACCATGGGGCTCAGTACGCTCACAGAATATTAAACAGCTCTTACAACTTCTGAAAGCTTGGTACGATAACGAATTTTCTTTCGATCGTACTTTGAACACTTGCTTGCTGTCTCACTGATACACTATGCGAGTGAAAGGGATGGGAGACTAGAAACGATCGAACGTACCTAGTACAAATTACCACAGTATTGATACTTGCAGTGATACTAATGAACGGAATTGTTGTTCTGCTAATTCTATTTGAGAGGAGGTTAACAAAGCTAATGTAATGTGTGTTTGTTTCAGGTAACGCACCAAATGTGACGGTTGAGTGCTGCAAATAGAATCGGAGCACGATTCATGCGCTTTATGGTAATGTTATACCGGTTATACGGGGCCATCTTTTTAACCGTGTTATTAAAATAAGTAATTATGCGTTAAAAAAGCTTCAGATTGAGAATATAGCATAAACAGCCTATAATGGTCCCACTGCTGGGACATAGGCCTCCTCTTTCAGAGGGAGTGGGCTGTAATCTACCACGCGGACCCAGAGCGTGTTGGTTGATGTCACATGTCTTTGAATTTTTGGTTGAATTTATGCTTTTGCATTAATTATTCTCACAGTAAAACTCGAATTCACACAGTCGAAGCCAGAAGGGCGTGCATTAGGCGTTGTATTCCGTACCGGGTCTAATCGCCTGAGGTCAACGGCAGCGCAGGTACCGGGATTTTTTGTTCCCCCCCCCCCCCCCTTGCCTTCTCACCACGACATTCCTGCCTAACCCCGCGGGCTACCGAATTTAATGTTTTAATGTCATTCTTTTTAGGAAATTGATTTACTGCGATACTTGAGTACAGTCACGAGCATAAGTATGTATACACTTGGCTTTATTCAAAGGCGATTTTCTTCTTTATTTGTTGAATGAAATTTTATATTATTAGGAACATAGTATTTTCGAACCCATAGATTTATGTAAAGTATCGTATTTCAACGTTGCATTCGTTATTTTGTAAAAAAAATCGCAATTTAAAGTTGCCAAGTGTTGACATATTAGTGCTCGTGACTGTACTTAACCGATTTTTCGTGTTGACACATAAATGCTTGTGAGTGATTATGGTGTTGATTGATTAGTGTTGATTTTGGCGTTCGATATGATAGGAAGGAATTGAAATAAAAGTGTAATGTAGTTAGGATTTATGTAGTTTTATATCAAGATGGAATGTACAGACACATCAAGCGAATGTGCTGGCGTCTGTACAAACATGATCGCCACAAAGAAGATGAGTAGGTACCTACTATAATATAATATTACCTATAGTTGCTACCTAGCAACTATAGATAATATAATATTATAGCTATTATTATTATAGCTTTTAATTTCTCTAATGGCGAATTTCACCAAACTTTTATACCTAGAATAAGTCATATCTATTTGAATTTTTGACAGTTTTTTCATACTACCTAGAACTGTCATACGTCAATTTATTTCCTTAATTGACTTTGGTAAAATCAGCCCTAAGAGACCTTTTTATTATCCTCTTATTTTGCTAAATGTGAATTACCTTTAATTAATTTTATGGAAGTGACTTGCAAGCATGATAAATTATAAATGCTTTTATTTCTGTAAGTAAGTTTGTACAAACACTTTTACACGTCAATCATATTTTAAAAACTAGAAGGGATCGGCGTTTCTTATTTGACTACTCTGAGAAGAAAGGCCGAAAGAAACTCGAGAGGTCACAGTCTCTTTTACAGTTCAGACATAATCCTGGTCAGATCATGTGAAGACCATGTAGATCGTTGTCGGAAATGGTCTTTTGGGGAAAGAACCACACAGATTGAGCGGACCTGTCCAGTCAGTGCACGCATTTGTCAGTAATCATGCAGCTCAACTCAGAACTTAAGGAGCTCAACATGCGTCGGTAAAATCCTGTAAGTATACTCGTATCTGTGTCACCTGTCCGATATCTTTGCTGGTCTTGGTGAAAAGTTTCTCGTATTTAATCTCTCCCTGTATAGATAACTTTACGAGAATCTATTCGTAACGGAAGTTATAAAATTAAATCATAATGTTAATAGTTTATATGTATTGTGATGGAAAAGTTTAAGGCTCCCTCAGACTGGCGCGACGCGACGGTGCGACACGATTTTTACAGACTTCAAAAAAAAGGAGGTTATCAATTCGACACGTATGTATGTGATATTATTGGAATTGCATTATATTCACATATGACAATCTAGAAGGGTTTCCAAACAAATATACAAAATTTTATAGACGTATGTATGTACGTATGTATGTACGTATGTATGTGCGTATGTATGTTAGTCCACACATTTCTCCGCAACTATCAATCGGATCGTGACCTTTTTTTTATTGGCTTACATACTTCAACTTGGGGAACAGTGCAAGTTTTATCAAAATTATTTATTTATTATTTATTTATTTAATACTTCAAGCACATAAATGTACAGAGGCGGACTTAATGCCATAGGCAAATTGATTCAGTAATTTTCAAGATATAGACTAATACGTGTATGTGTTACGGCCAGGCTTATTGATACGAGCTGCGGGTGTAGTGTCAAAGGGAAAACATGTCAAAACCTTGGTCAAATTCTAGTGCAATATTTACAACAAAACTATTACCTACTTATTACAAACAAATATTCCAGTTTTTACTTAAAACTAAAAATTACGAAATAAAACAGTAATTTATAAAAATAAATAAACCGACTTCAAAAATAAATGAACTCAAAATTATGAAATAACTTTAATTTCGGAAGTCGGTGGCAATTGTGGCAAAAAACTAAAATACAGATCCCAAGACACCGACTTCCGAAATTAAAGTTATTTCATAATTTTGAGTTCATTTCTTTTTAATAATAATAATAATATATTTTATTTCGAGCAACAAGACTCATAGTGAAGACGCATAGTGTAGTGTTTTTGAAGTCGGTTTAATTTTTTTAAACTACTTTTTTGTAGAACATATTCCAAGAAATTTTCATAGATATAGTTCTACTAGAGTCGCGCCTGTCTGGGGAGCCTTAATGAAAAGTCTGTTTTATTTTAATGGAAATAATATCGGTAAAGTACAGTCGATATTCATTAAACGCCTCATATGTGTTGTGATAATTAAGGTCGTGGACACGGTTTTCCTGTAAAAATAATTAAAATTACAAGAACACTTGATCAAAGCTGTTCATTTCACACTTCATTTTAATGAAAAGTACCAACTTATTAGTATTTTCTTCACAGAACCATAAATTATTGAACAAAAAGTAAAAGTAGGTACGTAATCAGAAAAAGATACTTATTACTACTAAATTATTCATAGACACTGTAAATAGACATTATACATTGAAATTTTATTCCAAGCTTCAATGTTAATCGTTGGATTTATTTTAGTTGAGGTCAGGCTTGGTTAAGCCACTCAGGTCTATGACGATTTATTTAAGTGCTGATACCGCAGCAGACAACATCACGCCTGCATTCCCCAAAGTGTTAGGCATAAGCTCATGTAAAAGGTGATGAATCTATTGCTATCAACCGGGCCCAAATCCGGACTAAGAAATTCCAGATGAAAAAACCCAAATACACTTTGCCTGACTTGGGAATCAAACCCAGGACCTCGCGCTCTGCAATGGTCGCAACCATTGGAACAATGAGGCAGACAACGAAACACGTCATTTAAAAATACCTTTCAACATTCAAAAAGCCCATTCTTTTGTACTAAAACGTTATATATATATGGAAATAATAATAGGCCAAAGGTGTGTGCGATTGCAGAAAAAGTTCCGTATCTTGTGAAACGTGAAATGTTTTTAGATTTCATCAGTGAGGCCTATATTCGTAAGAGTTTAAGGTCAGCGCCATCTCTTGACCGACAGTGGAGCTAATGTAATTTTTGGTGATTACTGAAAAAGTGTGCTATTTAGAGACATTGTTTTATTTTTCCTGTAATCTTTACATAAACTTCTATCACATAGAATAATTTCAGATTTTTCTCTATGCAAACTTCGGAGATACGGGGGAGAGAACTGTATTTTTTTACATTTTTCATCGAAAGTCGAAAACTATGCGGCCTAAAAAAAAAAGAAAAAATGTTTGCAAATGTGCAAGTAGCGCTCTTTCGGAACCCTAAAAAATGAATTCTTTCCTGTTTACAGTTCCGATTTTGTTTCCCCATTCGGCTATTTTGTTTTCCCATTCAGCTATTTTCAGCGCTCGCCGATATCGAAAATATTTTGTGTTGTTTGAAGGATTTGTAACAATAGCGGGCAGGTAGTACAAAAGCGATTTCAGTATTGGCTTTACCTTCCAGGAATTCAGTTCTGTGTATTTTATGTCCTGTGATCTCCACAGTGCCTATTTAATGTGTCGAAAATGCTGAAATACACATCACTGTCTGCCTAATCAGGGGTTTGTGGTTAAGTAATAACAGCCACACGGGTCGATCAATCAGGTTATGCTACGCTTGCCGCGGTTGGTCCGTGGATGGGTGACCATCTTTATATACCAAGACCACTTCTTGTTTTGGAAAGCGCGCTAAGCCGTTGGTCCCAACATAGTTGGGAAAAGGCTAGGCAGATGAATCAGATGATGATATGTGCCTAACCACCCACTATCTTTGGAGTCGGCTTCCAGTCTAACCGGATGCAGGTGAATATCGTTATTTTACGTGGAGCGACTGCCTTGCCTCCACAACACAGCCATGGGGTAACACTATACCCCTTGGTGAGACTGGTTGTCAGACTTTCGGGCTTCTAACGACCCGTAACGACTGCCAAAGATCCACGAATGACAGAACTTTCCGAAGCACGGAGGGATCTCGGTATGTAAAGATATGCTGAAATACACATCCTATTAACAAGATGCATAGAAATAGCATGCTTTCGTGCTAGCCCGTGGCGTGTGTATTCCAGGCTAGTTACATTCGTTAGTTAATCTTTACAAGACAAATAAACAAAGCAAGTTTAATTCAAACGTATTGCGTAGTATACCGAAATGAATGAACGAAGTCGATAGATACTAAACACAGAAACTAGAGATGCCCAAAATAGCGTTTTATTATCGAAGCGTTCAATATATTCCGTTGTTTTGTAACGTTAGTCTGAATAACATAATTTATGCTAATACATTTGAATTCCGATTTCAATACTATTCGTCCGTGTTTAGTTGAACGAATCTTTTATATTAATATGTAGGCGGATTTAAATATCACACCATTCTCATATTGCTACAACAGCCGTCCATCAGTCTCTTGAAATACGATGCCTTACCATATTTTATGCTTAAGCCTTTATTAAGCTACAACTGTAATTTAACAAAATATAAATATCTTTCGTTTTTATGGTATACTATAGCTACCGCCCACGGCTTCGCCCGCGAGGTATGTCGATAAAAACTATCCTAAGTCCTTCCCCGGGATGCAATGTATCTCTCTGCCAAATTTTATCGTAATACGTTCAGTGGTTTAGGCGTGAAAAGGTAACTTACAGACAGACAAACAGAGTTACTTTCGAATTTATAATATTATTAGTATGAATATTAGTATAGATGTATAATTGACTTCTTCAAAGTTACGCAGTCGTTCACATGTCGTCATTTTAAGTTGTAAATATTTTTTTAATGCTAATTTCCAATTTAATGCTACTGTAAATCAGTCTAACGTTTTATTACTCAGTAAAAACGACACAGTGGCAGATTAAAATTTACACATCGAAAACATATTCGTCGACATAATAAAACCTCAAACCAGTAAAAGTTTACATACAGAAAGCTCGTACCAACTACCAACAAGATAACTTAACAAAGCGTGAACAATGAATCAGTTTTAGCCAAGCTATTAGTTGCGTCAGACTTGAGCCCTGCGACTGAGTCGCAGATCGCAATACTTGGAGTGCGCTAAGCGGGTCACGGAACTGGAACTCGCCCACAACCGATAACTAAGTTCCCATAGCGAACGGAAATAGTATAGTAGGAAATAGTCATTCTCATTGCTGATTCACTTGCGATTACTCACAACCAGCACCCTAGTCGCGTAATACACTATTGCTCTCAATCTGAATCATTTTGAAGCATAATTTGCTAATCCATTGCCCCATACGTTCGAAAAGTATATCTGCTCAACAACGTAAAGAACGCAATGAATGTTGTTGAACTGTCAACAAAATGAAACCCATTGCAAATTGCAAGCAGATAGGTCCTTCATAGATTTTTATTCACAGTTTCATTGAAGTCTTGAAAATGAAACTGGTCTTCGTTGTCAATCATCGAAGCCGATTCACTAACAATTAATTACACATTGCCTAGCCTTGGCTCGGTCATTCATTTATTTTCGTTCCATTAATCTGTTTTTAGTAATGGGTTACTTAAAGTCTAGTTCGTTCTTGTAAACGTAAACGGTGTTAATTACTGTAATAGTAGATAATTTACTGTACCTATTCATTCACAGTAATTCCCGTTAAAGTATTGACGTCACATCGATCAGTTTGAACTCCACCTTTCTACCTTGATCCAATTCAAGAACAATGTACTGATTCATTAACAATAACTTTTAACGTTGGCCATTTTATGGAGTCCAAGGACAACATTGAATCGATCATTCATTGATCTACATTGTGACCATACTAGTTCATTCTTAAAAAACGGTATCAACTGGGGCCCCTCATTGCTAATTCATTCCCATAATACACACGATCAAGCCACAAACTTCGCGTCGTCGTCGCGTCGGTCATTCATAGATTTTTATTCCATTGAACAGTCTTGTTTATCGTATGATACATAAACAATGAAAGCGTCCATTCTTATAAGGAAGTGATTATATAGCGACCGCGAATACTGACGTGCATTGAAAAACGTATATGTTTATTCATCACTCCAGGATTAATACGTCATTAAATTCATAAGACACAAAGCGGACCAGCTTTTTTCTTCATAAACTCATTTCCTTTCATTTTAAAAGCATATTGCTGATTTATAATTACCAACACCAGAACAAAAATACCCGTAATTTACTTGATTTCTTTATCCAGTACCGTGACTTTAATATTTAATTATTGTTTGCTGTATCACTCGTTCATCTTTTGCCGACGTTTGATTGCAATTTTTAATATCACAGCGTGGGGTCGTGTTTCGCGAAATGCTTTAAATGAAATGCCCCGGGAATTCCGGGATTGAACAAAGCGTTGTATACATATAGTGATTGGAGGTTTTCTGCTATGTCATTCCATTGGCGATAGAGCCTTTGAGAAATCAACTTAGTCACAGGCTCAACTTTTTGTTCAGTTTGGTGACGCATTTAATCATTCTTCTCAGGTGACTAACAGAATTCTTCTTTTTCTTCATCTTAAATGAGGACAGGAAGTGAGCATTAATTCAACTGATGCCGTAGTTTATTATCACAGTTGTAGCTCTTCATATTTACATTTGTAACTTCACTAAACCTCGGCCCATCATCGTCTTGATAATCTACATCAAATATTTGTGCTGCGCTTTGGGAGTTCGCTCTTGGGAATGACTTAAACATTCGGGGATAAGACGGGTAAATCTGTATGCTTTTACTGTGTTTTGAACTAAATCCAGGTATTAAAAATCTGTGGAGATTAGAAATAACCACAGATATCCGTGGAAATAACAGAAATTAACCCTGGAGCTGTAACAATAGTTAAAACGGTTCGAGCACTCTCTGTTTCTTAGAAGTCATTTATTCTGTTCATAGTTATCTTTAAAGATCTAAACACCAGAACCCTTTTTCTAATTCTTTCTATGAAAACAGGGATATTATCAACATGAAAGTAAAAATGTAATAATTTGAACTGCGTGCATCGGGTGCAGTGGCGTTGACCCTAGCTTTGTTTACCGTCCGCAACTACCGCTGTATTATGTATTGTTTATCTGTTCCGTTGAAACACTAGTCTCAGCTGTATTGATATACGGATCTCTGAATGCTTTGATTCATCATCCAGTACCATATATAGCTTTCGATACGACTGTTTGTGTTAGTTTGTTGGTTGGAAGATAACGAAATCTCATGCCAATATTGGTTTTAGTTTTGATCAAAAAGGCATATTTGATTTTGAAGGTTTGTGGAAATAATTCGACACTACGATTTAATTTTAAGCTAAGTATCAAACAATATTTTTTCCTGTGCCCTGACAGTTTGCCTGACGGGTCTACAACGGCTCTTAGCTCTAGGCCTTTTGTTAACATCTTGTTTTACCTTGTGAAACGCAAATAAATGAATATGATTTCTACCCAAAGCTTTCCATCATGGGTACATAACGGTTCAGACATTTTTTATGGCAAAAAAAAAAACAATTCTACTTAAACAAATTGTTCAGAAACTGTATTTCTCGTTTACTAATAACAAAGTAATAATGGACCGAGGGTAGGCTGGCGTGCTCCGCTGTGGCGTCCAAGTGACGTGGCGTTTGACAAGTCACGCACTCCAAAACATAACTTGTGTGAGAGAATAAACAACTGGGAGCACCAAGTGTTCCGCTACAGTGGGAATGAGCGTGGAATTCTGGTGGGCGGCAGCCAGTCCGCCACCACCAGATAATTACTATCATTCACCGATCGCTACTTGTCGCGTTTCCAATTTTCCACTACCTTAAAATTATGCCTCAAACCTGTCCAACAGTATCGGAGCATTAAACTAATCACAGAAATGAATAGGTCCTAGATTGGCTCCCGGCTCTAACCACACTTGATGAATTGCCTCGCAATTACCAATGCAGAAGTTAACAGCTTTATACACCTGTTCTGTTATTAATAAACAGGTTGAATGAATGAAAATTGTTTGTATAAATCTTTCCCAGAGCGTAGGATTAGAATGCACATACCATAGATCGAACAAACTTTACGGGAGTCGAGTTTCATGGTTACAAAGAAAATGTGAAACCAAGTTTCCTATTAAAGAAAGTATCGATAAATACGGTGAGTAGGTTTTGAGCAATAAAATGCAGAGTTATAAATAAAGACTTATAGTACACCTACGTTAGCAATAAACCTTCAGTGGTGACTGGTAACATGCCAGGGTCATCATTGTAGGTCGATGCAGTTGCTTGATACAAGCTATACCTCTTCGTATGCACCAGTTGGCACAAATGTTGAGATGACAGCGGATTAGAAAGTGATTGATATATTTATGCATTGCGAACCGTGTGATGAATGGTAAACCTTCATAAAATATTCGTGTTAAGTGCTAAAAGGAACTTTTGAATAACATCCATAAACATAGAGACTTTCGGCGTTTGAATGTGACTTGGAGACGGACTGACCAAATTCTTTACATAGGTACACTATTTGAAGACTTTTTATGACAAAGACCTTCAAGGTTTCCAGAAATGTAACTGAACCTTCGTAAAATATTCAAAGTGGTAAAAAGTCTTTTGAATAACATCCATACATAAACATAGATGCTTTCAGCGTTTGAATGTGACTTGGAGACGGACTGACAAAATTCTTTACATAGATACACTATTTGAAGACGTTTTATGACAAAGAACTTCAAGGTTTCCAGAAATGTAACTGTAATCAGTTTATGACTTAAGTCGACCCTAAACCGTCAAAGACAAAGACGAAGCGGTGAGTGGCGGTAAACACGAGGGTTTATGGTGCATGCACCGCCCGACCTTGAGGCTCCTAGTGTAGCATTATCGTTCGCCTGAACAACCAATGACATTACCTCTCGCAATCGTCATGATTACCCACATACAATGTAGACCGTGGGGAGATCCAATTTCAATGTCTGGTAAACATATTGAATGGACATATCGGAAAGCTGAGAATAAAAATCTAGGTTTATTGTCTTCACACTGTAGGTAGAATGTTGCGCTAAGTTATTTGACGGGATGTGAGTAGTAAATGGTTTGTGTCGTATCTTTTTACAAAAGAAATATTAAACTGATGGCTTGTTAACAGTGGGATGTCGATGTGTGTCGCCGTCCGTCGTTCGTGGCCAAAGAGAATATAACCATGGCTTTGGGTTCCCCGAAGTCTTCAAATACGTCTGGGCTGTTGATTTCTTCCCTTTTCTGAAACGGAGATCTCAGAAAACATTTGTTTTCACTAACAGCTTAAAATTATAACATACTGAGAATTATTAAAAATAACTTGTGCAAGAAACACTTATTATTATGTAGGTTACTTGCAATGATATTTTAGTAACAGATATGTTATGAGCGCGCAAATTGTGAAGACTAGAAAACACCCTAATTGGGACGTATTGCCTTTAGTCTGTGTCACGCACGTCTACGAGCGAGACGGTGCGCGCAGCTACGTAATTACCATCCAAAATGCCATCTTGTGTATTTAGAAAGTGTACCAATTATGATACCAAAGTTAATAAAACACAAGGGATCTCATACCACACGAAAATACACAATATACTTCGATTTATTAATATATTTCAATTATTTTCCTAATATTCTGATATTTGGAGGTTAGGAAAAAGAAAGAGATGGAAAATACATTTTTTGTCGTAAGAACGACAAGGATGCGAGCACTCCGGACATAGAATAAAAGTACAGATGCGAATATTAGGCAGTAAAGTCATCTTTACAGCAGAGTTCTAGTTTCCCTTTTAATAACTTTTCTTTATAATTTTGTTTGATATATTTAATTATAAATTAAACATGTCATAATATGTAGGAAAAGAAAATATTAATAGCTTATCGTTACCATAGTATGTCACAGATAGTGTTAAAATAAACCTACCATTGAGATTAAAATTAAATCTTTTCGAAGGTGTATGATTATTTTTACAATTGTATTTCTTTCTTTTTAAAACGTGTTTTATTTTTCACCTACCTACCTTTTAATAGTGTTATTCGTTGCATAGGCACAAATCCCGACTACAGATTCTGTACACGCGGTTTATACTTTCTGCCTAGTTAATTTGTTAGTCTATGATGCCAGCGTGCGGTGATTGGTAGCCCGAATAATGTTTGCTTACATTCACGCGCAATTGACAACATCTAGCTGTCACTTTTTTTCTTATTGGTTTTATCAAGCTATCCTTTTTCTATCCTTTTTACTTGTAGTGAAATGTAAAATGAATAAAAAGTGTGTATGTGTGCTGCCTCTCGGCGCGGAACACTTCTTTCTGTTGTTTTGTAAGTGTATAACATATCTGTTTATTAGAATATCATTGGTTACTTGTCTTAAACACAGCATGGCGGAACGTGCTGTAGTAAAGTGGGTAGTTTATGCACCGAGGCACCAGCGAAGTACGAGCTACTGAAAGTGGCACTGGACGCACCACACCACCACATGCGCAACTTAGTACCTACCCAGTGATTGCTTGCATTTCATTAACGTCTTTACGATGAAGCCGTAATTAATATCATGTCCGTTAATATAAGAAGTTATTACATCGTCGGCCTCGTGTGAAATAGCTGACCGAATATTCATTTGGTTCGAAGTTTACAACTTGGCAATTCTTAATGCTTTTACAACTTTGTTGATTGATATGGTACAAAATATGCTGCTTACCGATAATAAACAACTTCCCTATTAAGGACATAGTCATGTCTCGTTCAATGTTTAGCAGTTATTTCTTTATTAATGACTTCATACTGGTCCAGTATTTAATCGCGATACCTTCTTTGGCTGAGGTGTCAAACAAGCTCTTGCTATCTCGTCTTGTTCTAAGTAATTTTGTTACCCTGTAAAGGAAACATCTGATACGATAACATTCACAAGTAATTTCTTATCTTGACTAAGATAGCACTTGTCTAGCCGTGTTCTCTTCTGAGCTATATCAGCGTTTCCAGCTAAAACAATAAGTCTTTGTACATTTGCATTTTATTATTCTCCAGCATTGATTTACAGCGCCTCCTTTACGTCTCCACTTTCAACGAAACGTCCTTTTGTTCCGAACGACTAAGTTTTTCTAAAGAGCTTTGTCTTGACATTTCTATTGTTGAACATTTTGTTGGGCCGTAAAATAAACAGTTTGACTTTATTGCCCTTGGTTACTATTGTTGTGCACCGATTTAGGTAATCTATTGGGTTGTTTTAAAATTTGTAATTATTTGACGAGTTGAAAGTCAAAGAAACCGGGAAACGTTTGCGTTTCATGGACGAGCATTGTTTTATTTTACTGTGTGCGCTTTAAAGTTTATACTGCTGCCAACTGAGTCCGACGATGATGAAATGTTTTCAAACCACGGAAAATAAAACAATGCTCTCGGAGTTATGCATATTCAACACAGACAAAAAGTACTTGGAAATAGTAATTGCAAGGACATTGGACACGTAGCTTTTGTTTTCTTATATAAGATGCACGTCGAGAGTCGGTAAAAGTCAAATCGAAACTGTATATGGTTCCACTGTACTTGGTTACCCAATTCCACCCAATCCAACTGCAGATAACCTATTTCCAGTAAAGGTAACAGCAAACGGCGTACGATAAGGACAAACTAAAGCACTTACTTTTTTCTTTCTAGTACAACATTGTTACATGAACTACGTACGTAAAGGTACATAGTAACTCACAATAGGTATACAATACAGTTACTACACATGTAGGTATTAAACGGTTTCAATTTACTCGACCGACATCAGCTGATTACTACGAGCGATGACGCAATGCGCTCTAGTACGATTGTTTGGTCGTGCGCACACGATGCGTTTGATAACCGTATCGTACGTAACACGTCACGGTAGTTACATTATTATTTTATAATCATTAGTCTTATAGGGTGTGTGGTGGGTGTAGTCAGTGTGGTGCCGGACTTAAAGAATAGCACCACCCCATACATCCCGTGGGTGTCGTAAAAGGCAACTAAGGGTCGTACCGGAGAATGGGCAGCAGCGTTCTCTATGCATTCCACCACCATACCATACTGCGATCGCCAACCCGCCTGCCAAGCGTGGCGATTATGGCAAACCCCCCCTTTTGGGGGAGGCCTATGTCCAGCAGTGGACGTCTTTCGGCTGAAATGATGATAGGGTGTGGCGGAAACTAGAAAGGTAAAACCACCGTAAAACCGAAATGAAATTAATTTCTACTTATTAAATTGTACGTACTTAAATTTAATGTTTTTTTATGCTACAGGTGCTTCAGTCTATAAAAGCTGGTATTGCCTTGTAAGTATAATATAACTATTTTAATTACTTTTTATGGTGATACTTTTTAATTAGCTGAATTAATTTATGCTATTGACATAGGTACTATTATGAATATTCATTTCGTTGGTCGTCGTCGTGTGCCACAAAAACAACACAAAGGCATTCGTTGGCGGGTAGAGAGACACCTCAACCGTCAAATGTAAAGGTTAGGTGTTCCGACATGCCCCTCACAACGCCAATAATTCATTAATATGCACGGCTAACGTCAGAAGAATTTTATCGTTAATTATTTTGATGAGTCGTTAATGAGGAAAATGTCGGGAGGGAAGTTTTGAGCGTGAACGTGGATGGACTATAAGAGTAGGGAAAGACGAAAGAAACGATGGAGAGACTGTGTGACAGATGATATGGTTAAAATGGGGGTGACTAACTGGCTACCGAGATGACGTTTAATAGAGAAGTACGGAAGAAAAAGACACGTTGCGCCGACCTCAAATAAATGACGATGATGATTGATGCCAATTGTAATAATAATAAAAAAAAATTTAATGAATGAATGCTATTAAAAATGTGTATTATGAAAAGGGATTATTAAATGTGTGTGGAGTACTCCAAATAAATAAACAATAAGTAGAAGTGAAAATTCGGGCGCCTGGAGTACACACCAAACTATGCCAAGGATAGACTAACCTGCGGGAACTGGAAACTTTTAATCTTCAAGCGGGGAGTATCAATAAAAATCGACATAAAAGTTATTGAACGATTTTATTACCCGAAGGCTGCTGGTCTCAATATACAAGAAAATTCCTTTCTAATATTAACAGTTGGTGTAAAACTAAGGTGTAAAACTAAGATGGAATAGAAATTAATTTTTGTCCTGTCATTATTGCACTTTTGTCAATTTAAGTTAAGTATTATAAACCATACCACATTCCGTCGAATAAACTAACAACCGAATGAGCAAACCACGCTCATTTTGGTGATTTTGATCTCCGCGGGGTCCAAGAAATGTGTCGGTAGGGGCTAGCGTTAAAAATTTAAGTCTTGAAAGAAAGAAGAAAGGCGTTTCTTTTCCAAAAAAAGTTTTTACATCAGTAGATGAATTAATCCAAAATATATAAGGTTTAAAAGATCCTTTTTTAAAAAATATGGGATGATGATGAATGACTGAAGAGTCGTAATGGCCCACGCGTTGTACGTAGTGTGTATCATTCCATAGACAGTATACACGCGTGGCGTGGCGTAGCCACAAAGTAGACAAATCTACTTTGTGGCGTAGCTGCGTAGGCGCGGTTACGATTCTACATGATCTCACTTGAGATTGAAACCAAACCAACGCATGTGAGTGAACTGACAGTTGTTGCTATAATGTTACACGTATTTTAAGAACCTATAACATCAAATCAAACCAAATCTAGTCAACAATTTATACATTACAGCAGTCAGTGTCTTCTAATTTCTGTACAAGCAACGTAATAATCTGTGTATACTCTTCGGATAAGAATATCTAATATCTCAGATTTTTAAGTTAATGATGATTCACAAAATTCTGCAAACTGGAATGTTTCAGCTGATAAAACAACATCTAGCTGCAATAATTTATCGTGCGGTGTAAATGGGCTCGACGTCACGTGGGCGGACACATGCTTGTATACACGTGTTTGTATTGTACTGTGTTACACATTGACCTGTTCTAATAGGAAACTATCGGTCTATAGTTCCTTCTATGTTACAGATTTTTGTATCACTATTGTAACGTAACACGTGAGTAAAAGCAACAACAATTTCTACTTATTACTAGCTTCCGCCCGCGGCTACGCCCGCGAGGTTTGTCGATAAAATAATTTTTTATCGACAAACCTCGCGGGCGGGTCCTACGTCTTTCCCCGGGATGCAATCTATCTCTCTGCCAAATTTTATCGAAATCCGTTCAGTGGTTTAGGTGTAAAAGATAACATACAGAGTCAGACAGACAGACAAAGTTACTTTTTAGGGTTCCGTACCCAAAGGGTAAAAACGGGACCCTATTACTAAGACTTCGCTGTCTGTCCGTCTGTCCGTCTGTCCGTCTGTCCGTCTGTCTGTCACCAGGCTGTATCTCAAGAACCGCGATAGCTAGACAGTTGAAATTTTCACAGATGATGTATTTCTGTTGCCGCTATAACAACAAATACTAAAAACAAAATAAAATAAATATTTAAGGGGGGCTCCCATACAACAAACGCGATTTTTTTGCCCTTTTTTGCTCGATATCAAAAATGGTAATAGGTAGGCCCTTGAAATATTCACAAAATACTCAGTTGTATTTTAACTTTAATAATAAATAATAAAATTAAAATAAAATAAATATTTAAGGGGGGCTCCCATACATCAAACATGTTTTTTTCGGCGTTTTTGCCTTGTGGTACGGAACCCTTCGTGTGCGAGTCCGACTCGCACTTGGCCAGTTTTTAATTTATAATATTAGTATGGGTTAGTATGGATTACTTCGAAACCCTGGAGGTTCTAGCACATAGCGACGACTTCAAGTACAGACGCCAGCACATCAAGTTACTACAATCTGTCAAATTTCATTAATAGATTTTCAACTTTATCGCCATAGCATAAGGTTCAAAGTTGATTGGGAATTTTTTAGTTTCGGGTAGCTTGATGTGCTGTACATTGCTTTGTCGCTGATTAAACTAAGCTAATTAATTAAACTAATAGAACAATGGCTGTGAAAATATCATGGAAATTGTTCTGCCAGTCCTGTCTGAACCTTAAAGCTGAACTCATCATCTACCTGCCCTAGTCTCATATTACTTGGGGTCGACGCAACACGTTTTTTTCTTCCATTCTCCCCTTGTCATCCAACACTATCATTCACTTCTTTGTCTTTCATAGCATCCCTCACACGATTGACGATACATCCATCCTTTCTTTGGTCTTCCTCCCTCCTTCCTCTCCAATGTTGATGGGTGGCATCAAAATTTATTTTCATCACTTTGTTCTGAACTCACAGATCACACCAGGGACTTGAAAACGAAATGAATTTCGTTCCGTTACCACAAATGTTATCGTATGACGTTCCAAAATTTGTAACGATACTAAAACCTAAAAATATCAATAACGTAACAAAAAAAAAAACGTTATAAAATATAATTTTCGTAGAACAATATTATAAGTAACGTTATAGGTTACATTAAGTATACAAGCGGATAACATTAAGTTTATCCGCTTGTAATAACGTTACAGGTGAAACGTTACAGATTCCTTTGTAACGTTATTCTTCATACTTTTTCGTCATCTTTTATGTCATGAAGCTGGCAAAGTTGAGTATCGAAATGAATGAAGTTATTATATCGTTATAGTAATAATGATAATATTGTTAGTGAGCAGATTAAGATTTCGTTCCGTTTGTCAGTATCGTTATAGCCAAGGAATTAATTTTGTTACGATCCTGGTGGAACGGTACAAATTATCAGTACCGGAACTACACGTAACGTTATTTTGTGTTGTAGTACCTAACGTTTCAAGTCCCTGGTTCACATTCACACTGAAGTAAACCCTGCGCCAGCTCTACGAAAATTGCCGCATGAGATTCGGCTCAGCCTCAAGCTTTAAACTCAACAAAATTGCTACAAAACGAACACATGTCCGTGATACGACCACACGTTACTTTTAAATTGACTCATGATCTCCTCAAATATCACACATTCATAGATGAAATCCACAATAAAAGAGCTGTCAGTTCCACCGTGTTATGTGGCTCCGCGTCGCGTGGGCGGACACATGGCAGCTCACACGTGTTCAAACGACAGAGCACGACAGACGTGTCATATTGTCCTGTAATATGTTAGATCATGATTAAATGGAGCCACTTCAAGTAGTAAACGATCTCAGCTCCCAAAATCACGAAATACAGGGTTGTTGGTAAAACATTAACAACCTCTTAAGAGGTCATTGTACTCATCATTATGAACAACTTTTACTATGGGAGAAAACCTGAAATTGCGGAAAAATACCAGGTGTTCCCTACATTTATATTCGTATAACTCGTCAAAATGTAGGGAACAGCTGATTTTTTTCCCGATTTCTCTCTTTCTGTTGACAGTAATTTGACTTTCGAAAGAAGAAGACAAAGCGTTGTGTAACTATACAGACGCTTTACGTTTATTAGTAAGAGGGGAAGTATCGTGTCATCATGGATTAGTACCAATATGTATGTGTGTGCCTTTCACAATTATTCTTTTTGCAGTAAAACTTTGAATATCAGCCATCTCTTAAAATAAAGAATATACAGGGTGGCAGGTAGAAAAAACCTGTCAAGTGCGAGTCGGACTCGCGCACCGAAGATTCCGTACTTTGTAGGTATGTAAATAGTTTATCACATTTATAACTACAAATTTACGGTTTTCGGATTTTCTTTACTTGTGCCACATGATCTTGCTTCTTGCCAAATTTCATGATTCTAGGTCAACGGGAAGTACCCTACTTATATAATAAGTAAATCTCCTACTTATATAATCCTTTGAGAGTGTCGAAATATACGTTTTTTGCGGCATAAACGGCCGTATGTTTTTTTTACTTTAACTTAGAAGTTTGATTTTACAGCTTCAAGGAACTGTAGACCTGACCTTCGGTTTTAATTTCAATTCACGCGTTCCCGAGATAAAGGGTCTTGACAGACAGACTGACAACAAAGTGATCCTATAAGGGTTCCGTTTTTTCCTTTTGAGGTACGGAACCCTAAAAAATCTTGACGACACAATTAAAATCGCAATAAACAAATACAAACAAATACTCAAACAGAATAAAACGAACAGACTCCGTAACACGACTCCTAACTCTAAAAAGTCCACACCGAATACAACAACAATGAGGTCTACAATCTACATATTCGTGTACACTAGCTACAAGTCTACAACTACACAGCACTACAGCAAGCATCTCTGGACAAGCAACCGATACTCGCAGACGGAATTGAATGCAAACAGTTTGCGGGTACAATAACATTTTCCAGTGGTCTGTTTGCAAACTGTACCTAACATGACTATAATACTAGTATTAATTGTGCGAGCTTCTGTACAGCTTGTTGGGTAGTTGGAAATTGTGGTTGTTTTGGTTACCGAGAGATGTATCTAGAATTGGGGAATTATCAGAGTAAGGAAACAAGGGGTAACCTTTTCAGCGGGATTGTCCGAAAGGGTTACCGCTGGCCCGGAACATAAAGGGAAAGAACACGGGTGGGTTTTAGTCAGCAAGAGCCTGACACTCCCTTCCGCTCCACCCAGAGCTCGAGGAGTCATTTGATGATTTCCCATCCGCAAAAAAAAAAGGTAACCTTTCGCTTGGGACTTTGAGAGGGACTTCGATGTTATACTCAATACTTTATTGCATGTTATGATAGTTGGTGTGTTACAACATTAAATCAATTATGGACCCTGTCGGGCACAGCAAAGTTAATTTTTAATAGGAGAGAGGATGAAGGCGCTTTTTGTACGAAAAAAAAAAAATAGTACCATATATTCATTTTTAAATTAACAGTATATTAGTGTTTTAAAATAAAGGAGAAACCCGTTTCTGGGCCTAACCGTTACACGAATAAGATATGTACCAAAAAAATCGTCTATTTTGCTAAATTAACCCATTTAAATCTTAGCCTCATTTACAATGGCCAAGTGTAGAAAATAATTAGATTTCTATTTTTTTGTTTTAAACCACCTTTGTAAACCTTTACAACACTTATTTTGTTATACGTCACTAACTTCACAAATGCTGGTATTCTATCAATAGAGCGTACCCTTTTTTTTTTTTTTTTTTTTTTTTGAGGATGGGAAATCATCAAATGACTCCTCCCGCTCTGGGTGGAGCGGAAGGGAGTGTGAGACTCTTACTGACTAAAACCCACCCGTGTTCCTTCCTTAGCCCTTTATGTTCCGGGCCAGCGGTAACCCTTTCGGACAATCCCGCTGACCCGGCAGGCTTCGGCCCTAAGGGGCCCCTCCTCGATGCTGACATCTCTTTGAGGCGCGCGTGGAACACGTACGCGCCGTCCGGCACGGGCCTGGTCCTGATCGGGCGGTGAGCTACCCATTACTCTCCGCCCGCAGGCCCGCGCCTACGGTGGCCGGGAGTCGTCACGCGGCTCCCGACGCCCGGAGCGTCTCCCGCGGCGGCTGGGACGGGAGGCTCTCTCCCTGAGCCGTTCCGCCACCTCCTTCGCTAGCATGACTGCTTCGCAGAAGGAGGTGACTGCCTCCCACTCCCTCTCGCCCCGGACCATGGCTTGCACCAGGGCCGGACGCGAGAGGTCGCCGTCGCTGCCAATCGCCTCTACGAGGACACGGCGGTGCTCCGCCCAAGCGAGGCAGACCTCCACCGTGTGCTCCACAGTGTCCTCTGGGCGATCCTGGCAATGGTGACACCCGGGCGTTTCCTCCCGCCTGATGATGTGCAGGAACCTCCCGAAACTTCCGTGTCCGGTGAGGACCTGCGTCAGGCGAAAGGTGAGGGCGCCGTGGCGCCTCTCTAGCCACTCCTCAAAGAGGGGTCTTATCGCCGCTATCGCGGCGTGCCCTGCGCTGGGTTGCGACAGTCGCTCTTTCCATGCCGCCATGAGATCGCGCCGGAGATCCGTCCGCTCCGCAGCGATTTGCCGCGGAAGCGGATCCTCCCCCCGGCGTAGTGCCTCCGCGCGCCACTCATACAGGCGCGCGAGGACCATCGCCTCCAGATCCCATGGCGGCAGTCCGGCAAGGAGGCTTGCCGCCTCGCCAGAGATCGTGCGGTAGCCCCGGATAGCCCTTATGGCTACCACCTTCTGGGGCGCGTTCAGGTAGTGGGCGGCTCGCCGCCGCAGTGAACGCGCCCACACCGGGGCCCCGTATATGGCCATGGACCGCACGACCCCCGCGTAAAGCCTCCGGCAGGAGGCGTTTGGCCCCCCCAGGTTGGGCAAGAGCCGCTTGAAGGCGGCCCCGGCCCGTTCCAGTTTGGGGGCCAAACGTCGGAAATGCTCCACGAAGTTCCACCGGCTGTCGAGGACGAGACCCAGGTATTTCATCGTCATCCCGACGCCGATGTGAACCCCTCCTACCGTTAGTTGGGATCCCGATGGCGGCGCGTTCCGGGGCCCATGAAACGACATGGCCTCGGACTTGTGCAATGCCACCTCGAGACCCAACTGCCGGATCCTCTCCACGACTATCGCAACCCCGCGTGTCATCGCGTCGGCCGCCGCCTGATGCGACCTCCCCTGCGCCAGGACCAGCGTGTCGTCAGCGTAGCAAACCACGCTGACGCCATCAGGGAGGTCGGCGCGCAGCACCCAGTCGTACCCGATGTTCCACAGAGGCGGCCCCAGGACCGATCCCTGAGGGACACCGCACGACATCTCTCGCCGGTTCCACTCCCCATCGCGACCGGGGTAGCTGACGGCTCTTTCCGTCAGATACGCCTCGACTATTCGACGGAGGTAGGGCGGCACCCGGTGATACCGGAGTGCCTCCACAATGGTGCTCCAGGGCAGGGTGTTAAACGCGTTGGCGATGTCGAGTGACACCGCCACGACGACCCCACCCCGGGACACCGCGTCCCCCGTCGTGAGGGCTCTCACGCGCATGATGGCGTCCACCGTCGAGCGCCCCTTGCGGAAACCGAACTGGCTGTCCGCAAGATCCGGCCCCGTCCTCACCAGGTGCCCGACGAGGCGGCCCGCAATCACTCTCTCAAAGAGCTTGCCGACCTCGTCGAGCAGCACGATGGGCCGGAATGCGGACGGAGAGTCCGCAGGGCGCCCTGGCTTCCGAATGAGGACCAGCTTCCCCGTCTTCCAACGGCGTGGAAACTGGCCTCTCTCCAAACATGCGCTTAAGAACGCCTCCAGTCGAGGCCCGAGAGCCCCCGAGGCCAGGACCCAGGCTTTACCTGGCAAGCCGTCGGGTCCTGGGGCGGTATTTTTGGCCTTCAGCCTTCCTACCGCCGCTCTCAGTTCTACCCCGGTCACAGCAGGGATGTCGTCGTCGTCCGCGTGGTCCGCTTCGGGCACCGCAATTGGCGGAGCCATGGGCGGGGGAGTGTGCTCCCCCCGTGAAGGGAACAGAGCGCTCACCACCTCCTCCACCAGCTGGGGGCGGAGACTCTGCGTCAGCGGGGGGGCCCAGGTGCGGAGTTTATTCCGCACCATTTTATAAGGGCGCCCCCACGGATCTCTGTTCAGAGTCTCCACCATCTCCTCGCGGGCCACATCCTTGGCCCGCTGGACAGCCTCTTGGAGGGCGGTCTTCGCCGCTCTGTACCCCTCGTACAACTCCGCCTCCGTGGCTTCCGCATCCGGAGGGCGAATGCGGAGCCTGCGGTGCCTGGTGTACAGGTGTCGCGCATCGACGCACGCCTTGCGTAGCGTCTCCAACTCCTGCGACCACCAGTACACCTGACGTCGGGCACGTCCTGGCCGGACTCGGGGCATTGCCACGTCACAGATCTCGGACATGGCCTCCCGGAACCACTCCGCCTCATCGTCGATGTTGGCAGGCCTGTCCGGTGATGACACCCAGGCCTGCACGATCGAGGCTTCCAGGAGGAGCTCCCGGTCCAGCTGCTTCAGCGCCCACCGCGGACCACTCGGGGCCTGTTGGACCAGCGCGCTAGAGGTCTGGGCGGAGACGTCGAACCGGATATACCGGTGATCGGAGTAGGTCTCCACCCCCTCCATGACGCGCCAGTCAATGACGCGTTGTGACAGAGCGGGGCTGCCGAACGAGATGTCCACCACGGACTCACCCCGCATCCGCACACACGTGGGAACAGAACCCCGATTTAGGACGACCAGGCCTGTTTCCAGAGCCCAGTCCTCCACCATCCTGCCCCGCACATCCGTGTAACGGGAACCCCAGGCCAAATTTTTGGCATTGAAGTCCCCGAGCACTAGCACGGGGAAGGGATGGTTTCCGGCGACGACGACACTCAACTCTGTTAAAGAGTTGTGGAACTCGGCGAGAGTTCGGTTCGGAGAGAAGTACACCCCCACTACTACTATCTCTCCGAACCGTGCTGCTACGCACCCCTGTCCCTTAGTGACGCATTCGAGGGACGGGGTGCCGGCGGCGGCCGACGAAAGTATGGCCGCTGAGCCGCTCAGGTCCTCCACCCAGTCATCCCTGGGCGGGACAAAGTACGGCTCAGCGACCACGGCGATGTTAATCGACCACTGCGCCACGCTCTGGAGCAACAGGTCCTGAGCGCAGGCGCAATGGTTGATGTTCGCCTGGAGGAGGCGTAGGGGAGCCATTACTCCTCCATTTCAGCCCCCTCCCGGGCCCCTTGTGAGGGCCCCTCGACGATGGCGGCGGCGACAGCGGCGGCGGCGGCGGTGGTGGTGGCGGCGGCGGCGGCGGCGGTGGTGGCGGCGGCAGCGGCGGCGGCGACGGTGGTGGTGGCGACGGTGGCGGAGGGCCTGCCTTTCCTCCTGGTTCCGGCGGGTGGAGCGCAGGGCTTGCTCCCCGCCCGGTGATCGGCCGGCTTGCCAGCAGCCGCACATGCGAAGCAGTGCGGCGCGGCGTTACACGAGCCGGCCTTATGTCCGGGCTGACCGCAGCGGAAGCACAGTGTGCTGCGGTCCACCTCCGAGGTGCACTGGATGCCAACGTGATGCCCCACAAGGCATCGGTAGCACCTCAGAGGCTTGGGTTCCAGCAGTTTAACCTGCGCTGAGACCCAGCCCACCAGAAGCCTTCGGCCCTCCACAATCGTTTTGGCCGCCGTCACGGGGCAGCTTACCGTTACGGTTCGCATCCCCGCGAAGTCAGGACGTATGGTGCCCGCCTTCACCTGCTCGGCCAGACACCCGCCCGTCCTGACGACGGCGGCCACCACCTCTTCCTCCGTAACGGAGTCATCCAGGCCCAAGATGCGCATGTCCGCGCAACTGACGGGCCTGGAGACCCGAGCCTCGTCCGCATCGAGGGACGCCCTTAACTTCTCAGCTAGGGCGTCAGCGGTGGGGCCACTTGTCGCACCGGGGATCTCCAGCATGCGGGCGCCAGTGGCGGTCACCCTGTGCCGGAGGCCCCCGGTGATCCCCAGCTCCCGGAGGTCCACCGTCTCCCTTGCCTTCGAGAGCACGTCACGGTACGTGACGCCCCTTTTGACCGCGTCCGGCTGTAGTGTTATTACCACAGCCGCGGTCTTCGGGGCGCGGAGCCTAGCCGCGACGGCTCTCTCCTTGCGGCGCCGCCTCTGCGCCTTTTTTCTGGCCGCCTTGGCCGCCTTCTTCTTCTCCCCGACCACCTGCCATTCGGCGTCGGTCGTGGGAGGAGTGGGAGGGTTTTGGGGGCGGGGCGTTGGCTCTGGGGCCTTCGCCTCCCGTGCCGGTCTGCCCCTCTTCCGGGCCTGCGCCGGGGTGTTGCCGGTAGGCGCCGGGGCCCCGCCAGCCGGCGCCGAGGCTCCTCCAGCCGACACCGGTTTGACCGACGCCGGTTTGGCCGACGCCGGTTTGGCCGGCGCCGGTTTGGCCGACGCCGGTTTGGCCGACGCCGTTTTGGCCGGCGCCGGTTTGGCCGACGCCGGCTTAGCCGGCGCCTGGGCCCGGCCGGACGGCCCGGGTTTAGGGGCGGCAGCTGCCGTAGCGGCCGCGTATGTGGCCGCCTTCGGCCCCGGGGCCGTCCCGCCCGCCAGAGGGGGGCGCAGGACTATGCCCTCCAGGACGGAGAACCGCGCCTGGAAGGCCGCCAACTCCTGTCGAACCAGGCTGAGGACCTGGTTCTCTACTGGGGCGGGCTGGCTCGGCGTCTTCGCCTGCGCGCCCCCGGTGACCCGCAGGCCGGCCAGGTCTGCCCGGAGCCTCCCATTCTCCTTTTGGAGATGCTCCATGGCAGCCTTAAGGCGGGCGACCTCCGCCCGCAGTTCAGCCACCTCGCCGGCCGAGGGGCCGGTGTAGTTGGCCGCCTCCGCTGCCGCCATGATGGAGGCCGTCGCCGAGACTACGGCCCTGTTCTTAGAAGCTTGGAGCTTCTTCAATGCCACGTCTCGGATCGCGGCCTCCACGACCGCCGCAAACCTGCGCTTGCAGTCCGCCTCGAGTTCAGGGCCACTAGCCTCCCCCGCCTCGTCGCTAGAGGGCCCCGAAGCGACCGCGCGACCGGTCTCCCCCTCCTTTGTGGGCTCCTCCGCTCTTTCGGCCGCCTCGCGGGCAGTGAGCCCCCTCCCCTTGCCTCGCTCTCGGACTCCACCCCGCCTACTGGTGGGGATCTTCCGAGCCGAGGCCAGCTCTCCGTCGGAGGACGACCCCTGGCTGTCCTCTGACCTTGGCCGCTTGCTGAACTTCTTCGCAGCGGCCACCTCCTTGGCACGACAGGGGCTCCCTGAGCCTCCCGTGCTCGCGCCTCCAGATGCGGCATCGGACTCCGACCCCGCATCACTCCTCACCTCTTCTGTTGGTTTTTTAAATTCATTATTCATTTCCATATTTGTTCCCACGAGTATATTTCATGTTGTACTGGCTCAAAAAATATCGGTTCGCACTAGCGACTAAATCAAGCTACCCATTAGCCAAGCTTACAACCTCCCTCACGGTGCGCCGCCGCTTGGAGATTTGGGGAATTTTTTATAGAGGTTAATCTTCCTCGCGGTCCGGGCGGTTAAGCCAAGACCCTCGACCCCCTTCAACAGCCAGAGACATGACCATAACTGTCTCCAGGGCTACGAGATTAGCGGTGGCAGGAGGGTTGCCCCTCCTGCCTGCCCGGCGGCAGGGTAAGTGCACACCGGGCCCACTATGACCCCCCACAATTGTCGCTCTGCTACTCAGAGCGATCTGTGTGGGGCGATCCTCCTGGCAGAACATTAGCATGCGGACAGCGAAATCCCACTGGGAAATAATCCCAATGGGAAATCGCTGCCCGCACCCCAGGATGCACCGGCCCGAACACTGGTCTTCCCCCCGGACGTATCCAGAAAGGAACCCCAGTCCCCGGGCACACGTGGAGGTTTTCTGCCCTGACACCCCAATAGAGCGTACCCTAAGAATGTGATCGATTTAGTGGAAATCGATGCTGATACAAATAATTAAATAACATTCCATTTTTAGTATAAATGACTTTTTAGGTAGTAAAATCAATGTAAAACAATTAAATCTGGAAACTAATTGATATTTAACGTAATCGCCATTAAAAAACATTAAAAGAAATAAATAATCGATAAAATCGACTGCACCATGGATTGCACTAGTAAACGTCAAATGCCAATGTCAACGTCTGTCAATTGTCATGTCATTAATGTCATTCGCTTTTCGGATTATTGCGCAAGTCAATGTGTTGTTTTTCTGTATTTCTGGGAATTTATTTTTTTGATAAGACCTCTAATCGAATACTGGACTCCGAAATTGATTGCATTCTGACTGACCCTCGCTTGAACAATGGACACCGTTACATAACCTGCCACCTGTGCTGACTTTTGCTTGAAAACCGGATCTGATTATTGCTCTTTTTGACGACTGGCATGACATCATGAACCTGTGCATTAATTGCGGAATAGCAACGGCCCACTGCCATACAATAGGAAGGCGAAGATTGGAAGATGAAAATGATTCTTTCAATTGTACAGGAATGGGTCGCGTGCGCCTCTAACGGTTAGTATCCGATATTTCTATATTGTAACATTTTTGTACAATGTATGTAATAATTTAATGTAGTCGAACTAAATAGTGTTATCGCATTTGTTCAGTTGTTTGTTGATAATTGTACTTTATATAATGATACCAGAATGTGCAGATGTGATGCTCATATTCGAAGAAATGAGAAACCATGCAGGTTCAGTCCGGATTGGTGATATCACATCACCAATCCGGACTGAACCTGCATGGTTATTGGTTAATTATATTCCCTCTCAGAGAGGAGACCTGTGTCCCTGCAGTGGGAATGTAATAAGGCCGCTTATGTTTACCCAAATGTGCCACTCGGATGTTTATTGCTAAATGCTAATGATAGACCTAATATTCAAATGATAAATGTTTGCTTCAGGTAAATGAAAATGACTTTAATATGCCAAGCTTGCTGGGATCATGCCAATGCTGTATCTCTTGATGGAAATATACCAGAAGGGAGTGAACAGACACCTACAGGACACCAACGAGTGTGTATTCACTGTGGACGTTCTCTTCTGAGAAGAGTTCGTTGCCATCAACTTACGACTACTGGTACAGTGCAAGAACACAGAATACACGAAGTTATAAGAGGATGGATCCTACCACGCACGGTTAATATAATAGTTTTTTTCATGCTTTTTTAATAACATTTTTTTTAGTTTAGTTTTGATAACGAGGGCATTCAAAAGTTTTATTTGGTATGCTAAAACATTTAAGTGAATTAGAACAGTGTGATAATGGTTAAGCTAACTCAGGCTTACTAACCTACATCAGGATTTCTTTAGATAATTCTTTTTCAAAGTGGGTAATAACACACCACACATCTCTGGTGTAAAGGCACCCTTTAATGTAGATATATTATTTTCAGGTGGGTGCTTCAAGTGTGGTCTGTCACTCTTGTTGGGTGCAAGCAAATAGAGCATCCCGGCATTTCCATGATCTACAGCAAGAGCTGTCAACATCGAACTCAAACTTAAGGGGAAGAATAAAGTCGAGGCATATTAGTAATAGGATGTATTTCGTTTATATATTAGTCGACAGCCCTCTAAGTGGAAGGGATGCTATAACCGAACTCTGTACTCACACCATGAGCATAATATGGTATCTTGGTTAGGCACGGCACCAGGGTAGTCAATTGCCTCCTGCACAATTTCTGGATACCTACTGTGTTTTATATTATGATAATCCTAATGAAGAAAGTAATTAATAAAACCATCACAATTACCTGTGTTTTTTTTTTATTTTAATATAAGTATTATTGCAATCTCAGATTACTTACTTACTGTAATCTGAGATTGCATCAAATCCCTAGGTACAATATTAACAAATGCAAGCCAGTAGTGATGTAAGTGGGCCTTGTATAATAAACATAGTTTTCTGCTGAGGTTTTCAGTACCGCTACAAGAACAATCAGATAAATCGGAAGTCATCCCCTAAGCGCTTTTTATATAAGTACCTAAAACCTCATCGTGATAGGCGGCAGGTGCTGAAGCACAGCACATGCGCGTTCCAGATTTACGTAGGAAACGAAAGTCTCAAAAATATCATTGTTTAACTAGGTACTAAAAATAACCTAAAAAGTGAAAATTGTTGTCTGATTTTACCAATTTGGCCATTGCTGGGAGACGTGAAAATTGGGCTCGTGAAACCGTCCTAAATGCTCTAATTTATGGCCAAATTCCAGCCCTGTAACTCCAGGCCCAAGTTTCTATGGAGTTTGGGTTTCTCCTTTATATTCCAATTGACAGTAGGTTAGGTTAGTAGGACTTAATAATGGTATGGGCCTTTGAATTTATTTTTACCGCAATATGTTTGACGTCATCGCTTGCTATCGGGTTAAATTGTGGTCAAATGCGAGCCTATCAATAAAAAAAATATACACATTAAATACTTTACATATTATTTTAAGATTAGCTTTTAAAATTATGTAAAGATAGTCTTACGAAAACTTATCTGTATTCAAACTTTTTTTGATGGAGTTCTAACATAATATAATAATGTATACAAACTATAACAAACCCCTAATTGGTCTTGAAATGCTGTAAGATATTGAAATTGAAACCACCTTACTGTAAAACGAAGGTGACGTAGTCTCGTAACATAAAAATCAGTTTTTACAATTTTAATATTTTTATATTACTCTAAAAATTCATTGAGTCTCAATATCAATGTAACAAAACCATTCAATACGCAGAACTCCGGAACAAGCTCTAATTGCGCTTGCGCCACCTTCCCGACCACAACCCGCAGTCATACAATCATCGCGTTGATGAATGACCCGCCACGAGTGCGTGATGATCGTAATGATCTATGACATTCCTGCACTAATTCATTCACGAGCCATTCAACGTAATCAGTTCGTCTCTTGTCCACTACAACATCACGTAATGTTCAGTATGCTGTTGTCAGATCATACAAATTGCTGGGGAGTTCCAAACGACTTGGAAAGAGTAGTACTTGTACCGTTAGTTGGCAACGTTTAGAGGTCTGAAGAATTTTATCAATGCAGCCTCGACTACGTTTGTAGCGTTACGCTTGTTGAGTTCAGAATATAATGAGAGGTTGTTTGGAACCGTGCACAGAATCAATTGTCGTGATAAAACATCAAAATCTACATACTTATTTCACGCTCCGCGCGGGTGGGTTGTACAATCTTTTCGTCCGTCATTCGCAGTTTTGCATAGAAATTGTCATCTTGATATTGACATACAAGAACCAGTAGTTTAACATGATATCAACATCCATAATAATATAACAAAACTGCTTCAAGTATTGAGTACAGACTTAGTGCGTGAAAGCGGGTATTTTGGTCCATGGCCGACGCGGTGGCTCGGCGAATGCAAGGCCTCTGCATACTGTTGCAACAAACGCTGTTACTGCACTAATGCAACTACTAGCTACGTTCACCAACCGGTATCCGGACGATTTGTGTTGGCCCTTGCGGATTTGCATGCTTATCGCTCCACTAATACGCGAAATATTGCCTGTGGAACCGTCAAACTTGCCTGAAGACTGCTGGATAGATAAGCATCTGCGTTCAATTCGATATATAAATTGTACTTGATAAAATCTTCTGCACCATTAAATCGAAGTAGGTTCTTAATGCCGAAGGAGGTTAGAAATAAGTAAATAAAGGTTGTACCTGCTTTACAATGAATGGATATTGTCCTCGGTAGCTTACAATACTGCGGATGGAGGAAGAATGAATGTTTATCCATTCCCGTGCATTGATTTCATCTCGATGTCAGAGAGACAGAAAATAGAATGTAGCAGCTGTCTATCAACTTCCAAGTTGTTTTATTCAACAGAATGGAATACGTCATTTGATATGTGTAACATGTGCATGCTTAAGTTCTTATCTCAACTAATGTATCCCTTAACATTTTTGTAGTGTATTAAAGAATATGGTCGTGTTGTTTTTAGTTTAAAGCCATTAAATGCTATCTAATTGTATGTAGGTTCGATCCAAAAATCTTGTATTGCAGTGATGAAACACAGCACGCTCACGCAAGCATCCACAACAGTACCACGATTAGTCGTCACATCATTAACTTTATTTTTTATGACTTACTCTCCAACTATTTATTCTCTAGAGCCTTTACTTTTATTGCTGTTTTATGCTCATACATCATCAACGCGACGGGAGGTGTACTAATTAAATTCGGCACTTAAAATTCTATATGTTGGACGACGACCATGTTTGTATAGTAATATAAACAAACAATGGTATGTTTGAGAATAAATATCACTTAAGGAAACCATAGTTCGAAGCGTAAGCTTGTAGGGTTGCCAAACGTGGTGTGGGTCCCGCAATCCAAATATTCTATGGATCGTTACCTGGAAAAGCAAAAACATCTATTCAAATAGTTGGAAATGAAATGCAGTCAGCCCGAAAAATGGTCTGACAAGACGGATCGTGATGTTGCACCGATAACATCTTCAGGGCGTGTCTGTAGAACTATAGATTCCGTGATATAATATTCTTAACAGACGGGGGCTACGGGTACTCAATGCTTTACTCTTTTTCAGTGTAAGTAACAGAATCATCAAATTAATTACGCCTCTTAGTTACGCTTCTAACGTAAAGCGTAAAAACTTGACGAATACCATTTTCTCAAAGATTTTTTACGATGTGGTTCATGACTGTAGATATGGAAGCTTTCTTTTCCAACATTTGAGTTCTTGTTCGAAATATTCTTCGCAAGTTTTCATCCCGTTTAACCCTACGACTGCCCCAAATTGGTATTTACGACACACCAATGACCTGCACCACGTTCTCATGTTACAATACAGTAATAACATTTCCCATGGCTTTTGTTCGTACGTTGACAAGTCTGCTCGTAAACTTATTAAATCAGAACCACTCGAAACACTACTGTTTTGTACCGAATGTAGGCAAAAGTTAACAATACAAATAATGCCACTATTGAAAGCGGGATTCTAATTATATTTTCGTTAGTTTTAACATAGATTCAAGTATCTAATTATACCAAAGCTTCTAATTTGACATAAAGTGTTTAATTTATGACAAACTCGACAGATTTTATAATAACATTTACTTATCTGTTAAATTGAACTAATAGACCAGTTCTAACTCAACTGGAAATCAATTCGAATCTATCGCACAATTGAACTCCAGTTGTGCCAGCGATATCCCAGACAATATCAAGCGATCTCGACAGAATTAACACGAACCATTGAACCATTCAACTCCTAAATCAACATTAATAGCGATAACAGAACACTGAACAAACCGAAGGCAAATATTGGGAGACTGTGACTTGTTGTGCTTTTGAAATGTATGGAGTGGAGGGCAAACGCTGTGCCTTGCCTTAAGCCGACGTAAAGCCTCCTGGACAATGAGGAGCGAGTATTTCGGAACTGCGTGGGCCGTGGGCCAGACGTTTATGAAACTACCTGTTTATAATAATGAAAGGAGCTCAGACGTCTTTCAAACTTTCAAATCTGAGAAAATTATATAAGCGATTCTTAGAAATATTAATGGTGTTAGTTTTAAATGGTATTGTTTTAAAAGTCTTGACTTTTGGGATCTGATTTCGTCAGACGAAAATATTTTCAAGACAATTGAATGATCTTGTGAGTTGTTCAGTTCACGAGTGACAGTATCGTGAACTCCCTTCGTGACAACTTCGGACGTCGAACAAACTAGACGCCTGTGAACAAGCTGGACAAGACAAAGAAAATTGAAACGTTTACATCAGTCTCTTGCGGTTTGCGAAACGGCACTTTATGCAACTATTGCTCTAGGCATAAGTTTACGTAAACACAACCAGGAGTGAAGATACCCGTCTCCCCTTCTACCGACACACATTCCCTTCATAGGCGAAAGTTCTCCTCAAACTGGTCCTGGTAAAACCGGTATCTTGGAACTGACTTGCCAAGGTGTCTAAACTGCCATTGAAATGTAATGTCTATTGACTAGTTCAGTTCTTAATCAAACTTGGGAGATTATGACCGAATGGGGTGCTAAAGATGTTATTTTATAGTGGACCGTCGAAGATGAATGCGGTAGGTAAGTAAAGTGTTTCTCCTAATTAATATATTATGATGTACGTTTTGTGATTACTTTAACGGTAGTTGTCGTTTTAAGTATGACTTAAGTCATGTCATGAAATAACGAATGGGCAACTTGTAGTGAGTGTGGCAGTAATGAGTTTTAGGGAGGTGGAAATTAGAGCCGTGAAAAGAAACGTGTAACTCATTTTATGCTTAAAACCATGAAGTGTATACCCCTATCGAGCCTCTTAATCGTATCTTGACCACACACATCACAATTCGTCACGGTTTAAAATCTATCAAAATTCTTATGATTGAACAAATCGCTTGGCATTAGTGTCAATTACGACGGGCAAGAAGTTTCTGGATGTAAAAACGTTTACGTCGAAAGATTAGTTACGACCACTAAACCTCAGGGCTTATGATTACATTGTAAATTAATGCAATACATATTTTTAAACAGATTCACATGGAATGAGCGGTGTGAATGCATTTAGGGTTCGGTCATCGCACCTTGTGCACGTCGCGTCGGCCTCGTGTAGGTGTCGCGCTCCGGTGACGTCGATGCTTATCAACCGACAATTAAAACGTTGTTTCGCGACCTGTTGCTTCTCCCCTCGCCCATTCCTAGTTCACCGCACAATCTGACCGACAGACAAACCCTTTTCACTTCAAGCGATTTATTTACTAACAAACTCGAAACAATATCGCACGTCGCGTAAGCAGACTTTGAAATGCTTCACGAGTCACGACGGTCTGGTAAGGTACTGGCGAAGGTGAACAAACTTTTACACAACTGAGACAACATCAATTACACAAGAGACCTATATTGTTTACAACATACGATCTCATAGGCACGTGCTTTCCAATAAAAACTTTGGAGGTCAAGTGTAGTAGGCGTATTTATATCAGAACGAGGCTATGTGCCGCGTCTGCGGGGGCGGTCATTAACTGGGTCGCGCGGGGACAAAGACCCCAGCCCCCGGTGAGGGGAAAACGTGGGGTGGTTTCGCTTTCCTCGGGTGGCGGCAACCCCACCCGCCACCCATCATCGGTTACGCGAAACACCCCGATCTTTCCTCGAACTAGAACTGGGTAGGAAGAGCCTCCGCGATACAAATGTTTACTCTCCGCGTTGCCGATGCGGGCGTCCACCTCAAAGGGATTTATTTAGAACTTCTCGAGCATTAATTCCCGTCTTGAGCAGTTTTCCCTTTTTGTGGCTAAACAACGAACCGCCTAGAGATTGAACTGTCGACGCGATTACGGCGTTTTTTCGCTTTGTTTTTTATCGATATCAGCGGGGCGGACATGACGCTTTGTTTTGGCGGTTCGTGTAGGGGTGACCTGAATGAATGAATGCATAATGTTATTTAATTATGCAAATGATCGACACAATGACGCGTATGCGACAATGACATCGACCTGCGAGTCGCAGGAAATCGGTGTCGTGTTCCGAACATGTGGAGGGCATCGCCGATCTTGAAGAAGGCGGTACTTGTTACCAGCAAGAACATTGAACAATGGCGTATTTGTTTTTGTTTAAGTTATAAGGAATTTCTCTGTGGTCCTTTATAACTTGATACATCATTCGCATTGTTATTTACTGGTTCCGAGTTTCCAAGCCCCTAACAGCATGAGATTCATTACGCATATTTGATATGCAAGTGGGTGTTATTGTAATTTGTCTGTATTCTCATAAGAACATAATGTCACAATTTTAAATGAACACAACATATCGATAGACATACATTATGAAGCTAATTATCTGCTGTTGACAGCATATTATATAGTAATAAAAAAAAGAACATAAAGTATAAAACCTACGATAGGTCAACGACGTCTTTAATTTATTTAAACACCTAAACAACCGTAACGTAGAATGCTTAGCGCCATCATTATGTTTTTTATGAGTCAAGGCCCTAAAACGAGTAAAAAAGTAGGTACTAGCCTTATGACGAAACCTCGAACGAATTTTGCACTTGACCAAAGAGCATGCGCCAATTTTACTAGAAGTGTTTTTGATCGATAGTCCACTCAATGGCACTGACAGAATAAGCGGATTAACACAGAACTGTAGAAAAAATGGAGGTGACTCTCGGTGTCCTATTGCGGTGTGCAGATACTACTTCCCTCAGTCTACTAATCTGTCTTTTTGCACAGGCACTAACGTTCTTTGGCCATTTTATTTGAAAAAAAAAATATTATTATAGTATTTTCAAATTAAACTTGACAATACAGTACCTACTCTCTGAAATTCGCATTACGACTAAATTTACAATATGCAATGTCTTTCAGCGTGGTTTAATCGTGAGGGTCTTAGGATTTAAGACATGTTGAGCAGGACTACGACTAACGTGCTTGTGTTTCGGTATGTAAATTCTTAGCTATGGTAAGACTCCCGAGTTATTGTTATGTATTCTATTGTTTGTGTTATTCTATGCATGAAACATTATTCATAGTCGCAGAGAATCCTAATGTCTGGATACAAATGCGAAGCACAAATCAAGCGAACTAACATTCCAATCATTTCCAACTAAACCCATATGTGTAGACTGTAGCCCATATAAACGCGCTCCGGATGCGGGATTATCACCCGCGACTCAGCAAAGAGGACGTATCCGTCGCTGTACGTAATAAAAGAAAAAATAAGACAGCACTATCTTTTCTAGCAACATTAAATCCGCGTAGTCTACGTCGGATGACGCGAGTGGCGAATAGTTGTGGCGTGTTGCGGTAGGTCAGTAATCGCGAATCGACGAGTGTCCCCGACTCGGGGGCCGGACGGCGACGGACGGCGACCGATCCGATATTACAACTATCGACATTGGAAAAATGTTACGTAGCACTGACACGCTAAAGGTTCAAAGGTGATTGAAATTTTCATGGGAAAATGTTTGAAATTTTTACGGCGGATACGATATTTTATTTCATTTCAACTTGTGTTTGACGTCGGTTATTTTTATAGAATGAAAGCCGATAAGTGTGACTGACGTTTTTAATGCCCTTTGGTTGGATTTTCGCTTGTTTGCCTGTCACAAAAATATAGTTTTTAGGGTTCCGTACCCAAAGGGTAAAAACGGGACCCTATTACTAAGACTTCGCTGTCTGTCCGTCTGTCCGTCTGTCCGTCTGTCCGTCTGTCCGTCTGTCCGTCTGTCCGTCTGTCTGTCACCAGGCTGTATCTCATGAACCGTGATAGCTAGACAGTTGAAATTTTCACAGATGATGTATTTCTGTTGCCGCTATAACAACAAATACTAAAAACTGAATAAAATAAATATTTAAGGGGGGCTCCCATACAACAAACGCAATTTTTTTGCCCTTTTTTGCTCGATATCAAAAATGGCAACAGGTAGGCACTTGAAATATTCACAAAACACTCAGTTTTACTTTAACTTTAATAATAAATAATAAAATTAAAATTAAATAAATATTTAAGGGGGGCTCCCATACAACAAACATGTTTTTTTCGGCGTTTTTGCCTTGTGGTACGGAACCCTTCGTGTGCGAGTCCGACTCGCACTTGTTATTTGTTTGATACGAGTTGACGCCAAAAATATCGCAGTTGAGTAACGAATTCGTGGGAGACCACTATCAACTAAATGAAATGACTTTACGATGTCTTAATGTTTTCCCCTTTTGTTTCAGGTACTTATTCTCCACCTTTATGGCTTGCGAACGGTAATTAAGTGCATCTATAAATGAAACGTGCGTTTGCCTGCCACCCACATACTAGAAGTTATTGCGGGCTGCGGGTGAGTTGACTTGCGCAAGTATTGGTTAACTGGTTAACGTTCAATTTTAGACCTTTAAACTACGAGATATTTGATGATTTAGTACACAAATTTAAAGTATTTATTTACCTATTAAATGACCCATTATTTCTGAACGCTGAAGAGAGTGACGCCGTTCATGAAATTATATGTTCGTCGATTGTAGAAATAGTGTCGTGTTTATCTAATGACTCTCTAGTTACTCCACATGAGCTTACAATTAAAGTGATTTAGATTAATCAAACCTTTTAGTTTGATAGATATACGGTAATTATTATGATAACTATCACTCATTTAATGCAGCACAACATTTTGATGATGATTATAATGCTCCAGTCTCTGGCTTTACTGACGTTTGTTAAGTCACAAGCGGAAACGATTTCCAAATGTAAGCTTTTGAGTTAACGAGTTTCTCTTTACTGTTGATTTTGAAGTAGATTCCGTATCATCGTCAATTATTTCCATGGGTTACCCAATTAGAAGCATTTATAAGGCGTTCATCTGTGGCATCTTTACTCTCCGTTGGCATCTTTACCTAAGCATACCCTATACTAGTTCCTATTAAATATTTTTTTGTCTGTGGCAATTGACGCAATTTTAGACATATTGGTAGATTTTATAATAAATTGTGGTATCCCAAAAAGTTTTTCAAGCTAGCAACTTCGTTAATTGTCAAAATAGTGTACTTTTTTATTCTATGTGGTCAATTATGTTCGTTTTTAAAATTTTCGGGGCAACTTTACCTATACATGCTGTTGATTTGCATCCTCGTCAAATTTCAGGAGGTTGTCATAAAAGACATAAATAATCATTTGAAGTACGGTAGGGGGCAATAACTAGTAAGCGCTGCTTTTTTTTGTTGTAGAAATTTAACAGTATTTCAGAATTAAACCCTTAATTCGATACAAATAAAACAGAATCACCCGACTATGCACACAGCGACAATGCATGCAGCTGCCATGTAATTCCCCGGCCGGCCGGCGGCCGTCGGGCCGCCGAGCGATGACCGGTAGCAATAATTTTACCTAATTTTATTTCGAAAATCACCTACATTATTGTCATAAATTTCACTTGATAATTAACTCATTTTTGAGCATCATTGGAATACGGAAGTCTTACTAATGACAGTAATACTAGTGCGCCAAAGAAAAGTTCACTGACCTGTTATCAGATGATTAATAATATCCTTCAAGCTAAAGTTTTCGTAGTGTTTTTGTTTTTATTTGTGGATTAAATTGGTTGATTTGAAACTTTCCTTCCTACTTAACGGGCTTAGGACCGGCAATAATCCTACCTTTGTTGGTGATCGATCTACTAAGTCTAAAAATGTTTTCTACGTTTGATGGAAATGGAAAGACGTTCTAGTTAAGTGTAAGGACGTGGTATACTTTCGACTCTTAGGTATTATTGGCGTAGGTAGTTAAAAATTTGAAATAACTTATTTACACTAATGAAATTGATTAAGCTAACAACGTATTTACAAAATGTACAAATAAATAAATTACCTACCTATGTTACCGGAGGTAAAGTTGCCACGTACTTAGGTAGTACGTACTGGTTTTCCTTCAGCTTAACAACACTAACACATTCGTTTTTAAAGTGTCGAAAACGACATAATGTAATCCGCACGGCATTATCACCTGGGTGAATGTCTTGTGCCTTGGGGTAGTGGAACGGGTGTTGCAGTTCACGCTTCAGTATGCGCAACACTGGTGTGGTGCATAGCAGCCAGCATGACGCTGTGAAGGGGGTTCCCGATCGGGAAACATTTCCCGACGGACATCTCCACCGCGGACCATCTCCACCAGCTCGACATTTGAATTGAACACTTTGAACCTACGTCTCAACGATGTACCGAGAAGCGGAATTCGCAAAGCGCACGAACGCTGCGGCGATTTCAATTACACTGTTAGTTCCGGGGCAGCGGGGGCGTGGCTTAGGGTGCGCGGGAGACTAAGTACCCGGATCGCCTCACTGTGATTGGAGGATGGGATTGATTACCTACGAATTTATCGAATGATAGATTCTCATCCGCATTTGAATGTGTGTGTACGTGAAAGCGCGGTTATAGGGCTAGTAACAGACGGGCCGCGTTTAAATACGGCTGGTTCACACTTACGGATTTCCGTAAATAAGAAAAAAAAATAAAAAAAATACCTACCCATTTTATTGTTGATTTGGGTCGAGAATCATTAGCATAATGACGTCCTTGAATTTGACTAGGATGCAAATCAACAGCCTGTATATTGGTAGTGCTCACATAAACGAAGATGGTAGCATCAAAAATGAATAGACCGCTTTTTTAACGCCAGGACCATTGGTAACTTGACGTCGCGTGCACTCTGGGGGGGATATTCAATGCAAACTGTAAGCTAGGTAAAGTTGCCAAAAATGTGTCATTTTTACCCAGCTCATACTCTTGGCTATTACAGTGATTCTATGTGAGATTTAGTAGAATTAAATGGTTCAATCAAAAGAGGCATACCTTATTAGGCGTACCTTTTTGACAAAATAAATCAATAAAAACTTAAACAAAAATTATGGTAATGTTGCCACAGTTGACTTTACCAGTACACCATACATGGAATCAGAAACGACCACAATCCTATTACATTTGCAGCGTGGGGCGCTGGCACCGTGTAAATGCAATACAATACTTCGCAGGTGTCAAGTAGCTCTCATTAGCCACATAGGTGTGTCAACACCTACGTTAATTTAATTAACGATGGTGGAATTAGTCTTATACAGTTAATTACTAGGAAAAGAGAACTAGGAAGCGGTTTGAATTGGGACATAATGATGAATTGCGTTTACGGTTGTTAATTAAAAGGTTAAATAAATGCAAATTAAGAAGATACTGCTAAATTAGCATTTTATCCATTAGCACTGCTAATGGATAAAATGAAATTCGTAATCGTAGATTGACATTAAATTAAAATGGAGAGGCTTGTGGCTAAATAATAACAGCCGCACGGGTCGATTGATCAGGTTAAGCTACGCTTGCCGCGATGGTCCGTGGATGGGTGACCATCTTTACATATCAAGTGTCTTTACATCTCCGTGCTTCGGAAAGCACGTTAAGCGGTTCGTCCCGGCTGTCCTTTGTGGATCTTTGACAGTTGTTACGGGTCGTCAGAAGCCCAAAAGTCTGGCAACCAGTCTTACCAAGGGGTATTGTTTTACCAAGTAACTGGGTTGTGGAGGTCAGATAGGTAGTCGCTCCATGTAAAATACAGAAAAAAAAAAAAAAATCAGCTGCATCCGGTTAGACTGGAAGCTGGCCCAAACATAGTAGGGTAAAGGCTAGGCAGATGAGATTGATACTATGGTAAGTGAAACATAAAGTTTCCCTATGCAGCCTCCGAAGCAATCCCAAAAGAATAAACACAATATCGACGTATAGCAATAATAGCAATCTATACTCTATAGTCTATACAGATAAATAAATTGCTATGTCTGTTTGTTATGTCAAAATAACAGCATTTTACTAAATGCATATGAAAGCATTATACGGAACTTACAATTTTATTTTTGTCTGTTTGTTCCGACTAATCTTCGAAACGGCTGGACCGATTTTGACGAGACTTTCACCGGTAGATAGCTGATGTGATTAGGAGTAACTTAGGTTGCATTTATTTTAGAAAAAGAATTAGTAAAGAGACTTTATTGTTTTCCGACATCCACGCAAACGAAGTCGCGGGCATAGCTAAGTCTTAATATCCACCAAGATGCTACAAGTGTCGGCAATCCGAAGTAAATAGCATGTACTGCCATACATTATGTCATTAGCACTATTTTTCACATCCCATCACAGTTTGGCAGGCTGCCATCAGGATCGTAAACGCTGGTAGACGATATCATTTCGTGCCTTACTTTATTACAGTGATTTACATGATGAACATGCTTTCTGCAATCAGCTCATCTGTCTAGCCTTTTTCCCAACTATGTTAGGGTCGGCTTCCAGTCTAACCGGACGCAGCTGAATACTAGTATCTTACATGGAGCGACTGCCTATCTGACCTCCATAAGCCAGTTACTGGGTAATACGATACCTCTTGGTAAGACTGGTTGTTAGACTTTCGGGCTACTGACGACCCATAACGACCGTCAAAGATCCATAAATGACAGCCGGGACCGACGGCGAGGCACGGCGGGTCTTGATATGTGAAGATGGTCACCCATCCCCGTGGATGGGGCCAACCGCGGCCCATCCACGGACTTATTTAAATAAGCGTGCCAATTTTAACCATGTGTTAATTTAAAGCAAGAAGATCATTTAATTTTTGGCAGGGCTCTACATAAAGGCAAGGATTGCAAAATCGCATTTTATGATACAGTCATAATGCTCATGCGGCACACTAGGGTCTAGATCCATCCACAGACCGCACATCCACTTTACTTTGCAAAGTAACCGACTCAGACAAATATGAACATTATTCAAATAGTTTAATGTTCATATTCGCATGACGTGCTTGCTCACATTCCCATATACGGATCACATTAATTGCATACAAATACTTTTCGATTGCTGTCATCCTGCATTTAGACATACTTCTTCTTTAAAACTTTTCTTTCACGCTTCAAACTTATGACTTGAACCGCGTTCAAAACAATAAACTGCGCTTTATCTCGTCCTCTCCGAGTGTGATTTATTTATGTTCGAGCCGGCCGATAACTGCGCAACTATCTGGATTCGAGTGAGCCGCGTCCCCACGCAGGGCCCACTCTTATCTCGTGTCGTGTGTTCCAATCGATACACGTATTACATCTACATAATATAACGAAGTGTTTTACGAGTCAATATTAATTTGTCGTTGTATTTGGTTTGTTTCTTGGAAACTTTCGAAAAAAGTATGTTAACCGTGCCCACTCGCCCTTTTACTTATAAAGCGATCATGAATAACGTCATCCATTTGTTTTAGATAAAACTGTAAGTACAGTGTATATTTACAGAGGGCTAAGGGACTTTAGAAAATAGTTTGACCCTGAGTTTGTTTCAGCATTCCTTCTCAGGGGTAGACAGCCTTATTATTAACTTTTTTTTATATGACGTAAAATTGTTTCCAATATTATTTCATTAGTAAGAAAAAGGATAGTGATAAGGACACACAATAATATGTATAGGTATATGCCGTGAAGTTTTTTGCACTATTGAACATGCTAATGCGATGCTTAGGAAATAAAGACCCTACTTCACTACTGCAAGATCTTCAGCCCTGTTACAACCTTAGTACCTGCGGCAATAACGTCGTAGGTTTAAAGGTTAGAACGTAATTAGTGATACACTAGAATGGCCGGAGTCTTGTAAGTTGTATACGCGTATAAATTTAAGTTAGGGTTGCCATGGCCACTTATCGCACAATGGTAATTAACACCGAATTAGCTTTTTATAACACTTTTTAATCAAGGTAGGCCCAGAATGAGCTGGCGAAATCGAGACGACCTGGACGCGTACCGCGAGGTCTGGTTCGAGGGGACGCGGGAAAAGTACCTGGACGGATGGTCACCCCTCCACGGGCCAACCGCGGCAAGCGTAGCTTAACCTGATCGATCGACCTGGCTGTTATTTCTTAACCACAAGCCCCTCCATTGCTTTCATTTTATCTATTGCTATAGTATTTTAAGGGCTCTTGAATAATGGTTCAACAGCCCTAATTAACTAATTTCCAGTAGACTCTTACAAGTCGTGCCGTGTCGTGAGAAGTGTGAAACATTGGTGCATTAACATTAGTCCTGTCAAATTAATCAGCGCCTGACAATTACTTCATACAAAGTAAGTAAGACGTGACATAAGTTTAGACGTGATTAAAAACTAAAATTTAACTTCTGTCCTTTTCTTAATGAAATAGAAAGAAAAATATGCATTGAACTTAAATTTAGTTTAGTTTGTGAACAACAGAATCGGCACCATTATGTAACATGTTTAAATAATAATTCGTAGTACTAATTGCCGGTACGTCTTTATTCGTCTGATTTATGAAGCTAGGGGGCAAAGGTCTAATGGAATATACGACTATTACATACTATATACTCAAGTACAAGAGTGTAAGTAGGTAAAGATATTATTATACCCAAGTTAAATCTTTCCTAGAGACAAGGTGCTTAGTTTTAATGCTGGCGTTATGCTGAAAGCATATTGTAAAGTATTAAGGGGCTTACAGGACCTAAACACATAAAACGCAAATTTTAGAAACAATAAAAGTATATGATCGACTACAGTAAACAAAATCAGAAAAATATATGATATTCTTCAGGAGATATGCCAGGTAGATAGTGTGTTGAAAACATATTACTTACAACTAATTTGATACGATAGAAAAAAATCATGAAGATACCTCTAAAAACTTTCTTTTTACAATAAAACCATACCTACTAATATACATACAATCATTCTGATTTTTTTGGCAACATACTAAAGGACTAGTGTTTTATTTTTTTAGTCCAAACAATCGTCGTTCAGCCGATAGACGTCCACTGCTGCACGTCCAAACAATAGATTTTTGTAAATAGATAATTGCTTCATATTTTGCAATAAATTAGCAGTGTTGTCATCGCGCTTCTCTTTCTTTTCTATGCAGTCCGACAAAGACCGCGCTTTAGGTCATGTAGTCGCCATAAGGAGTGTCGCTTTTATTTTGTAAGGATTCAAAGTAGACTGCTTTTCCGCCTGCTTGGAAATCGTCGTTCCGACCTTTATTTGCGTCAACCACAGACTTTTTAGGACGATTTATTATTTATCAGTGGAACCCCTATCTTAAAAATCTTCTGCACACTGTTTTCTATTTTCGTACTTTTTTGCTTTGTTGTTTCGTTTCGTTTTGTGTGTTCGATTTTTTGCTTGCTAAAATGAAGTATGTTGGCTCTTATGGTTTACTAGTTTCCGCCCGCGGCTTCGCCCGCGAGGCTTTTCGATAAAAACCATCCTATGCCCCACATAGGATAGTTTTTATTGAAAAGCCATCCAATCTATCTCTTATCAAAATCCGTTCAGTGGTTTAGGCGTGAAAAGGTAACATACAGACAGAGTTACTTTCGAATTTATGATAATATTAAGTATGAGTATTACGGATTACCACTTTTATAAGTTACAGTTATAGAGTGGAGGCGGTGATCGGGTGATGTGATAGTAAGTTGTGTTAGTCTGACAACCAGTCTTACCAAGGAGTATCATGTTACTCAGTAACTGTGTTGTGGAGATCAGACAGGCAGTCGCTGCAAATAAAATACTGGTATTCAGCTGCGTCCGATTAGACTGGAAACCGACGCTAACATAGTAAGGAAAAGGCTCCGCATATTGATAGATTGAGAAGATCCAGTTAAGTATACAGGGTTATTGGTAAAACATTAACAACCTCTTAAGAGGTCATTGTACTCATCATTATGAACAACTTTTACTATGAGACCAAACCTGAAATTGCGAAAAAAAAATCAGCTGTTCCCTACATTTTGACGAGTTATACGAACATAAATGTAGGGAATAGCTGATTTTTTTTTCGCGATTTCAGGTTTGGTCCCATAGTGAAAGTTGTCCTATGTCCTATTACATGGCAATTCTGTAGAAATTAAAATTAATATGGCAGATAGAAGCCTATCTAGAACTGTGAAACAGTCCCTTAACTCTAACAGATGACTACACAGCGTAAAATCACAAATCTCGCATGGAAAGCCAAGGCTTAACATAGCGGGATTATTGTTTATAGGCGAGTGTGAGCTTATCTTTAATAGCTCAGCGAATATATCGCTAGTCCTTAAGGAGAAAGCGTCAGGGTAGCCCGTGGAACGCAAATTTTCTGACGTATTTTGCAATTTGCTGGTCAGTATTAAGTTGTACGTTGATTAAAATATGATTCGCGGTCGTAACAAGTAATTTACAGAATTATAATCATTACAAGTAATTTACAGAATTATAATCATTACAATCAGTAATACAACTTGTTAAGTTAGTATAAGGGCTATTATTTTATTTTGGGGCCTAGAATGAATAAATATGACAACAAAATATAATTTGAAGTATGTTATTTTTTCTTACTTTTTTATACTGACATAACATAATTATTGTTTTAAGTATATATTACAGCAATTTGCAGCGATGTTTATTTACTATTTCTTCATTTATTTTATTATTATACTAGGAGGGGTATAGAAAAACAACAACTGTGTTACTTTCATGCAAAATCAAGTTTTATTGTTAGGAACATTTACCTCAATTTGGAAACCTATCACATATGAACTTAAGATAGGATAACGATAATCTTATACATTAAATCACAAATTATCTTAGTCAGATATCTCTTAATATGGTTAAGTTTACCACTTTGTTACCTAATTTTGAATTAAGCAATTGTAATTTCTAAAAATATTACAAAATAATAGCAATTTGAACTCACTATTTAAAGAGACAATCCAAATGTTTCAAATAAACAATAAACTGTTACAATTAGGAAATCTGAAAAAGTAGTTTTTGTTTTATACCTTCAAACGTTTCCAGAAAAAGAGGGACAAAAAAGCAACGCAGTGGTTGGATACGTAACATAGTGGTAAACTTTTCAAATCCCACTTGTGTTCTCTTCACCTTAAAGTAATAGAAACTTATTGCAAACAAAAATAAAGCATTTCAAAATAAACAAAACTTTTCTTTAAACAAAAAAAAAGGAAACTTCTCAAATTAACAATTTATAAACATAAAAAAAAACCTTTGTACTTATTATATTTCTTCTTCAGCTTATCATTTTCTTCCTTCAATTTTATATTTTGCCTATATGTATAATGCCGATCTGTCTCTTCTTACTTGTCGTCTTCCTGGAGAAAGGGGAGTTCCTGGTCGTGGCGTCGAAGCTGGTGTATTATTCAAAACGACCTGTGCAATTTTTTGGCGCTCTTTACGTTTCTTGTTTCTGCATTCTTCCATTTACGCTTTATAGGTCTATGTTCTCTCTCTCTGTCATGTCTTTTACAAGTTTTATATTAGCGTGATATCTTCCAAGATGTTTTTGTTCAGCATTTTTGACCGGGTCATATAACGTCGTTGTTTTTCAGCCGGTATTAAAGCCATTGTGTTGGGAATAGTATACTGTAAAAATCAATCTAAAATTAAATTGTTTTTAAATATAAAATGATTAAATAATAAGTAAAAACCTTAAGGTTTAACCACTGCGTTACTATAACTACACCTGCGTTACTTCTCGTAGTAACACAGTGTGTTGGTAACACAGTTGTAAAAATTACACATATTCTAACGTTTCGGCCATAAAGAAATGACTTTAAAATATTTTTTAATGCCATTCAAAAAGGTACACATTCTCATACAGATGAATTTAATAAAATGATCAAATATCTAAAAAACTCACCGTTCATCACCAGTAACTCAGCGGTTACACAATTAACACACGCACCTCTCCTGCCGACTCTTGCGCGTCTGGCTCTACCAATTCCAAAGCTACGCACTCCCCCCGCATCCCGCTAGCAATTGATGACGAATCAAACGAATTTTGACTTTGAGGTATACAAAAAGCCGAATTTAAGACTTATTTTCGTATGGTAACATAGTGGTCGTGATTTTTCAGTTAGCCACAGGGACAAGACAAGGAATGTTTCGTAAATTAGAAAATTCTAAAGGGAAATGATACTTATTAGTGTTGTAGTAAAGTTCAAACAACTGCTAATTACTATAGATATTTAAATTTAATAGCGTCTTGAAGATTTTTTACGTAATTTTAGTGTATTTGAAGTGAGTTGCTTATAGGGACAGCGAAATTTTGTAGGGAATACACCTGCGTTTCTCAGAAATACAACTGAGTTACCGTGATTTAAGAAAAAATATATCTTATTCTGTTAATTTATTGTAATTCTCTTAGACGGGTATATTATCGCGAACGTACTAATAGTGTTTTTATTTTTGAAGTCGTTGTTTGCTTTAATAATAATCATTTTTGTTTGAGAGAGACCTGTTATTGGAACCAAAATAAAATAATAGCCCATAATCCCTAAATGTCAAGATTTCATGAAATAGTCATTCTTGGGGATTACTTGGCCTTAGAGAGATGTGTTGATGACTTGAATGATTATAATTCTGTAAATACATATTTGTTACGGCCGCGAATCATATTTTAATCAACGTACAACTTAATACTGACCAGCAAATTGCAAAAAACGTAAAAAAAAATTGAATTCCGCGGGCTACCCTGGCGCTTTCGCCTTAAGGAGAAAGTGTCAGGAACGCTTTTTTATGACGTATTTTGCAATTTGCAGGTCAGTATCAGGTTGTATGTTTATCTAAGGGCAGATTTTTCAATCATCTGATAAATTTATTCGAGGAATAATTTTGACAGTTACTTCATATAAAAACTGTCAAACGTCAAATTTGTTCCTCGAATAAAAGTTAGTTGGCGATGGAAAAATCGGCCCTTAATATGATTCGAGGCCAATTTGATTGTTGCGGGCTTGTTAGTGCATCCCCCTTAAACTTCACAAGTATAAAGCAAACAAAAACACTGCAAAACGTAAAAATTGCTTCAAAAATTAATGTCCTATTAACTGTAATAGGTTTTAGATACTAACTAGAGATAACAGAATGGGTGTCGTCTGGGTTTCCCGCGTAAATTATCAATTTATGACGACTCAGGAAATAGTTTTATAGTCTGTAGTCAGTTTATTGTTTATGCTATGAGTTTTATGGCTTTCCCATAGCCAAGCTATAAAATATATTTCCTATTTTTTATTGTTTTTTTGTGTATTGTAGTATACTTATTACTTAATTAACGTGTGCTCTTTATCTTGAAATTGAGACACAAGAAAAAGTAGGGTGATTCATTATTGTTTTATTGTAGGTAGTTAGTTAGGGAGACGAATCGGAAAGACAGAAATTATACCTAAGTTGGCTATCTGTATTCGAAAACAACAATCCGCGGGCTATAACCAAAGTAAGCAGGCTATTATCATACAATTATTATTAGAAAAACTTTATTTGCCTAGCTTTTATACATTTCATCATCTGCCTAGCCTTTTCCCAACTAGCCGACTCCAACATAGTTGGGGAAGATAAAAGTAAAAAAAAAAAAAACTGGCCAAGTGCGAGTCGGACTCGCACACGAAGGGTTCCGCAACACCACAAGGCAAAAACGCCGAAAAAAACATGTTTGTTGTATGGGAGCCCCCCTTAAATATTTATTTTATTTTTATTATTTATTATTAAAGTTAAAATACAACTGAGTATTTTGTGAATATTTCAAGTGCCTGCCTGTTGCCATTTTTGATATCGAGCAAAAAAGGGCAAAAAAATCGCGTTTGTTGTATGGGGGCCCCCCTTAAATATTTATTTTATTTTGTTTTTAGTATTTGTTGTTATAGCGGCAACAGATATACATAATTTATGAAAATTTCAACTGTCTAGCTATCGCGGTTCTTAAGATACAGCCTGGTGACAGACAGACGGACAGACAGCGAAGTCTTAGTAATAGGGCCCCGTTTTTACCCTTTGGGTACGGAACCCTAAAAAAGATAAATTTAAAGAATATGCAGCTGAATACCAGTATTTTACATGGAGCGACTGCCTATCTCACCTCCACAACCCAGTTACTGGGTAATACGATACCCCTTGGTAAAACTGGTTGTCAGACTTTCGGGCTTCTGTCTACCCGTAACGACTGTCAAAGATCCATGAATGACAGTTGGGACGAACGGCTTAATGTCCTTTCCGAGGCACGGAGAGGTCACGGTATGTAAAGATGGTCACCCATCCACAGACCAACTGCGGCAAGCGTAGCATAACCTGATCGATCGACCTGTGCGGCTGTTATTATTTATCCAGGGGCCCTTATACATTTATCATATCATAATTAAGTAATTGTATGCATGTGTATTTGTATCTGCACTGTAACCCATTCGCTATTATTAAAAAAAAAAAGAATTCTTGGCCGCACTTAATCTTCACGTGCAATTGACTGTGAAATATCGTTATATAATAACTAGTACCACTAATTAGCCGTTTCGCTTATTGAAAAACTTACAAGTCAGCTTTCTTCTCACAACATTGTTCTACGCTTTCTTATTTTATTGGCTCTGCGTCGACTCCACGTGAACAATGTTAGTTTTAACATTTTTGTCGTAAACAGCTGTTGACTGTAAAAAACAATTTTCTTTTAAAAATAAGCGATTCTGAACCATATTAGTAGGGAGCAGCGACCCACAATAGCATCAAAGAGCTTTTTACATGACATCGGCAAGCTCGCCCTTCGAAGTGATGCATCAAGTTACTGCAACAAAAGCGATTGATTCGCGCTCTCAGGATCAAATGGGGCGAATTTTGGGTGCAAGCCTGGGGCGGGGCGCGGGGCGGGTGCGGGGGCGCGGGGGCTTTGAGCAGGGGCAACAATGCGGCCCGGGTATCGATCCACCCCGCGCGCCGTCTGCCCGACGCACCGAGCCTACGCGGCCACCGCTAAGCTCCTTCGCTCCTATGCAAACCTAGTACTTTTGCTTTCTAAAACATGCCACAAATACATGCGGTCGACCCTGCAGTGTGAGAATTAATTTTAGATATTATTTGTGGTACAAGTTTGCGATAGTTGTCGGCGTTAAGTTTGTGCAGCCCTAGTTTAGTGTCGCCTTTACAATACGCTGTACCAATTAGGGAATACTGCATGCTGGGTATTTCATTTATTTATGTTCTAGGCTAGGCAATCTAGCTGTTTTAAACTAGATTAGCAAACACAGAGGCAGAGAGTCTTGTCAATATCTATGGTCAATTTATAAAAGCTTAAATTGTACTCTAGTGGGTTTTATAAAAACTCAAATAGGTAACGGGATTGTTCCATGTTCATCATGGCATGCGGGCTATTCAGATACCTACAGTATTTTACCACTCGCAGAAGAACACGGTCAGCATATTACATAAAAAGTGTCCTCTCAACGCAATCCAATCAAGCAAATGTAAAACCAACCCTTCCCCACTTCCTAACTTCATCCCCCGCAAACATATTCAGCAATTAAACTATCCGCATCAATTAAACCCTAAAGCTAATCCCTATTCGAAACTAACACTTATCGATGCCCCAACGGGCCGACAAACGCAACTTGTGATAACCGTTCCCTCGCCGACTAGATACAATGAACTATGGACTAATATTTGGGTTGCAGGACTAACCGACCATGATGAAATCTTACTTAGGAAACTGCTCGATACCTGGCGCCAATCGTGCTGCAAGGATTAGTTAGGGGAAACTGTGATTAAACTTTATAGTATTGGTTGCAGAATGTTGTAACGGGTTTTGGTAAAGTAGCAATTAATTGACAGGTAAACTAATGTTCGGTTCCTATGAACAAATAACGAATTGTTTTGCTTACCAATGGTAGCATTTTTTATTGCCAGACTGGGAATATTTAAAATAGATTCGTAAGCAAATTTTCCCTATGATAGCTACTTACATAAGGGAGGGTTTGTTATGCAAAGCTATGAAATCTTTGTTTCATTATTGGTAAATATACGAAAGTCTTAATTTCAATCAATCATCATTTCAGCCGAAAGTCCGAAAGACGTCCACTGCTGGACATAGGCCTCCCCCAAGCACCTCCACTTCGACCGGTTCTGTGCTTCTCGCATTCAATGGGTTCCTGCGGCCTTCACAAGGTTGTCGGTCCACCTTGTGGGAGGCCTTCCAACGCTACGTCTTCCGGTACGCAGTCGCCACTCCAGAACCTTTCGGCCCCATCGGCCATCTGTTCTGCGAGCAATGTGCCCTGCCCACGTTTGGCAATTCTTCGGGCTAACCAATAACGGTCCATAAATTATAGGAATCGGCCATAAGTAAGTAACGTGGAAATGAAACTATGCGTTGTGTTTTTTTTTCCACGATATCTGGAATTTAGGACAGAAATTCTTTCTTATTCAGGCTTATTTCCTGTCTAACACATATTATTATAAATTCTCTGAAGATCATCTCAAATGTGTTCTGTGAATCCTTGTATTGCCGTTGGCATCCTTGTCTTCCGCATTGGCACAGCTACCCGAATGCCTAAGTGACAAATACCTAATAACTAAATCACGCTTTTAGTACTTTCGCTTCTCCGAAACCCTATTTCGTTGCGGTAGGGAGAGGAAATAAACCGCCAAGATTCCCATCGCAGGAAGGATTCTGCCATCACAATCAATCAAACCGGTTTCAGGTACAACCCACTTCCTTTTACAACCCCACTTACATTATGACATTACAAATAACATCAAACCTGCGCAATTGCGTAACACACTATCATTAGCAATGGGTTTCATTTTGACACTTCAAAAACATTCATTGCGTTATTTGCATTGTTGAGCATGGAGCAATGGATTAGAAATATGCTTCAAAATGGTTCAAATTGAGAATAATAGTGTGTTCCGCAAGTAGGGTGCTGGTTTCTCTGTAAAGTTGGGCAGAGAGTACACCAACACTCGCTTGTTATTTTTAAGTCCCATGTAATATTGCCAACAACCGGGCACAAATCAAGACTCCGAGCTACAATGCTCAAAGAAATTCCAGATAGAAAAACCCTATAACACTTTTCCGCCCTGCAAATCACTCCCAGGACCTCATGATCAGCACTTGCGACCAGTCAACGAGGCAGTCTGACATGTTAGTACTTCTTATTGATAGTATAACAAAATATATTGAAGTAGAATTTACCTCTCATTAGCCATACGATTAAAGATAGGGCCTAAAATATTCGGTGCCCATTAGATACATCGGAACGATATGCTTGCTTGTATCTTTAGGGTCCCGAGGTCTTTAGAATTGTAAAAGTGAATGTACCGTTAAATTCCTTTCAGTCGTTTTTAAGCCAAGCGCGCAGACTAAGGAATAGATAGCCGTAACACTTAGGATTAAATGAGTTTCTAGGAAACCGCTGATATTGTCTTTAGTGTTTTTTTAGGGTTACTTAGGGTTTTCACAAGTACATTATAAGGGACAGATCATTTTATAAAACCCCCAAAATATACTTTATAAGTCTCCAAAAAATTAACAACATCTGGTTTGGAAGTCTGTGGGCGTAGAATAAAGGCTGGACAGACGCACCGCGGGCCAACTTGGGGAGCGTCAGTGAAACCTAATAAAACCGGTTATGGTCCCTACGTGACGCGTGCGAGGTAATGAGTTTTCGGAGAAAGCGCTGCATGTGTTCTGTGTAGTTCTCTGTAAAGCGCTGTACGCCACGCGATAAGCCAGTATGCACCGCGTTAAACTGCATAATTGTAATTTGGACCATTAGTCTGTAGACCTCATTGCTTTGATAAAAAATATTCCGTTTAATTTTATTACGACCCGCGACCGCCCACGCGACTACATAGAACTTTATTAACCAAATGTTTGTTTGGATGTGCAATTAAAAATCTAATTTAGGGATGATTTATGAAGCAATTTATTTAAAAACGAACTAGGTACGCGTGCGTGTGGGCAAATATTTCCGACGTTTTAATTCTGCTGAGAGAATTAATTGTAACATTGACTTATTGAAACTGGAGTGTCGTTTGACTCTAACTGGTAGTATCGTTTGCCTAGTTGCTATTCCACCAATTCGCACTAAGCGTTTTCAAATGTCTTTTTTAATGCGCACAGCACAAGTGTGGAACTCTTTACCTGCGTCAGTGTTTCCGAGCACATATAACCCGAATCTCTTCAAAGTAAGAGTGAACAAGCTTCGTCTTGGTAAGCTCACTCCATCGTCGACTTTGTCTCTGTCACCTCCGACCTAGACTAGAGTCAAGAGCAAACCCATATCAAATATAAAAAAAAAAAATGTGCAATTAAAAATCTAATTTAGGGATGATTTATGAAGCAATTTATTTGAAAACGAACTAGGTACGCGTGCGAGTCGGCAAATATTTCCGACGTTTTAATTCTGCTGAGAGAATTAATTGTAGCATTGACTTATTGAAACTGGAGTGTCGTTTGACTTTAACTGGTAGTATGATGATTAGGCGGTGTGCCAGTAACCTGTAGTAATTCTACATTTCTACAATACGATTCTCATCATCATCATTTCAGCCGAAAGGTATCCACTGCTGGGCAGCGGGATTGTCCGAAAGGGCTACCGCTACCCCGGAACATAAAGGGCTAAGGAAGGGGTGGGTGTTAGTAAGTAAGAGTCTGACACTCCCTTCTGCTCCACCCAGAGCGGGGATCATTTGAAGATTTCCCACCAAAAAAACAAAGGTATCCACTGCTGGAAAAGGTTTCCGCCAAGCACCGCCAGTTCGATCTATTCTATGCTTCCCCTATCCAGCGGATTCCTGCGACCTTCACCAGGTCATCGGTCCACTTTGTGGGACGCCTTCCAACGCTACGTCTTTCGGTACGCGGCCATCTTTCTACGAGCAATAGGGGTTATCTAGTTTCTCTAAAGGATCTCTTCATTTCTGATTCGATCACATAAGGGTAACCGTTACGATTCTAAGGCACATCAATCAAATACAATGTTTATGCTTCATATCGAAGTAAAAAATTTTTCTATGAGTATGAGTTATAATCCTAATTTCCTTATGTGTATGACGTAGCAATAATTTTATTTATGACCGACATTTATCTTCAATCAATCGCCGAGGCTCGACTATAGCTGTACGTTCCCCACTTAACTGGCGTCCAACCGTTCCCAAGGTTCTATGGGTTTATTTTTTCTCGTACTACGCAGCTACGTAACAAAGTTAGTTATTTTTATTACACTGCATTGATGTTTATCGTAATTACCATTATGTTCACATGGGTCAAGTTGAAGGGTACGTGGTAATCGACCCAAAGACACGTGTAAGAAAATTCCTTGAAACAGAGATTACACGGTATACAGTGTGAATTCTAATAACGTGCTGCGGTGCTATTCTGTAAAAATCTCACCGTGTAAACTTAGGTGAAGTGAGCGTGGAGTGAGCTGTCAATAGTGTCAATTCCCAGCAAAAACCAACTCACTTCACCTATGTTTTCACGGTGAGATTTTTACAGAATCGACCGGCTGTTATAAATTACACTTGCTGCCTTAGATTCGTTTTACAAGTCTTGGACTATTATCTGATATTTCCACGTATAGGTCTGAGATTTGTGATTCGAATTCTGAAGCCCACGGACCCAAAAATATCGCAGCAGGATTTTATCGAGCACTGGATTTTTAACTTTCGGTGTTGAGCCGAGCGTTGAAAATCTAACAGAGGTATCAAAAAACACACTTTGATTTTCAACTCTCGGCTACCTAGGCTTAAGGCGAAAGTGTCAAGGTAGCCCGCGTAATTCAAGTAAAAAAAAAAACAGCAATACAAGTAGTAGTAGTATTGCTGATTCTAATGATTAATATAATTTTGTCAAGTCATATGTTACGGTCGCGAATCATATTTTAATCAACATAACAACCTGACACTGATCTACAATGTGCAAAAGTCAGAAAATTTGAAACCGCGAAATTTGTTTATTTGTGTGTGACGTCTAGACAACACTGTTATTCTTTTTAATTGCGTCTCGGCAATCGAATATTTTTTTCTTAAAAAAAAAATATGATTTTTCGTTTGTAATACAAATAAAATCATTATCGAGATCAACACATCACATACCATTACTCTCTCTATCAAAAACTCAATCCTTTACTCAAAACTAAATTTAAAAAAAACTTAATTTCAAACAGCTCACACCTCAATGCCTTGAATAGCATATTCATGAGCAACAAAACTGAACGAATCAATTACCTCGTTGTGAACCTCAATGTTTGTCGTTTTAATTTTAAAAGCCACTCAAAACCCTTTGACGGGGCCTAAACTTAACATTCCCTGCATTCCGTGGACGCGTGATATCGTACCGCGTTGTCCGTCCCTTTCTGTTTCCCCATTTCACCCTTTACTCATGTCATGACACTTATGACAGGTCGAACTGATAAGCTGAAGCGATCACCCCGTTTTTCTGACGCACCGTCCAAACTTCTCCTTATGTTTAACTTAAATAATGGTTAGCGACGGAACCCCTTACTTCCTAATCATGTGATCCGTAGTTTAGGCCAAAATTACGGGTGTCTACTACTCCGTATCATTTACGGACATAAGAATAGTTCGGGACAACACGATTAGGCAGTTCTCTACTCCCGATGCGATTTAGACCGCCCTAAAAATTTAATTTGTCACTTGTTTTGACGGATCAACAGGGCTCGTATCTTCGTTGACGAATTTAGTGAGTGTTCTAGGAAATTGTTTTACCTATCATTACACTATCTTAAAGCTCTTTTAAGAAAACGTCCCCAATATTATCATAATTTAAATTGTAAACCCAAATCCAAAAGGTGTCGCGGTCAATTAGCCACATAATGGAAATGCATTATAAACTGCAACTACACGTTCTGTCATTCATCGACCTTCTGTGTAAGTGAACAAAGGGTCGCACGCTGACGTCCGTGACTTAATCGCCGGCGCAGTATGTACGGGGCCATTCCGCTCAATTAGGCCTGCGGACCGAGTTTGTCTACTCCGCAGACGCTGCACGCTGGAGCTGTCGGCTGCTTTGATTAAAGTTTGATTGGGACCTGTCACTCATGCCACGGATTTAGAACGCGCTCGCGCATTGATGTCGTATAAACGTATAAAACGCGGTGGCGATTTTTGATTGATCTCTTTTATTGTTATTTTTCTGTTTGTTTTTTTTTTTATGTTGACTTTTGAACGAATTTGTACGATTCATTTCCCCCTCTGCTTTGTGCAATTTATTCTCACGTTGCTTCAATTTGAGTTGGACGTTGACTGGACCTAACCAGCGGAAAATGAGGATGCAGTGTTTTTTATATTAGGTTTTAAAAACTCATTTCATGTCAATCTACACTTTTATGTGTTGTTCATGTACTGCAGTATTTTTATCTTTTAAAATTTGTGAGCCTGTACTTGTCTTCATAGATTGCATTCCATTTTAGAATGTAATGTAGGTAACTGAGGTCCCAAGGTACAAAAAATTAAATTTACTGTACACCTCATCTGCCTAGCCTTTTCCCAACTATGTTGGGATCGGCTTCCAGTCTAACCGGATGCAGCTGAATACCAGTGTTTTTTACATGGAGCGACTGCCTATCTGACCTCCACAACCCAGTTACTGGGTAATACGATACCCCTTGGTAAGGCTGGTTCTTAGACTTTCGGGCTTCTGACTATCCGTAACGACTCTCAAAAATCCACGAACGACAGACGGGACCAACGGCTTAACGTGCTTTCCGAGGCACGGAGGGGTCACGGTATGTAAAGATGGTCACCCATCCTCAGACCAACCGCGGCAAGCGTAGCTTAACCTGATCGATCGACCTGTACGGCTGTTATTATTTAGCCACTGTACACCCATAAATCAATTAATGAATTACCAAACTACAAAACTGGTAGGTACCGCAATCGGCAAAGAGAAAATAAAAGGAAAAAGCTAAATAAATTATTACCTAATTCTCGTAACACGTCACACAACTTTACGAAAGTTTTCCCCTCGGAGCGGATTCGGGGGAACTCGGGGTATTATGGCACAGCTTCCCGACAACTTTTTATAACTCGTAGTAACACTCGAAGTGACGCGGTGTTAGGTAATTTCTCCCCTCGATAGTACATAACTGTTTTGTAACGTTAACTTCAACCAAACTTACCTGAAATTGACTAAGTTATGTCAAAATGACTTTGTATGGTTTCTTTCTCACTCTTAACAACTATAACGCAAAGTTATTAAACCCTCAAAGTTAAAATGTCGTAAGAGGTCTTCTGTTACAAATATTACTTAACGTTTTGTTTGTTTTCCGTCTGGTGTGGAAGTGAAACAAACATATTAAGTAGTTGCTTTCCGCGAACTTCGATGGGGGGAAAAGTTTTTACTCCATTATATAACAAAAGTATTTTTATTGCACGTACCTTTCAGTATTACTGATGGCCAGATTGCCATGAAAGGCTTGAAATATTTCATTTATGATTCGATTCAACGAAGCTATTTAGCTGGTAGGATCTGCGTTCTTCAACATTCGGGTACGAATGTTTGTTTCATATGATAATTAGCCAATCAAAATTAACGTCTCGGAAATGATAAATAGTTTAAATATAGGCGCTCTTTAACAACCAAAATATTTAATTATAAGTTGCTCATAAAGACAGCCAGTGGCACTTCAAACTGGTTTAATTTGAGAGATATTTTAAAACTTACTACTCGTATCTTCATTACTTAAACCGACACATATTTTTTCTGACTTGTACACTTCTGGTTTGGGATTATACATTATTCACCGTTACAAACCACATATAAGTTTTAAATTATGATTAATGAAGAATTATTCTAATTCCGTTTATGACTACACTAGCTTCTGCCCGTGACTTTGTCCGCGTGAAATTTCTTATACCCACGACCCACCCCGTTGCATTGCATCGCCTGCCCGCGCTATTACTTCGTTTTCGCGCAGCGTCCTTTTTGACTTTTTTTTTGTTTTTGCTCAGCTAGTAAGGGTCCTAGACTCCTAGGGTGATATTAAGTAGCCTATAGCCTTTCTCAAGAATTGGTTTGTTAAACAGTCTTCAGCTTTATTGTTAGTATAGATATGATATTTGGACTTGCACTCAATACGTTTATTAATCGAAGAAGAACAAACCAATATTCTATGATTTGCACCTGGCTGTTAGGGTTTATGGATGAACACCAAAGGAAAGACCGTTCTAAGGATTTCAAATAATACGTTTATTAATCCTTTTATTTATATATTGGAAGGTGTAAAAAACTAGAAAATCTGTATCGCCTTTTATTTATTCACTGCAGGCAGGTGCTTCATTAATGCAGTCCATCGACAAATTGATACTCCAATATGTCAGCTTATAGCACGGTAATTAACATTTTATAGCCGATGTTTTCATTAAGCTCTTTTGGATACAGAATCCCCTAAAAATTAACTAGTCAAACAACTGTTTATTGTTTCCTGTGGGTATTGTTTTGACAGATGCTGCTATTGGTCCGCTGTACGCACTACAAACATAACATTGCGTTTACAAAACCTCATCATGATCAAGTTACAGTTCAATTTGATTCTTATGTCGTCAGCCTAGTGATGCGACCATGTCACAGTTTGATAGTTTGGACGGAATATGTAAGTTGTTTGTTGTGTATTGAAGGCGTGGTGTCGTCGCATCTATTTTTAGGTTTACGAGTTCAGTCCCCTTCTCCCCTGTGCCCCTCGTCGTGTCGTTCTTCATCCCTGCTGGGCCAAGTGTGATGCTCTCACGTAAACGTCTTATAGATGTCGTGTTGAATTTTACGATGCCTTTTGATTGGATAAGTTTATCACTTTACCATTTTTTTCAAAAACGTTTCATGATGGCTACAGACGATTTATCATCTTGAACGTTTCATATGACGTTTTTATTCATCGCATGAGTATGAAAATAAATTAATTTGGACCAGAATGTAATACACGTGTCCTTCTCATTATATGTATACAGCTATAGACGACATACGACCCCATAGCGTGTTCTATAAAAGTTCCCGTCAAACGGTGGCAGTATAAATCGCGCGAGACACGAACCAACTCGATCTTGACCAACATTTCCTAGACGTGACGTAATCGTCACAACTGTGAATTAACCCAGATAACATTCCGGAGTAAACGTATGGATGAGCATCACACACGCTTATATCTCCAGGAGTTAACAGACAATTTAAGTGGTTTCAAAGAATGTCTTAAAGACACAGACAGAAATGATTTTACTAATCTTGCTTGTATTGGACGCATTGAAGCAGTATGCTTCACTTAAGATCCATTAGGTCCTTTTGTCAAATCACGAATCGAAGGACCAGAAAAAATCCAGGTAGAATTTGTTAGAAAATAGTAAGAACGCAGAAAGGAAACTAAGATCATCCGAACTCAAAGATTTTTTTTCCCATGTAAACTCAACTTTCGGCCAACAAAAATTATGAATCTCTCGAAATAGAACATAGAAACGGGATGCATTCGTTAAGTCTCGCTGATACATTTATATTGTTTCGTCAGTTCACTATTGGAGGTATTAGGTCACCAGCTGGTTGTTTGCTGATAATCTAGCTGCAACATCTGATTGATGTCTCAAACCTGTTCCATCTGAGTGTCTGAAACCGAAACTGCGGCTAAAAAACGTATCAATTCTACACATTCTGATTAATCATTATGTTAGAAGTTTTTCAGAGACCTATGAAAAGGATTTACAGTGTTTTAGATGGTTTAATTTTGAAACAAATAATTAAAACGGTATGCATGAGGTGCTTCCTTTAAATTAAACAACTAATGGTGTCTTACGTTTAATTGCAAACAATAATATCTATTTCTATCATTAATTTTAACAGTCTTTTGCCGTCATCATACACTAGGACCATATCTAACTCCTCATCGTCTCAACGATTAATCCTCTAACGTTATTCCTCCACGTGTCTCAGAGGTCTCAGATCCAAGGACCACGTAGCTTTTACTGTAATTGATACATACATATCTTTAATCTGGTGTTTGTAAGTCGGTCCCCCACAAGTATGCGATGTTAATGGACAATTATTTCGGCAGTCGTCGGTCTCACGCGACGCGTGGCGCGTGCGTGCTCGCTTATTATTGTAAGCGGAGGAGAGCGCGTGTGTCGGACGGTGGCTGTCCGATGTGTGAGCGGGGAGCGGGTACAATGAGATTTATGCGGGAATATTGGCCCTATAAAAAAATATTGGGTCATATACGAAGTGAAATACTTTTAAATTAGGATAAACATCTTTAACAACATGCTATTTTGCAGAATTTATCTGGTGTCTGTCAGATTAGTAGTAATGTAAAATATCATTTTAGACTGTCCTAATTGGCTGTAACATTCCCAAAATATTATAAGTTCGTGTTGAGCGCAGTGGAAAATCAGAAACACAAAATTCCTATACTTTCAAGAAGAATTTTGGCAATAGCATCAAGATTTCCAACGCCAACCCTCCACCGCTACCTCTCTTCCCGCAGCCCACATCGTCTGGTCGATAAGGCCATGTGTGCACGCACCGCGGGAGACCGCCCCCCCCTCGCCGGCTATTTTCATTTATCAATCCGAGATGCTCAGCCTTTCCTCGCCGCTATCGGAGCCTAAGATAAAATATATTTTACTATGTATTTCGGAGACAAAATTCCGAGTCTAACAGACATGCAAGCATTGCAGATGCTACTGAAACTTGTGTGATCTAAACTTGGAGTCTGCGGAATTGTAGTCTTGAGACTACCGAGTACCATAGAGGCCACTTTCCTTAATTGATTCTCACGACTGTCGCGCGAATGTTAGCAGCTGAGGCACTATTCCTTTTATTCAGAGTAAAAACACAGACATTGCGTTGTGTCGCGTCGCTTCAAAACGTGTATAGACTACATCATTAGCTATAACATCCATGTATAGCTACAAATATTAATTTAACAACATTATGACTAATTTACTAAAAAGAATGTTGTTCGACAAGTCGACAACCCAGTACAAAAACATAAGAAATCTGTGGACCATATTTTAATGGGCCTAACGATGAAAAAAATAAGCAAACCATATCCAATTTCGTTAGAAAAAAAGCGTATATTTTAATTAAATTACTGTTTTAACCACCTATTGTTCCTATAAAAAATTGTAATGGCCGAATTCTAAAGAATTAGAATTCGGCTTATCAGCTCTTTATTTTTATAATATTCTTAGAAAAAAAAAAACAAAAAATGCTATAACAAACCTTGTAACAAGCAACTTCATTCTCGCTTATAAAAAAAAAACCCGTCAAATCACAAACAACGATCGATCGAGGGACTTAGTAAATCTAATAAGAGAGTTTTTTGTGCGCGAAACGAATGAGGTGAAACGTGTTTGAAATAGACAGGGGATTAAGTGTCCCCTAGTAGGAGCGAGGGGTTCGATGCATGCGCCGGTTGTGGCAGGGTTAGCAGTCAGTGTATGACGCTTTCTCTTACAACACCAAACTCGATTTGGAAATAGGTTATTGTGTCGTTTGTGGTCGAAGTGTTCGTAGCTATTCATAGAACGGCTTTAATGTGGTGTCCAACATCTTGCAACATGAACTTCCAACTTCTTGATAAGTACAAGCTTATCAGCTTGGAGAACCAGCGCAAATACCTGGAGGCCACCGTGCTTCATGATATAGTTCACAATAATTTTGATGCCATTTATCTGACGAGTAAGCTGTGTTGTTCTGTCCCCCGAACGGTTCATGTGCGTCAAGGTTCGTGCACGTACTTTGTTCGCGCTAAATTCTTGTTGTACGAGTACGAACTCTAGCTTATTCTGCCCTATTCATAGAATGTTGGAATCCTATAATTCAAATTTCATTGATATTGATATATTTGCATGTTCGAAAAATATATTTAAATCTAATAAGTATTATAATTTTTTTGAAATCTTAATTCTAATCTTATTATTATTATTTACTTATTGCATAATTTAAATAAATGAAATTGTTTCTGATCTGATCTAATTTGGTTTTGTAGCTATAGTAACTTATTTATTTGTTTCAAAGTACATATGTATTTGTTAATTTTGGTAATGCTCGTCTAGTGGCAACCTCTAATCTTTTAATATGTCCTATCTGCGGATAATGCAGAGGACTGCAACATTACTACCTTAACTTTTGTTAACCTTGTGTATTAATTATGTTGTAGTTGTTTATTATCCCATAATAAATAAAATAAAAAAAAACTTATAAAAGTTATAATTTTAGATATAGTCTTCATAATCACATGTATGACAAAAACCAGCTACAAATTAGTCCAAAACTTACCTCTTTAACAAGCGAAGCTCAAACCCGACATTAACATGATATTTATGGTTGTCATAGCAAATCCTGACGAATGGTAGCCCTGCGTATATGCGCACTGCGCAGTGCGTGCTTTGCTAACGCTCTCGTGGATCCAGCGGATCAATTTCACGCGGATCGATTACTCTTTGTCGTTGAGAAAAAGGTCCTTGGCACAGCACATGTGTTTCAGTGCTTCAACTCCACGAAGATTATCAGTATCACACGTGTCGTTTATAGACGCATTAACGACATGTGTATTGCATCGCCTTTGCTATGACATAGTTTTAGTCTTATAGTACATAGTTTTAGTCATGACATAGTTTTAGTCCTTGATACAGTTAGAAATGGTATTCGCTAACAAACTTTTCGAACTATCTGAACGAACATGGGTAACTTATCAAAGTAAAATTATCATAGCTATCTGGTCTACCATACCAGGTTTTATCGCCAGAGCCATCTTTTATTTACAGATCATCAGATAAATTGCTACATTTATATGTGTACACGTCATTAACATAATCGTTTTATATTTTGAACTGCGTGTGGGCTTTTCACTTTTCTCACGATATTTAACTCTAATTAAAGTAAAACTTACGATTTTAACAGATTCAGCATTAATATAGTTAGTTCAGGTTATGACTATTTTACTATCTTCATCTTTTTCTTCCGGACCAACGATCTCACATACTAGAGAGGTCAGTGGTCCTTCCGACCGTAGTTCCCCTCGTAAGTACAAAAATAACTCATCATCATCTGCCTAGCCTCTCCCAACTATGTTGGGGTCGGCTTCCAGTCTAACTGGACGCAGCTGAATACCAGTATCTTACATGGAGCGACTGCCTATCTGACCTCCACAACTCAGTTACTGGGTAACACGATGCCCCTTGGTAAGACTGGGTGTGGCTTGGTAAGTACAAAAATAACTATATTGCAAATATAGTTAGGCCGTTACTACTAAATGCTGTTTTACTGTCCCCATACCATATTAGTATAATTAATCTACTGGCCCGGTCGAACAAAATGTTCTTAATTAGCCTAATGCACAGCCAGAGGGCTTTTTGTGGACATTTCGTTGCTGGTTTTATTGCAATAAGTAACCGCAGCAACAATTTGGTGGCAAAAAACATTGGGCATTAACGAACTAACCATTAAGATAATTAAGGATAATTGCGGCTGAGTTATTGAATGTTATCGGATGATAATGACACTGTTTATTACAGATTACAGAGTGGTGTAGGCTCGCGTTCAATCGAATTCATGTAGGCTTACGTTCAATAACGATCGCTGGCTATTTGTTTTTCATGTTAATATTCGGTGTTTAAAAGAGGAAATTCGATGTTTTACTGAAAACACACACAGCAGCAGTATTGTTCGATTAAATGATGCTTATCTTTAAAACTGACATACGAACTGGGCCGCTAAAGATCTATCAAACATCAAAGCCAAACTCCAAAAGGACCAGAAATTCACTGCATTTCACCACAAGGACCAGAAAACTAATGTGAAAACTTTTCTTACATTACTGATTATTCAACACAAGGGTGGTGCCGTCGGTAAACAGCGCAGGTACAAACAGCTGGTGGGTCGAGACTCGAGCTCGTACCATTGTGATCGGCGCAGGCGCACGCTGAGCGGCAACGCCGCAGCCTCTCATGTTTATTTTATTACGAGCCTTTTTATTGCTGATCCCTTCGCCTTTCGGTTTGTTTAGATATGGTTTGGTTGAGTTTTGATGTTGGCTCGCTAGAAATGGTCTGTGATATGCCGTTGTAGCGCTTGTAAAGTAAAAGTATTAAAATGGTAGTTATAAAGGCGATATCGTTGTATACTCACTGGGTTAAAACAAGCTGTAGCATGTTTATAAGGAATTAAGAGCCACTGAGCGCACTGATGAGACGAGACTTCACAAACCAACCACTATTGTACAAGCTGAGAAGCAGTCTCTGACTGACTCTGAAATATCTGACGAAAAACAACCATATTTCCACCATTGCAGAGCTGTAATGTTCCTGACGTTTGCCCACTTTGCATTAGATTCGTGCCTGTTTTCTATGTCTATATCTTTGATTATATAAATGTCTAGATGGAGCGTCGCCCTACAATCGTATCAAAGAAAACGAGTCAACATTTTCAAGTTTGTGTGCGTGCAGGCGTCGTTTTACACTGTGCGACTATGTCTCTGTGTGCGTAAATAATGATACCAGCTACTACAATTCTCCCACTTATTAATAATTACTAAAATGTGAACAAGAAGCCGGTACCAGGTAAATTATTTACCTAGCTAATAAAACAATACTTACACGACAATTTTTACTTGGCACCGACTTCAAAATCATGTAAAGAAAGAATTAATAAATTAATGTTATTAAATTAGGTACTCTAGGCACTTTTGAAATCGGTTTAATATACCCAAAGCAAATATAATCATTAAAACGCGAACATTATGTTATTTATTATAAAAATAAATCATTTAAAAAATAAAAATTATATATATGATTAAAGTCAAGACATTAAAAAAAAATGTCTTGACCAGGATCTACGATTTAAAAATTAACATTGTAAAAAAAATGTTTTAGTTCGGAACCCTTTGCACGCGAGCTCGATTCGCACTTGGCCAGTTTTTTGAAAAAGTACACGAACGAAATTGTATAAACGTAACCATAAACCAACTAATATGTACCCAGAAAAATGACTTTAAGTTGGGAGAGTAAAAAAAAGAAACTGGCAACACTGTATCATAAAAACAAAAAATAAATATGTAGTTTCTTGGTTACTTACCGATGGTAAGTGATGTGTTTGGTATTTTTTATCCTTCCTTTATAATTCCGGCACAATTTAATAGCACATACCGTCAATTTGTCGCTGATATTTGTTTTTTACTTGGCGCGTGTAATACGTATTGACAGTAAAGTGACACGATCTGCACTGATCGGCGGGTAAGCACTTGTGAGCCAACAGTTGGTTGACACTTTTTGACACGTTTGCGCGCACTTGACGCTCCATCTAGACATTTATATAATTTTAGTAAAGCTTTCAGTATCCAGCTATAAGACTTGTAAAGACTGGTGCTATGTACGAGTATATGGTAAAAATTTAATTCGATCGACTTATTACATGAAAATTAGGCATTATTATATAAAAATAGTGACAATGATGAATAAGCAAAAGTTATTGGATGTTTAAATATGGATGTCGGGTTACACAAAGAGTTAAAAATCTCATTTCGTTTAGTAATTTAGAGCATCTAGCCGACGACGACGAGCTAACAGCATTGCCCCAATAATTAGATTTCGTTTGCAGCCTTTGGCCACAGAATCCTTAAAACGATTACGTTCAAGCTGCTGTACCTTAGGAACCGATCCGTTTTATCTACTTCCACAATATACAGAAAAGTTTGTAAATTGAATAAGTGAACTATGAGTAAGCCAATTAATATAGGATACTACTCCATTTACGTATAACAGATACAAAACGCGAAACATCCAGCGAAAATCTGAGCTCCAGTTCCAGGTAGAAACAGACACTACGCAGCCGTCCAATGACGCGTATCCGTAAATAGAAAAACAATATTACCGATACAAACGTAACACTTATGATTTTATTACATCACTCCCACGCACCGCAATGTTTTGACTGGTTTTAATTACGTGCGATAGCAACAATCTCGCCAACAAGGCATCAATGTTTACAATCCAGCAAAGGTAGTACAATGAGCGCCTTTCAGGGTATTTCGCGGTATGCACAACAATAACAGATGAGCTAGAACACGTGGTTGCATGAATTTCGCTTTTGTGCTGTTCGCGGAAATGGGAATGAACTTGAATAGCGCGTTGCTATGGGAATGGGACTCGTCGGGATTGTGATGCAGTTAGTTGTCTGTATTGAGAGCTAGGGATTGTAGTTAATAGCGCTTGCGGGATTTGGAATTGACGCTAATTATGATCACTGTGACGCTTTGAGGTCAACCTTTGTGATTTGGTTTGTGAATAGTTGTTCTGGTCTGATTCAATGGGTGTTTAGATCCTGTTCATACAAAAGACGCTGTAGTTGTTAACTCCTAAATTACCGTAACCAGAAGACATTATGGAGACTTATCCATAAAAAAGTAGTACTTAAGGTGAATAGGTAGTGGTAGACCGCCAAGGTTGCCTGGAAGAGATCGCAGAAAGCGATAAGGCCGCCCATTGTATGTTTTGTATTAAAAATCGTATTTTTTTTGTTATGTATTTTCTGCTGTACAATAAAATAAATAAATAAATAGACCGCGAAATTCAAATTTACTTGCTTTTTTTGCAATTTGCAGGTCAGTGTCAGATATCTTGACCAAAATATGATTCGCGACAATAACATAATAATATTATAATATTAATATAATATTTTCATTATAATATTTAGAGAATTATAATCATTAGAATAATTAATATATCTTTCTAAGTTAGATTTCTACCACCAACCTCTTATGGAAATCTGCTTATGGTAGAAATCTAAGAAAGATGTATTAATGATTCTAGTGATTATAATTTTCTAAATATATACCGGTTATTGTCGCGAATCATATTTTGATCAAGACACAACCTGACACTGACCTGCAAATTGAAAAAACGTAAGACAATTCGAATTTCGCGGTTACCACTACCTATTCACCTTAAGAGGACCAAAGCAAGGTCAATGCCCCACGAGCTAAGTGTCACACGTGGGTATACATAATGATTCATCTACATCTGTTTACGTATCGTACTGCAGCACATTTAGGAAAACCCAGCTCTTATCGGTACCTTAGCGGTAATGCTTAAGTACCAAGTTCTTACTCCGAGACTCGAGCATATAGGTATAGAGGCGTCAAACCCCGATATACGTCGTGCGGCACCGGACACGGCGTTTCCTCGCCCGTATTAAACGTCCGCCTACGCGCTCGCTTCCTGCGCGGCGCGTCGCCATGCGGCCGCTAAGTGCGCGGAGCGAAGGACCAAAAATTCACTTTTCACTGGTGATGAATTTGAAAAAGAGTCTTTAGGGTAGGAGCTTTGGACGACTTCAGACAATGGTCCACCTCCCATCCTGCGCCGCATGCCTTGTCACTGTTCACTTGATGATCTTGATACTGCTTCAGTGAACGAAGTTCGCGCAGCTAAATTTTGGGCCAAAAATGTTTGAACTTTTTGCAATCTACACGCAAAAAAAAGCAGAAGGTCGAGAACGAATGCTTTTTTTTTAGGGCATTGGGAAATTGAAATGCACCTCGCAGAATCGGATAATAATGAGGAATTCACTACTATCCATTTAATCCTTCTCCGTCTACTCCTCTTGTGTCGAAGTCTTACTGAATTTATTTCTAGTAGCATCCATTATGTTGTTATGAAACAAGGAAATCCGCATGCTTTATATTAGTTGCATAATTTTATAGTACGGACAAATGATTCGGTTATGAAGAATCAAGCTCAGTTCGAAGAATACAACAACAACATATGGCAATGTGCCCATGCGTTCTTGACAATGACTTTGTTTAAAGACATTAGCATATTTCGAAACATGAGTAATGTTTGCCAATGTCGGCTTGAATTATGAACGCTAAAATACTTTTATATGAAAATGAATATGATTGTCATATTTCTTTTATTCTATCCACCTTTGGGTAACTTTTTGATACATTTTGGTATAAACTTTAACGTTAGCATAGTTAAGGACGAGAATTGCTAGAACATTGATGAAACCTAAACCAGAAAAACCGACTGTTAAATCCATGATTAATTTACTCCTAAATTATTTAAATATACCAATATAAACAAAAAATAAAAGCCCGTAAGATAAATTCAAAAACCATTTATGCTCCCACGCATATGCAAAATAAACTTCCGAACACGATTCGCGGACTCAAAAGCCCGACTTTAACGGTGCCTTTGATGTGCACCTAATGCTGACAGATATGCGGGGTAGGAAGTCGCCGTAGAACATTAGAGGAACCTGTCTCGTATCGGAACTGATTATTTCAATACTCTGTGGAAACCGTGTCATGTGGTTTGTGTTCGTGGCTATACATTCTTTTTAGTATATGCGAAACCCGAAACACGTGTCTAGTATTTTTATGTAAAGACTAGCTTCCGCCCGCGACTCCGTCCGCGCGGATGTCGGTCTTCGCGTGGATGGTTTATTTCTCCATTTTGAGTAACTCTGACAATGACATCTTATAAATATCTATTGGACCCAAATACGGCTAAGCCTATAATCATTAAGGAGATCCCTCTATTGAGCTACTGCTGTTGAGCTCGCGTTCTATAGTAAGTATTTTTTCCATAGTAATTCCGACCTTGATAAGTAGCATGTAGCAGTAAATTACTGACAGTGACGAAAAGTTTGCAATAATAAAAAAGTGATCGTGACAATGCGACAAAAAGTTAATTGAGAGCTTCAGCATACACAACATTGTTAGAGAGCTCGTCCGGAATATGAACATGAAGATTTCTTGGACGGCTCACACGGGAAAGAGCTACGTAAAGTTGCCCGTGTGAAAAACAACTCGCGGTAAGATCTACGCCAGCAACTCCTAGGGTCTGACCTTGAGCCTTATTTATTGTCATGGCGTAACACAAAGCTACAGGAAACTGTATTCTCTTAAATTGAAATGGAAAATTATCCACTACGGGTAATGCAACGTGTGTTCGCGGTTCTACAGAACAACGTCTATGAATAAAATCGAAAAATAAGATTTTTTTTTCTACGTATTTTTCCAGGATAAAAAGTATCCTATTTTATGCCCAGGATAATAAGGTATAATTATACCAAGTTTCATCGAAATCGAACCGTTAGTTTTCACGTGATGCCTGCATATACAGACAGACAGACAGACAGACAGACAGACAGACAGACAAAAATTTTTTTAATCACATATTTGGGTTTGGTATCGATCCAGCAACACCCCCCGCTATTTATTTTTTCAATATTTTCAATGTACAGAATTGACCCTTCTACAGATTTATTATATGTCTATATGTACTATGTACAAAATTTCAAAACTGTATCATGAAAAATCACAAAAGTTATAAGCTTGTTAAGTTACCTGCTTGTCCGTACAAAAACATGCTCACCCGCGCCGCCGCTCGCGCCGCGCCGTCTTGCGCTTATTGATAATAGTACTACCTAGGCCTAAAACATAAAAAAAATATTTAAAAAAGGTTAAAAGTTGGACACCGAACGACACTAAGTAGGTTATCCAACTTTTAACCTTTTTTAAATATTTTTGGGACAAAATATAACATGGGGTAAAAATTATTGGAATCGATTCAGTTACATATTCTGAACAAACTATATTCAAGTTTCGCATATACTAAAAATAACGTTGTATATACTTATTTTCACTCACACATCTTTTAAGTTGTCTTTTAAGTTTTCAGCACTCGTGGTGATGTTTAGGGCTTGGACTTAATACTAAAATCCATAGATGCAGAAGGCGCATTATCGATCGATGAGGCGATGCTTAGAGAAGGCCTATGTCCAGCAAGTCCAACAGAGAATGACTTTCGACTGAATGGTGTTAATGAAGTTGAGGCTTACATCCAAGTCAAATTCGCAGTTACCTAACCAGATGACTCTCGCAAGGCGTAGAAGTTTCTTTAAATATGACGTTTCATGCTAACTATTTACTACTTTCTGCTGCATGTAATCTGACTAGAAGTCCGGTAACGGTCCGCACTTTACACCATATGAAAATCAATCCCATACCTATACAATATACGTTGTATTGTAAAAGTAATATAAGCTAACGTGTAGGTTTTTGTTTGCAGGTACGTTGTCCGAGCCCAGTCTGCGGTGGCCAGGCGCATGCGCGCGAGCCCCGTGGGAACGCGGCCGCTTCCTCGAATGTACCGCGCTAGCCACCGGCCTCTAGTTACATGACCGGTTGTACTAGCAAAAGGGTTGCCCTCGGAGTAACAACAAGTGTGATGGCACTGAAAGAGGTGAAGCTTTATCGCTAAAGTAAAATGTGACACGTCATGAATATAATGTGTAATAATTAATTTTGTCCAAAATGTTCTAACTCTCTAGTTCAGCCAAATTCTACAACTTATGTCTTATAATCATCTATTGTTGTCTGTTGACAAAAGACGGGCTGTTCAAGGAACACAAAAATGATAACCAATAGTGAGACTGGTCTAATATATATCTCGACATTGGAGATCAATTTTAGAGTCCAAAACCACACCTAACTCTTCGATGCATTAATCCATATTAAAATAACCTTATAACGAATGCAAAAGATCAAACCGCACACGTCTTATTTCTCGCTTGGCTGTCATAATACGGGTCCGCTGTCTGTCTCAGCAAAATATCCCATCTGACTGGATACGGCGCTTCCTCAAACACGAACCCTCCTTCAATAAGTTGGCAGCCGCGCGTTAGGATTACAGAACCGGTTACCGGTTTCATATCGGTTATATTGCTCGAGCAGGGAAGGGTTCTGGTTTGGCTTTGGCACCATTGTTTATTTACACATCTACAGCCAGGGGAAACTAATGGGCATAATCATTATTGGATTCGACGATGGAATTGTTTTTTAGTTTCTTAGTTAGATTCAGGACGGTAGCTAGTTCTGAAACCACAGTCTTACCGCAATGGGTTATGAAACTGGAGTTATTGAAATCGAAGTTAAGTACAATAATTGCGTTAATATCATTTCAAGAAAACATGACTGGCTATGAAAATTGATCTTCAAAGACGAGATCCAAAATATTTAAGCCAATATAAATACAGACTTGGAGCCAGCTTCAGCTCACAACCACTAATCTAATCCGCTAAGGTAGGCAAAGTTCCCCGAACTATAAAATAATATACGCTCAATATACACATCTGAGATCAAAGGTGCAACATGCAGCCCGTCACCGTTAGGGACACAAGCTGGTTTTGAAACTGCGTGCTACTCAAAGGGCTGTGCCAATAGATTGAATTACCACAGCCTAACGGATAAAACCAATAGGAAAGCTGCTGTAACACAATTCTTTCTTATACATTTTGTGTGTCCAAACCTTAATGTTTGTCGAAAAAATTTGTCATTGCTATATGGCCTTAAAATGCGCCATTGTGGTGTTAACATTAAAGCGCTCTCTCTACCAGTGCCATCCGAAAGATTGTCTGCAATGCCTCAAAAGAATTTTGATTAAAAACTCCAATTGACATTCTTGGGACCATTCGCTCCGTTGACATCTGTAATCACTACGAGTGAGCTTTCTGTTGAAACTTTAGATAACTGTGTCTATAGAATTTTCTCGTATAGTTTCTAGTACGCCATTAGTTGTATCCCTTAGGCATGCGTGTGTTGTATATGTGCGATGCAACGTAACGTCTAACCTCTGTTGAACTTGTGGTATATTCAAAGTTGCCATGTTTCCAAATCTATGAACATGGGTATATTTTCCTTTTATATTATTAATATCACTATTTTAGCTTTAGCAGCCATGCTAATAATTTCAGAGTTATTTGTAACAAGCTTTTAGAGCTTTTGTGGAATAACTGTTTAACATATGGCATCATTCGCAATTCAACTTCCGTAAGTTCCGTATAAGGCTATAAGTTATGTTTAGACATGTTTGCTATGTATCGCCAAATTGAACGGAAACGGATATTCGAGACGTGAATTGTAAATTCGACATAATTTGACGACTGACTCAGGAAATGTCGTCAACCTACATACATTGTTCAAACTTCAAATACTTTCTCTGTCTTGTGTGTGTGTTAAAATATGTTACATGTATTTTGTCGGTAACATTTATTGATTCATCGTTAGACTATGGCATAAAACATTAAAGGCTCCCGTAGACAGGTGATCTATAGAAATCTTTTCTACAAAGTTGCTTTTAAAGATTTCTTTGAACAGTACAAGTATTTGGTTGATTTTAAATGTACACGACTAACCATGCCAAATAATAGAAACGGAAACATAGGTAATCTTATATCTTGAACTACCAGACCAGATTTATTTTAACGAATAAACTTAACTGAAACTCTCATTACTCCAATGTAGGTAATCTTTCGAAATTCCTCTCGAAATATCGTGCCCAACTCCAGTGGAGCTTGTGAAAGCATTCCGAGCTCGCTCTCTGAGGCGAGTCACCCTAGAACTCGAATAATACCTAATGGATACGTCAATAAGAAACTCAACACCGACGAATTGAATTACAGAACCCCAGCGACTGCGTTTACACACTTTAAATATTTATAATTGGATATCGTTCCAAAGGGTTCCTTTGTATAAAAAGTAAAAAACTGCCACATTTATTCTTTTTTCCGCTCACATTTCCATTTCACTCATTCCGTTTTTAATTCGGCACATGATCTTAATTAAGGTGCTAATTAATGGAATATTGAGAATGCAAAACAAACAAATTGACAGCGAACGACACTCGCTTTATGGCTTCATCGCCGAAATCAATTTATAATAAGTCACTATTTTTACAGCAGGATTAAAGGGATATTCGAGTAATATGGGGCGCCTCCCGCAGCTTTAATCAATTCCAGTAATACTCGAAATTGAAACACAATATCTTAATACTTCGTGATAGATATATCCAGTCATAAACGTCTCTTTTAATGCGGTACATCCTTCCATGTTTGTAAAATTTTCAGAATATCCGTCTGGTACTGAGTGGTGCTTCGCAGAGATATTTCCTTCTTTTTTTGTCGTTGAGCTCTCTGTCGTTTTTGGTAGCAAAAGTTGCCTAATAATACTGAGAAAATGACGTGTATTCGCCACGAAGTTTCCCTTGCCGACAAACGCTAACTAACTACTATAGCTTGGCTTATAAATAGGGCAGTGGATGAGAGAACACTTCCGGAGTACGATGCTTTGGCGGAGCCGTCTCCGTTATAACCATAGAATTAAATGGGACAGAAGGACCGGTTTTTAGAATTGCATTCTTAAGATTTTGCTTTCACGATATCAATCCAAAATCGTAGCGATCTATCAATATAGATAACTACGATTTTGGATTGATATCGTGAAAGCGAAAAAAAAATATCAAAACGTAAAGTTAAAGATACCTACGGTTTTCGTTTCCTTCGATTTCCTTGTAAATGTAGTAGACCTTTTAACATTGCCACGTGAAGCGGGTCTTTGAAATGAAACCACTGCATTAAAGGAAGTTTAAGTAACGCTCATTTTGATTAGGATACAGCAGTTACAGTTCAGACTCAGTGAACCCAGTGCGACAGCTTTAACTAAGAGCACTATTTACTTCATGCTCGCGGTTCTATTTCGTTTGGTGTCTAATGCGAGCGTGAATATTTTATCACGAAGTAAAGCTTCTGGATGTTGATACTCTCTGTTAATCCATCCACACGTACTCTTGCAACGCAATTACTGCTGATGAAAGTTTAACGGCAATACTTGTTATATGTTGTATACATATACGATAGTTTCTGGCGTATTGAATACTATCAGTTCTTGCATCTAGTGACTAAGTTTATGGATTTGTTCCCAAAAAACAGTGATTTAATGGTCTTAAATATTAACTAGAAAACAGTGAGATTCAATTTAAAATATAATTTTAATAACCTTCTGTGACTTGTTCCTAGAGTGTAAAACAATTTCAAACATAAACTATACTGTAATAAAATGTAAAAGTTTAATATTCATTTCTGAACAGATTTTAATTCCTCTTCAATTTGGACGCGAGTCGCGAACTAAAGAAAATATTCCAGCAATTTAATAATGGGATTGGATGGTCCCGAATCCATTCGCTTATCCACTCTCGACTAAACGGGAAAGGGATAAAAAGTGACGAGGCCGAGGTGGACGGGGGTTTTTGTCGCCTCACTTTGTAAAGCGTCCACCAAGCTGCTAGATTTATTAAAATTTCACGTTGCCACTCCAGTCACTAGTTACACCTAATTAATATAAATGTGTGTGTCATTAACTCGCGCACTTCGTACTATCTAATTAAATTAAGTACTATTTATGAACGCACATATTTTTTCTCAACGTTATTTCTCTTTGGTTTAGAACGTTTTTCTCATACACAGAATGATTTGCATAACAACGCTGCCAATTAATTACATTTTTAGTTAAAATTCCTGTTTAGTCATTATAACGAACGTAGTATTCGTTTGTTTGTTGCGCCGCTTATTTCTTGCTTAATGGCTTTTAAGTTAAATGTATTCCTTAGTCGGAGAAAATCTTTTAATTCAGTTGTTTGACACAGAAAACATCTCGACATTTGCATAACCTCGCATAAATATTAAACGTTTTAACTTAAATATATTAATATTGCATGTCTGTGTTATGGCGAATGTCCTCGCTACAAAGTTATTCCGACTGGCTAGAAATGTTAAATACACGCTTAAAGTTCAAGTTATGTGTTACTTAAATGCAAGTTGGTACCTGTACTATTTATTGCACTATTAGTAATGCATACTTTTATAAAGTACTAGCAGCGCCCTCCGAATTCACCCGCGTAAATTTCGATCCCGTGGGAATATCAGGAAATAAACTATCCTATGTCCTTTCCTGGGACTCAAACTATCTCTACACCAAATTTCATCTAAATCGGTTAAGCGGTTTAAGCGTGAACAGGTAACATACAGACATACTTTCGCATTTATAATATTAGTACCTATGGACTAGTTTCTGCTCGCGACTTTGACCGCGTAAAATTTCTTTTTTAAGTAACAAAATACACAATCGGCAATACTTTAGCTTTCCATTACCTGGTGAAAGAATTTTCTGAATCGGATCAGTAGATTCGAAGATTACCTCCTACATTCAAACTAAAAATAAAATCATCTAGCGATTAGGTAGTTTCGGAGAAAGACAAAAAGTTTAAAAATATTTTTTTGTTGTTAGAACCTATAAAGGTGCATTCAGACAGAGCGAGGCATGCGCTGCAAGTGTTTTCAGGGTTCCGTACCCAAAGGGTAAAAACGAAACCCTATTACTAAGACTTCGCCGTCTGTCCGCCTGTCTGTCTGTCTGTCTGTCTGTCTGTCACCAGGCTGTATCTCAAGAACCGCGATAGCTAGACTGTTGAAATTTTCACACAGTATGTATTTCTGTTGCCGCTATAACAACAAATTCTAAAAACAAAATAAAATAAATATTTAAGGGGGCTCCCATACAACAAACGCGATTTTTTTGCCCTTTTTTGCTCGATATCAAAAATGGCAACAGGTAGGCACTTGAAATATTCACAAAATACTCCGTTGTATTTTAACTTTAATAATAAATAATAAAATTAAAACAAAATAAATATTTAAGGGGGGAGCCCCCCTTAAATATTTATTTTATTTTAATTTTACCATACAACAAACATGTTTTTTTCGGCGTTTTTGCCTTGTGGTACGGAACCCTTCGTGTGCGAGTCCGACTCGCACTTGACCAGTTTTTTTTATATGTTTAGACGCTTCAGCCTGAAGCAACCGTAAGTACATATAAAAAAAACCTTTGCGGCGCATGCCTCGCTCTGTCTGAATGCACCTTTAAATGTCATATGCAATTAGTTAGAAACAGTCGTTTTTACATTACAAACAGACACTTAAATTTTAGGGTACTGTACCTCAAAATGAAAAACGGAACCCTTATAAGATCACTTCGTTGTCCGTCTTTTTGTCCGCCAGTCAAGACCCTTTTTCTCAGGAACGTGTGGAGTTATAAAGATGAAATTAATATCAAATACCCAGGGCCGCCATCCCTTGAAGCAGTGAAAAAATCACACTTCTACGTCAACGCAATCAAAAGATACGGGCGTTTATGTTCCGAAATCAAAACATATAGGGAACTTCCAGCTGAACTAGGATCATGAAATTAGGCAAGAAGCAATCTCTTGTAGCACAGTCAAGTAACGGAAACAATCCGAAAACGATAAATTTGTATCATCATCATCATCATCATTTCAGCCGAAAGACGTCCACTGCTGGACATAGGCCTTATGGCGTGGCGATTATGGCAAACCCCCCCTTTTAGGGGCAAAAGGGGGGGTTTGCCATAATCGCCACGCTTGGCAGGCGGGTTGGCGATCACAATATGGTATGGTGGTGGAATGCATAGAGAACGCTGCTGCCCATTCTCCGGTACGCCCCTTAGTCGCGCGAGTCGGACTCGCACTTGAGTGGTCTTTTTTAATTTGTATAGATGATAAATAAAAATAAAACAATAACAATTTACTCATCTGGTCCTTGTTATCGAGAACGATCGATAAAATTCAAATTCCAATACAAAATAACGATTACTGCTCATCATAGTTGATGTCACTAATAGAAATTGGAGTGACATCGTACATACCACTGCCCGATTGATTGGAAAATTGTCTCCGAGACGCCGCAATGTCATCGCGCTTCGGTCGACGCCTTCCTGCCGATGCTCTTTCCAATGTAGTACCTCCATTTATTATGTTATTCAGCCACTTGTTCTAGTAATGCCATTTTGTTAGGTAAAGCATTGGTCACTTCAATGCATGCAGCTGTAGTTGTCTTAATATATGAGTAGACTGAGGCCGAAGCCTCAGTTGACTAAAGAGCCTTAGCAACAACCCAATTTTACAAGGTTTTTATAAAGGTTACGAGGCTCATATACAACGTATCTGAAATGGCTCATATACCTACAACGTATCTGAAATGGCTCACATACCTTCAAAGTATCTGAAATGGCTCATATACAACTTATCCGGTAGTGACATAACTTTTTAGTGGGTTCAGTGAATGAAATCCTTAAGAACTGCTTTCAGTTCGCCCCTATGGAGGGCAACGTAAATCAGCATTTTCAGCGCTCGTAAAATTAATAAACCGTCTTGTCTCCGGCGAGGCGCGTCTGTGGACTCGTGCTGATTCGGTGTTTCCCCACATTAGCCACATGTTTTATAAAGACTATTACGACAACGTTAATCAAACCTGAAAACTGTAGCTCTACACGTTAAGTTCATAACGTTTTAATTAACTTTAGCGCCGCGTGTGGGCGAGCCGGCTATTATCCATCAATGCGATGTATTTGCACGTACGTTTTGCGCCATACAGCTTTGCGCGGCCGTAAATCCTGACTCCAACTCCTCAGAAATTTCTTCCGATGCAACTCCGTACTTTTCCTCCTAAATTATGCAAATATCCATATGAAATGAAACAGGGGAAATAAGCTCTCAATATTGCAAAGAAACGACATTCTAATCGCAACATAGATCCCTACCCCATAAATTTTATAAGGGATGGAAGAGCAACAAAATATTTACGGCGATATATGAAGACAAGCGTCTTACGGATGGCGTTTATAGGTCAGAGAGTGGCGAGGCGGCGGGCGCACTCCAGTGTAGGGCCGCCTTCCGTCGCGATGCTCCCTCTGACTTAGGGCATTCAAACTCGGATAGTTATCAACTCCGGAGCTAGTTACGATGTTGAGCAATCAAATCCGGAACTCCGGAGTTGGCTCCGGAGTTGACAGCTTTTTTAGAGATTAATAAAAAGGCCCTTTATTTTAACCAATAGAAGTTTTATTTATTAAGGAATCAGTGTTTTTGTTCAAAAATTACTGTCTGACAGACAGAGATTATAATAATAAGTAATAAGTTATATTAAGTTTTATTCATCAAAAAGTAAAAATACAATGTGACGGATTCGGTGAGCCACAAACTAAGCATCGCTTGTATCTTGTGGCTCTGGAGTGCAATAGACAACTAATACGCATTATAAAATATTAAAACAATCAACAATCATAAAAAAAACTTTTGTTTGCCAAGTTACAAAAAAAGAATAATCATGCACTTACCCAAAAAATTAACTTTTTTTAAGATCGAAGTTCTTGGTAATATGTTTTGAGAAACGATAAGGCATTTAAAGATGAGTCAGAAAGAGAACTTCTAAGCTTCGTGCAGAAAAAGCCTGCTGCCGAGAATGCTCGTTCTGACTCCACCCTCGTCGGCAAGACACAGCAGATAGTGGTACGCTTCTGAAAGGTATTTTCCTGTGCATCCGCCATTGTCATAAATTGCTTTTTCTACTCTTACGAATCCTACTCCGAAGAGCGCTACCGAACTACCGAATAATACCGAAGTGTTGAGCTAAGGAATTAAGAAGGAATCAAACAACGGATTACGCTCAAGAATTAAAATGCGTTTTTCGTCGTTTTTAGGGTTCCGTATAAAAACGGAACCCTATTACTAAGACTTCGCTGTCTGTCCGTCTGTCCGTCTGTCCGTCTGTCCGTCTGTCCGTCTGTCTGTCACCAGGCTGTATCTCAAGAACCGCGATAGCTAGACAGTTGAAATTTTCACAAATTATGTATTTCTGTTGCCGCTATAACAACAAATACTAAAAACAAAATAAATTAAATATTTAAGGGGGGCTCCCATACAACAAACGCGATTATTTTGCCCTTTTTTGCTCGATATCAAAAATGGCAACAGGTAGGCACTTGAAATATTCACAAAATATTCAGTTGTATTTTAACTTTATTATTAAATAATAAAATTAAAATAAAATAAATATTTAAGGGGGGCTCCCATACAACAAACATGTTTTTTCAGCGTTTTTGCCTTGTGGTACGGAACCCTTCGTGTGCGAGTCCGACTCGCACTTGGCCAGTTTTTTTATATAATGTTTACATGGTTTTTGAAAACCGGTGTCAACTCCGGTGTTCTATTTCAACTCCGGATTTGAAAAATGCTTAAAATCGCTCCGAAACTCCGGAGTTACGAAACTCCGGAACTCCGGATTGAAAGCCCTACTCTGACTTTAGAATGAACGCCGTCGCGTCGTCGAGGTGAGTCGCCTCGGGTGATTTTCCACCCTCCCGCACTGGCTGCGGCCAAAACCCGCCTTCAGACATCAAAGTGCAAGATTTTATTATTGCGTTACAGGCCGAACGGAGGCAAAAAGCGCTTCGTTTCCCACTCCACTACCGGAGTTTACAGATTAAATTCGCACTCCTTAACAACCTCGACGGAGTGCCGTCTCTATTTGATTAAAGAAAACACGAATTATTTGTGCACCGACACAAATTATTGAGTCTTCAGTGTAATGAGTTTGGAGTCGAGAGGTCTGCGTGCTTGATGCATCAAGTGGAAAACATTGTGACATGAATAATTGCAGGTCTAAAACGTAATTAAGTGTCATAAAACGTGGTCGTTAGTGTTGACTGCCACACACGATACTGTATTTTTATTTTATTTAGTCTTAAATGTTTTAGAAACGCAAGTCAGTAATGAAGATGTTTGTGTACGTACAGCTTGATTAACATGTATCGTAACACCTGCTAAATTACCAACTTATTAAACTTATAAAGCAACGAAATATAAGTACCATTTAATTATAAGGTTTATGTTTTTCTCGTTAGCGTCTGTTATCCAGTATGTTAGATCGAGTTATGTTAAATGATCTTAGCATTGTTTATGTGCTTTTTTAGGGTTCCGTACCTAAAGGGTAAAAACGGAACCCTATTACTAAGACTTCGCTGTCTGTCCGTCTGTCCGTCTGTCCGTCTGTCCGTCTGTCCGTCTGTCTGTCACCAGGCTGTATCTCAAGAACTGCGATAGCTAGACAGTTGAAATTTTCACAAGTTATGTATTTCTGTTGCCGCTATAACAACAAATACTAAAAACAAAATAAAATAAATATTTAAGGGGGGCTCCCATACAACAAACGCGATTTTTTTGCCTTTTTTTGCTCGATATCCAAAATGGCAACAGGTAGGCACTTCAAATATTCACAAAATACTCAGTTGTATTTTAACTTTAATAATAAATAATAAAATTAAAATTAAATAAATATTTAAGGGGGGCTCCCATATAACAAACATGTTTTTTTCGGCGTTTTTGCCTTGTGGTACGGAACCCTTCGTGTGCGAGTCCGACTCGCACTTGGCCAGTTTTTTCCGTGATGCTAATGGAATCACAGAAACGCTATACATCGGTTACGCATGACTCCTCAACAGCCCTCTACAAGTCTACGCCATAAAATATAGTACCGCGTGTATTTGCCTGTAGATCTTTTTACTGTTATGAACATGTTTTCATAAAAATAATGATTTTAAATACGTGCTTATCTGTATATTCCAGCCTAGTTGCCAGGACCCTTTTGAAAAGAATTATGGAGGTAGTTTCGTTTTCTTAGGGGTGCCGCAAGGCATTCCAACTGTGATTAATCTGTCAAAAAGATCTGCTATAATACCTAATGATATTTATTTATTTCAAAATAAAATTAGCTTATAACAACTTACTTTTGCAAGTGACGTTAGCGTGAGAATAAAACTAAAGGAGATTGTATCAGCTGTTTATATTCCCGCTAAAGTTGTAAAAGTCAACTGAGGGCAACGAGTTATTTAATGGAGCTTATAGGCGACTGGTTAGTGAACTGTTTCTGCGCTTAAGAGGCTTACAGGACCTAAACACAAAAACGCAAGTTTTAGAAACAATAAAAGTATATGATTGACTACAGGAAACAAAATCAGATAAATATATGATATTCTTCAGGATATATGCTAGGTAGATAGTGTGTTGAAAAAATAATACAACTAATTTGATACGATAGAAAAATTTAAGAAGATACCTCTAAAAACTTTCTTTTTACAATAAAAACCATACAATACATGCAATCATTCTGATTTTTTGTCAGATTATTCTACAAGCAACATACTAAAATACTAGTGTTTTAATTTTTTAGTCCAAACAAAAGATTTTTGTAATTAAATAATTGCTTCATATTTTGCAATAAATTACCAGTGTTGTGTCATCGCGCTTCGCTTTCTTTTATATGCAGTCCGACAGTGACCGCGCTTTAGGTCATGTAAGCCCCTTAACTATTGCCTGTTTTACATTTAACATGTATAAGTAACTTTGAAATTAGAGCTTCATTTTAACCTTAATAAAAAGCTAAAAATAAATTGTTCCTAACACGTACAAAATATCCTACAAGCATCCCTAAAATTATTTAAGACCATTCCTTAAAAAATTAAGCCCAGACCGTCAAATATTATAACCAGACCGTCAAATATTAAGATCAGCCTTAAAAAATATCAAGGCTTTCTCTAAAAATATGAAGACCAGTCCTAAAAGTATTAAGACAATCTCTATAAAAAGTATTACTTACGCGTATTTGAAATCAACGTAAAACTCGTAATCGTCACTAGCAGTTTATGTTAAAACACTACACGTTACAACAATGGCGTGTCATACACGGCTTTTTTCAAAGGGCAAGGAAGGACGCTTCGGGCGACGCACCCGGCGGCCGATGTCTCGCGATGCGATCGAGCCGTGCTATATTACCCTACCTACCGAAGTACTCAGGTGGCAATGTGTCACATTTGCATAGAGGGACAGTTCCAAATCATACAGGGATTGTTTGTGAATGAATCGGAGATTTCGCTTTTCAAGATAAGTCAAATGAAGTTTTTAAGGCGAAGGACGTTGGATTGTATCGAGACAAATTGGGCATTGATCTCAAAATTCGTAGAAAAATTATGAATCATGCGAGAGCATCAAACCATAAACAGAATAGTGAGAAATCCCACAAAATGCGATGCCCCGAAAACCCACCCTTCAATCTAAATCAAGACGAGAATTATAATCAAACATTGCCAACAGAGATTGATTTCATTCCGACTCCGATTACAATTTCAATAAAGAACCTGTAATACGAATCTGCAGTCATAATGTGCATTGCAGACGTTGCGAAGTTTGCAACACGTGTAAACAAAACAACCAGCAAGTACGTATCTCTGCCGGCAGACGTACACAGGAACGCACTCAGGGGCTGCTCGGCCGAGTATGATAAATGGACAGCCCGTACAGCCGCTCCAATTCTTCTCTTTACTCTGCCCGGTGTGGGAGGGAGATATATGACAGTAATGGAAAGATGTGACACCAAAACCACAAGGGAAATACGGCGGACGCTGCGAAATTAAATATCCTTTATCTAACTTAGCTTCCTCCTTTACAAAATCAATAAAAGTTTGAGCGAAACTCCCTGCTCACTCTAGATAGAGAGATGTGACGTTTAGAAATCTGCAACTTACAAAATTTTCTCACGTCTTCAAAACACACATCAGCGGATCCGGTGATTCGATAATCCCGTCCTCAAATACGATCCATTTATCGTTCGGAGTGATGTACTCGGCAATCTGCCGTGATAGATGAGTGCGATGCCATGGCACTCTTCCCTTCTATCATATTTTATTCTAATGCACAGCTTTGTCAGGCATTACGTAAATATTTCATTCATTACACGTTTAGAACAAAGTTGAGCCTAAATTCATACCTCGTTTCAGTTCATGAATTTTTTTCTCATTTCCCTACTTTTACCGAGATCCATGCCATCACGTCACGGGAACGTGATACATTTTTTGAGTGAATTTCGTAATTAATTTTACTTAACAAATCTCATAATGAAGCCCAAAACAATAAGATTAAAAAATGGTCAGAAAAACAAGAGAGAAGCGACAAAGGTACAGGTCCTGTATTGGATTGCAAAGTTACTATGTCGCATGCCCGGTTATGTTTGAGCTCTAACGCTCGGTAATAAGGATCATGGTTTTTATGATGATGACATGCATTGGACGCAAAGTTGATTTGGTTTTACATAATCTAAAGGATACCACGGAGACAGTGTTGCCACAAAGCGACGCGGCGAGCGCTGAGAATACGCAAACAGGTGTCGACTCCGAGGTTATATTTGCATATAAATAGAGTTCCTGCTTAACTGTAACACTGCCTCGTCCCTTTCTCTCTCGTTCGATGCTGTTCGCTAGAGGAGTACAGAGAGTTACGCCTCCTTGCACGCGCTATACGCAAGTACGAGCGGCTCCAGGAGATTCTATTTATGTACGGTGATGTAATATGACCAATAGACCGGTCATATAACCGCACACACGACGAAGACATCTATTGTCTCACGACAATCGATAGGAAGTCGATTGATCAACTATCAAATATATTATTGCGTCCAAGACCTTCACTGCAAATAATTATTTTCTCTGATGTTACCACCGCCACGATGTTTGGAATTCGTTTACTTTTTACACAAGTATAGACGCAGAAATGTTATCTGTTAATGGCATTTCTAATGCTAGTCGTTAAAGAATATTCTGTTGGACGTGTTTTGTGGCTAGCGCAACTTTTTCTGGTGGGGAAGTTATTACAATGCGCTGCTGAACCGGTCAGGGCACAACGCCTAGGAAGCAGTCCTGGCATTTTATCGTCCCTAGTCTTCCTTTAATTCGCATGGAAAAAGTTTAACGCTTACGCATCACGAATAAGCAAAGAGACATGAATAATTGAAGCGGAGATGGTCATCTCTAGAATATTAATATCCTCGGCGGTTCGCTGTAGCTGTGAAATTATAAAATAACTATCGTGCCAGGTGATTAGTGGGCCGTCGTCGGCGATACGGCCGGTTCCGCGCCTCTTCCGTTAGCCGTTTTTTATCGTTCGTCTATTACATCATAGGAACATACGCGTTCGCGGTGCGTGACCCGTCTGCGTAGGCGCAGGTGACATGCGAACTCGACATTATTTCGACATCCACCCAGAGAGCCTAACTAGTTCTGTTACCCGAGACCCCTGGTTATTTGTATTCTTTTTTTGTTGGGCCCGAACATTTTCTATTTGTTCCGTCGGGCCCTTTTTTTGCTGGGTTGCACCGGCCGCGTTCGAAGGTTCGGAGCGTTTTTACTCGAGCACGGGGAAGCAGCGGGCGGTGGGAGGGCGGCCCCCCCTGCGTCGCCGCCGAGCCGTCCTTGGCCCGAACGTTCACCTTGGCGCTGCGCTGCCGGCGCACCACAGGTAACAAAGTTCCGCGAACTACGTGATTTCTATGGCTGTCCGCCGAAAGTGGAGCCCGGAGTATCTCGAGAGCCACTCGGCCGGCGCTAATGTTACGGAGAAACATGTAATGAAACACTGCTTTACCCTCCGGCTCATGGACCTCCATCCGTGGTGTGCTGTACTTTTTACAGTATCTAATGTCCCGCATTAGATGCTCTAGAACACGAGATGATTGACGAGGACAAATCTACGTGGTGGTCCTTCAGAGAAATCGTTTTTTATTTAGTTGCTCCAATTACGAGACTTTAAATTTATATGAACGCCCCCGCATCGATTTTATTACCTTCGCTAATCTACACCAGCGACACTTGGACACTTGGTGAAACCCAATGCGAATGCCATAGAGATTGTATGTTGATTGTACGTCTTTAAATCAAATTAACCACGACAATTATGTCCTCCAATCCTTGTAAAGTAGCCCTTTGGGATTCTTCTTGTCTTATTGCTGCTACATCGTTTAATAATGCCTTTGACTTGATTAGATTTCATGTATGTGTTCTTGTTATTTAAGCAAAGAAGTGTCTCAGCTTTTGCTTATTTCATAACAGTAATGTCAGTAGCACACTTGTAACGTTCAGTATTTTAACTGGCACGAGTGGTAAAGAATATTCTCGGAATTGGAAGATAAGGAATAACTTTTTAAGTTGTTTTCACGGAAATAAGATAAATGCAAAGATAAACTTAGCCCGCGAGAGAGGTCAACGTCAACCGTGAAAACTTTTTGTGACTCCCAACTGCATTTCACAAGTGTTCGTAGTGTAGTTCTGTCCCGCTTTTCAGAATTTGAACAATAAGGGAATATGTAAGTAGTTAGCGAAGAGTTACTTGGTACCAATTTCTTTTCCAATACTATTTTTACTGCATTTTTATGTTCGGTAGGGTGATTTACTGCTTCAAAAGAGTATTTGTGGCTTACAACAGAATATAACTTTGGGTTATAGGCGTTTTAGTACTTTCAGACTGCCAGCCGATGCCTGCCTTAGGTTCGTTCACCTTTCCGCTGTCATATTAATCACGCGTTTGTTTGTATCACACTTACGAGCTCCTGTACGTCTGTGCAACGAATCAGTTGTGGCGGTATTGCGCGGTTCTTGTTAATTATGTTGTCGAGCGCGTTGGTGATCATCGCGGCAGCAGCGGCGGCTCTGGAGCAGCGGTTCCACAGCTCGCCGACCGTAATCTTATCGCATTAGAGGCCGGACATAGGAAGGGCATTAAATTTGAACGATCGTCGTGAAGCGGCGGGCAGAACGAACGCGCCTGAAACCGGTCGGCCGTCCGTAAATAATGGATTAGAGGTGGGGAGGGCACGCGGGCCGGAGGAGGGGTGTGGCGCACGCACCGGCTGCGCGCGCGGGCGCGGGGCGCTCCGCTTGCGGGGCGCGGGGCCTGCGCCTCCCGTCAGCTGTTGCGCGCCCGGGACCGCCGCGCGCACAGTCGCACACCGCCGCCAATGCATCGGCGTTGATAGCGCACCGCGCACGCCGCCCGACTCGCGCGACCCCACTCGGTGACAGTGACACAGTGCTGTGCGTGACGACAGGAACCGTGCCTGCAGACCAGTGATAATGTTGTGTTGTGTGTGAGCATACCCAGGATGTGCAGTGCGTGGACCGCGCCCAGGAGCTGACCACGGCGCTGCCGGGAGATGAGAAGTTATGTTACGCCACCGACCGAGGTGATTATTCCCGACCTCGGCCCTAAAAACACCATGCATGCGCGCAGCACCGTCACGGAGACGACTCCGCCGGCCGCGGGTCGGTTTTAGTGTTTTATTCTGCCAAGTTCGTAAAACTCGGTAAGCAATGCCAGCATTTTGGCGCTTTTTTTGGATTAACGAAAAAAGTACCACGCCAGCCGTAACAGTAAAAGTTCCTCTTTTTTGGAAATTTCAACAATGGATGTCGCCCTTTCGCTTGGGGGATTCATTGTATGAAAGAAGGAGCGGTTCGTATTTTTTCTGTATCTACAGTCGGTTTTTTTGGGCATTCATAACAAAAGAAACCAGTACCGTGAACCTACGTATTTTTGGAGTCGTTGTTCCACACAGGAATGGTCACATGGTCACGTTTCTATGTCAGCTCCAAATCTAATAACTTCCCCTTTTAAATTGCAGACATTTCAGTTTGTATCCCGTGCATTTACGTTAATTATATTAATTGCATTACGCATACATTAATTATATTGTAACACTACAATTCCAATGATGTGTATTGAATTAAATATGACTAACGTTGTTTTATGAGAAATACCTTATATTTTCCATATACGTCACTTTATTTACTACGAAACAGGAAACATTGTTGACAGAAATACGGTGGAGTAACAAGAAAATCTGCTTTCATAACGAACTAATTGGATGTAATTAAGTCATTAACTTAGTCTTATTTCCTTTGGTTAATTGGCACTCACGCTTACACTCTGCCCAGTAAATACTGATGAAACTAATAAAAGTCCAATGCGAGGCCTCGGTTCATATTAACATTATAATTCAGAGGATTTTATTACTCATATGGATCACACGCATGCAATTACAATTATACTGTCATCACCGTTCCACAATTACGCATATTTAAGTTTACAGTCCGTTAGCATTTTATCGATATCGTTAAACACTGTCCGAATTTCTTTAACATTCTTGCTTCTTGAAAACAGTCTCTCGCGGTCTACTTATACATTTTGACAATTCGTGTTTCGCTTCGATGAATGAATGAATGATGTTAAAAGACACCAGAGATTTATCGCTACATTGTTTCTACTTGCACTAGCCAGCATTAGAGCTAAGATATTTTAGAAAAAAAAAAATGTGTTAGAAGCCTATTCTGGTTAGAACGAGCGTCGCATTAAAGTGGACGTATAAGGCAGGTGTGTGCCTAGCACCTTGTGCTTAGCCTTCCGGCTTTATCCATTGAATATATTATCTGCTCTTTGTTTTATATTTATATAACTATTAGCAATGATCGCTACCTCTTTGTTACTAGAATACATAAAAGAAATATTGATGTTAAATAAACTAGGATTAGCAAAGACTTGCGAGTTCCTGAATAGCTTTGAAATTTTTCAATATGTAGGTCTTTTTTTTAGGATTCTTTATTGGAATTTATAATGTTGAGGCGATAGGAAAATTCTATCATTTCTATCCATCAAAAGATTCACCATACCATTCAGATTGACAAAATGCTGCCAGTCTTCTGATCAGTAGTACTTCAACGCCTAAGTGTCCTTTGTTTTTGTATTTATTTGTATAGTAAGTTAGTTAGTCATTTAATTTAGTATCTAGTGTAAATAGTTAGTTATATTTGGATTAAAATTTTATTGACATACTTAATAGTTTTACTAAAATTATGATTATGTTGTATCCCTATTTTACTGTTTATACACCAATAATAAAATAAGTAAATACTAGTGAAAGAGTAAGAGAAATTCCTCAAAAAATCGTGTAATACGGAATATGTTCACATATAAATAAGCAACAAGACAAATTAAATTCCATCCATTATGTATACATAAAAAGAACTGAAGACAAATACTGTAATCTTAAATAAGCCGGTAAGATTTCAAAACATGAAGGTATTGTGTCCCGACATGCCGTGTCACAAAGCGATACGAACCGTAAGGAAGTCATTGAAATTCTTGATGATTCTTAGTGTTAAATTCAGTGACTCATTAAGTGTCAGGAACTCTGCGAGTTAATTTTGATTTCTACAACACTCCTTATGTAACGATCTGAGAAGTTATAAAGAAATTGCCGCCTTGAAACAACCCTCCCAACTTTCCAGGAATTCTATTTTCTCTCCCGGCTGGGCTGTCTGCAATACCCTCTTTTCTTCTTTGGCTTCGTTTTCATATCTGCGCTTCACCTTGACTTTGAACTTTTCTTTATCGGCATCAAGTGCAATAACAACAATTTACATAATTAAGTTCGCTACTAAGTTTATTTCTTGAATGTTATCGATGTGATTATCACATGAAAACGCTTACGCTATTCGCATTTGTATTGTCAGTTTAATCCGATGAAGGCCTTTTCCTTATCGTTATATTTCATACTCTAGCTCATTATCTTGAATCTATTGAAATTCAACTAACCAGTGTCTTTTCATTCGTTCTACAAATTAACTCCTCTACTATTACTTGATTCTTATTAACAACGTCATTTCCAAATGATTTTTATTATTCATCATCACGAACCAGAAACTTACTGCTGGTAACGTATACTTGAGCAGATGTTACAAATGGCACAGTAAGGTGACCCCGTCGACACTGCACTCAGAGTTTTTGTTCAATTTGATTAATGACGAATCAAGCATGCATTTGTAAATCAACAATCAAGTCCGTATATTAATCAATCATCGATCATAAGTTAGAACTCGTGTTTTACCGCTATAGAATCCAAGTATAGTTTTTTACGATGCGCCTCAAATTTGCCCGTCTTTATAAATTTGGACACAGATATAAGTTTACGTCGTATATTACAAAATTGTGTATATCGTGTATATTTTTTGTGTTATCTGTAACAGCTAAGCATAATAATTGCTTCTGTTGACACATTGATGACTTTCTAACGTTCATCGTCGATCATTAAAGGGACTATAGTTCTTTCCAAATACACTTTTTGTGTTGGAAACACACTAGGTCGATGTTTTTGTCGTTATTTTTTTATCGCTCGCAACGACCGTTTGTATTTTTTGCCCATTCAAACCAACAGCCGAAGTTTTATGACGGATCCCTTTTGCCTGCCATTTTATTGGCTGTGGACCCTGTTTCTGTATTGTCAAAAGTTGTTATTTTAATTTTCACCTTTGTTTATTCTTTGAGATCTTATTAACCTTCACAGAGGCTATTTACCTCTATTGGATGTAATATCTTGACAACACTAATTGCTTTTAAAAGCTTTTTAATTTCTGTTCGAATATAAAGCATCTAATGAGAAGTTTAACTCATAAATATTACATCGTACATCAATTACTTGTGAAGCGTGTCAAAGGTTCACTTACGAAGAAAAATGAGTTTTATAATTACCAAGTGATCCGTCACGTCCTCTCTGCACTCGATAGACGGCTGGTTGCATCGCCTGTGCATCGAGCGCATAATGCGATTTAAAAGCAATCTCGTCGTCTCGTACGCTCAATTTCCGTACCAAATGTCGAATGATCCGACGATTTCGCAACATATCTTGCGCTAGTTCTGGTGAACTATAAATACCTGGGATTAAAATGTTTCGCAATATAAATCTATGATCAAGTAAATTATTACTTGTCGTACTTTCGCAACCCCGGTCTTCAAAGCCGTAAAACAGGTATGACAAATTGGATTCCCGACCTTACCATGACCAGTCATAGTTTTACACTTCTTACATATGTAGACGTAATTACTCTACCCATAAACAAAATTTTAAGGTATATAATCAAAGATTAATGACATCATTAACATCTTCATTTCAAAAGATTTTCAAAGTTCTCAAGCCATTACATCCGTAAACGAACTTCTGGTTTATATCTTTCATCTGCGTTACATTTCGAAGAAGAAATAGAGTAAAAATTTTCACAGAACGAAGGAACATTTTGTTGCAATCGCGAAGTCAGACAGTCTCTATAAAACTTGGGCTGTGAACTGGTTTCTCATCCCAGGAGCGGTGCCCTCTAAAATAAAATTCACCTGTAAGATTAAGGCGCTGTATTAGGCAAATATTTAGGTATTTCAGGGGGTGAGGCAGGGGAAGTAGTAACTCCGCCCACTACGACCCCGCCGCCGCCGCCGCGCGCCCCGCGCCGGTGCGACGCGACGTTCTTGGCGGCGCGTGGCTTTATTCTGGTACGGCGGCGGCGGCGTCCGTATTCTGGTCACCGATAATAATTGGTAATCCCGAGATTTTTAAAATAAATTTTGTTTTTGAATAATATGACAGAGATTGGATGTTTGGATTCGGATGCCTATTAACTTAAAATGGAGGTGTCTAATAAAAAAATATTCAATTGGCTAATATGGAATGTTCTTTTGTATTGGAAAAACTGTGTTCTGTTGAATATAATCATATTATTTACCTAGAATTTGATTCATATTTATTTATTTACCTACGTAAAGTTGTAAAGTACGACCAAAAAAATGTTGTTTCTCATACATACATGGATCAGAAGGCGCGTCCATTTGTATGAATTTTTTTTTTCAAATAATTTGTTTTCAGAAGCCTTTACCATACTTTTGTAACGAAAAATTTACTTTAGATTAATAATGTAAATATGCATCCGCTTATCTGATCTCTGAATATGATTAACAATGAGTAAAACATTATTCTCACAATACAGGCTGATTAAAATCTTTTGGCTTTTTCAGTTTTTTTTCGACTGTCTGTTCATAATGGTGTGCTGGTTCCATCGCGGACATTTGCGGTGAACCACTTTTCGACCTTATTACTATGATAATAAGGTACAAAAGTGGTTCACCGCAGTGGGTGGCGCACTTCCATACATAAGTATGGAAGTGAATATTGGGTGTGGCAAAAGAAGCATGATAGTAGAATAAATGTTGTGGAAATAAATGTAGGGAATAGCAAAATAATGACAGTATTCCGTGTAAGTATTTAATATTTTACACATAATACATCTAAATTTATATTTTGATATTAAACCATTTCTGCTTTCTCCTATCAGTGTCATATCTTTGAAATTGCATTCAAACAAAGAAGTATGACTGGAAATTTTTTGTAGTTGCTGAATGAAGTACATCATCTTTACAATCCTTCGACCCTGTATTTGTAGGTTTGTATCTTCTTGACATTCGGTTTCAGCAAGAAATGGCTCGTCTCCGGTGGTTCCTCTAAAAAAAAAAAACGTTAAATGTGTTACCCTAGTAATATGCAAAAGTAAATGTCTGTTCGTTTGTACTTAAATCACGCTGAAGACTGAACTGATAATACAAAGATATAAAACCTACATACCCATAATTTCGTTCTTCCGTAGTTCCTGTATCTATAGTGGTTGGATTAATGGCAGTTGAGTGTGAGTAATGTTGCGCTATTACTCTGAGAATGCCTGGGTTCTCTGTAAATGAATAGAAAAAATGTTACTCCATCGAAAAAATGTTATCGAACGATAAAACTGTATAAGAAATCAATTTCATTTATTATACAGGAAAAGTTTTTAACCAGTGCGCAAATTTTGACATAATAAACTTGAATATATTTTAATAAACACGTATTTTTTGTTTTGATATGTTTCAATAGTAAAAAATTAAGTTAACGCTTACGAGACTTGTTTACTCAGAAATTTATTTTATGGACGTCGCTTGCCAGTCCGTCGACCGGTCGCCCGATTCACGCCGCGCGTCGACCGGTCGCCTGACGCGCCAGCTGCTATCAGAAGTACTCACGCGCGCTCGCGGATTATTGACCCCAGTTTAGCGCTACAATTTTTTAAGTTTAGACTGTGTAAAGTTATTTGTAAACGTAATTTTTCGTAAATTCCAAATTATCCTTCATACTTTCATGGGCTTAGGACCATCAAAATGCAGAAAATAAATCATAATAAGTAAGAAAGTAATACGTTTTAGTCCATTCAAAATAAAACATTTAGGTATGATAGGTACTTAGACATGATACAATTTGCGTCAATGTCTAATCAAAGAGAACCTAAGACACTAAGATTGTTTATAATTTCTACTTACCTCTACATTTTATTAATCACAATAATTTTAGGTATTGTTCGAAGTGACCTACTCCCTTTTCAAGGCATAAACGTGCACGTTTAAATAAGTAAGCATTTAGTTTGTTTAGGACACTAACACCACTTTTTACTTCATTGAAAGCGTTAATTATTTTTTCTTTCAAGTCATCTAGGCTCTGAGCCTCTTCTACATACACCTGGGGCGTTTCACTTGTTTCATACACCTTGGTTTGGGCTCGCATACGAGGTACGCTCTCCCTTTCGTATCTTCTTCGTGCTGCTCGTAAATTTTCATTACTTAACAAATACACTCGCACCATTTCATAATACTCGCGGTGAGTAAAATGAGACATTGTCACTACGCTAGTCTAGTACGCGGCACGCGCGCAGAGACGGCGAAGGGACATCCGACTTCCGCTTCCGCAAGTGACGTACTGCATGTGTGCATGCGTTTTGTTTATCAAACGCCGGCGCCGCGCCGCATGCCCCCGCACCCCCGCGTCTCGTGCGCTGGGCCTTCGCGTTTTCATTCATGCTCATTCATAGTATTACTATTAAATTATATCCATGTCTTGCTTATTTCAAATTGGGACAAAGTGGAAAAATGAAAAAAAAAAAGTCATAAACTAAAAATGGAAATGTGTTCTATTGCTTACACTGAGCCACCAAAAAAAATTTGCGCACTGGTTAAAAACTTTTCCTGTATAATTATATTTCTGTTATATTATATCATATATTTAAAGGTATCATACACAGAGATCAGATAATCGGATGCCGAGTTAATGTTTCGTTTCGAAAGTATAGAAACGACTACAAATAATTTGTTTTAAAAAAAAAATCGGAATCACTGAATAAATAATAACTAATCTATTGCATAGCTATAAAAGTATGGAAGTAGAAGCAACTTATGGAAATAATTTATTTTAAAAAATCACGGGATTGCAAAAGTAATCGAATAAATAGCTCAACTAATCGAATACATAGCTCCAAAAGTATGTAAGTGGCTATTGAAAATACCTTATTTGAAATAAAAAATCCCGGGATTACGAAATTGCGTAACTAATCGAATAAAATAGATCCAAAAGTACCTATGTAAGCTAAAAGTATGTAAGTAATATTTGAAATACAAAAATCACGGGATTTCAGGATTGAATAACTAATCAAATGCATAGTAGTACGCAAGTGTAGAAGCGGCTTCTGAAAATAATTTGTTTGAAAAAAAATTCCGGGATCAACTGTAAATCGGAAAATTGTAGATTCACTCCGTGATTCTAGACAACGTGGTGAAGTGGTCAGTTTTTCTAAATATTATTTTTTTCATCTTTCATACGATTAGACGCGCTTTTTGACCCACTTTTACATGATAAACAAATTTTTTTTACCTACCTACTCTACAACATTAGATAGGTAAATAAATGATGCATAGGTACAATTCTGGGTACCTAAATAATAATAAAATTATGATTCTATTCAACGTAACTCTAAATTAGTTGATCCCGGAATCACTGGAGTTTTGCGATACAAAAGTATAATCAAAATCTCAACTTTAGATCAATTTTATTATGCATCCGATTATCCGCGGGCCTGGGCCCGGACACATGTCGGCGGCGCGGTGGTAGTATTTTTCATTACCACATTTTTTCATGAACACGTTTGAACTGTGAGCCGGTGCGGCGCACCGTGCGCCGCGGTGAATGAAAAATACTACCGCGGCACGACGCGGTGTCGTGCCGCAGACATGTGTCCAGGCTCTGAGGGCACATATTTTTCATGAACATTGCACTAGAACGGAACGTACAACCGATATAAAAAGTAGCCTATGTCCTCTTCCAGGTCAGGGGTAGACACCAAATTTATAGTAATAAACACGGCTACACATCAAGCTAAGTATACATTTCCCGTATAAGCTGAACTCGCATTGTATAGGATTTCCGTACAATGAGAGGTCAGCATATACTGGAAATGTATAGCTTGATGTGTAGCCTGGTGAACATAACTATAAACCATTACAACAAGATTAGAAAAACAATTTTTTTTACAGTCCGTTCAAACGATTTTGACTTCTATTCCGTAGGCATAAGGATGCCATTAAAAGCAAAAAAGTGATTATAATACAAACTGTTTACTTACTGCAGCCGCCATTTGTCATGTCCCCAACGCAATAGAAGTCAAAATCGGTTGAACGGACTGTAAAAGGTTTGTTTATATGTCTAATCGTCTGTGGTCTAATCTATAATTCATATTATAAATATTTACCTAAGTATATTTATTTATGTACCTATAATTATTTTTTATTATACTTACTCTGATGTAATAGAGTTTTTACTTTTATTTCGCCGTTTTCTTGTACAAATCCGTCGTAACTATAAAACCACAATGGGAAAAAAATGGAAAAGAAATAAATTTCTTTTCCATTTTTTTCCCATTGTGGTTTTGATAATATCACTCACACAATCACGAGTCCCAAAAACATAAAATTATGTGTCAAATGTTCACACAAAATAATAATAAAAAACCTAATATCTAAGTGTCAATAATTTTCACAATATAACTTATTTTGATACACGAATTACGTAATGGAAGAGCGCATGCGTAACGTCAAACGTGACCGTTCTCTGTAATGGCTTGCAGCGGACTGGGCGTATCCCCGCCAAGCGCGCGACAGTAGTGCATCGCGGTATACAAATAAGGTCGAAAATGGCGATGCGTTTGATTTTAGCTGAACCTCGTGTCCGCCAATGTTAATATTATTTCGCAGTTTTAATTTAATTAAAAAATAAATATACCAATAAGTTATAATATTTTTACATATGTCTTTAGTTGATTAAATTTCCTTTCTTATAGTTACAAAAAAATTAATAGTTGTCACTCAAAATATTGAGCATTTCGAGACGAAAAAGTTTTTTCATGTCCTTTCTTTGCGATTTTTTTTTTAAGATGCTAGATTATTTCTATAAGATATTTTTGTGTAAGTCTTTTTTTTATACTCTTGACTATGCACTGTATTTTTTTTGGGTTCGTAGTATGTAGCAATTGGGATAACTGTGCGACGAAAAAGTGGACGTTTTTCGGTGTCCCGCTTATGGCCGCGCCTTAATTGCACTTTTAAGATTGTAATTCGGAGGGATTGCCTTGAATTTAACAAATTTTATATGCGTTTCTCTATTATTCATTAGCGTCTTCTTTATTTTCGCCATTAAGAGTTGTTGGCTTTAAGTTATGTGTTATCATTTTAATTTGACTTTTAATTTCTTATTCATAAAGTTTTAAATATGTATGTGTTACTTAAAATATTTGTACTGCCTAAATTTTTGAATTTGCATAATAATGTATTGTATTATCCTGCATTTATATCTTCTAATGAAATTGTTATAGCTTTGCTTTCTACATATATGTATCGTAAAGTTCTCTTGATCTAGCTCAAACATTTTCAATTTCAATAATGTTAGATAAATGATAAGTATTTAAAATTAACCTTCTCATCGTGATTTACTGAACCTTCTTCGTTTCAAACAAGACTTTAGCGTGTGAATCTTGCTTTCTTTATACAAAGTGTGAATTTTAAATGAATATTAAAGGCAATCACGTCCATAATCTTTCCTATATCGATGTTAATCCTTTACATTAATACATTTACAATGTTTCGCTTTGTCCTCAAACTGTCAAGTTGTTAAGCTTTTGAGCGCGTATTAATTGGATTGATGGGCAATTAATTAAAATCAAATCCGTTTTTGCATTAATGATTATTAATTTTTAACAACATTATGCGTTATGACTATAGGAAATGCGACAGCTATGTTTATTCAATTTTCATTAAAAATCTGTGCTTAGTTAGTCCGCTTGTTTGTAACTACATAATATGTTAAAGAATCGCGAAAAACTTGATTTAAAAGTTAGCACAAGTAACTTTCCTCTTTCAACTCGATCTACAACAGCGCAAGTTTCCTGATTTGTTTAACTTTATTTTTGTATAAACAATATCAAAGCCATAAAAAGAAAATACTTGAACATAAGCCTAGGAAAGTTCATAAAAGTTTTATAGAGAACAAAGCATAATGTAATGTTACCCTTATTATTCAGCATGTAAACAATATAGGCGCTTGTTAACCGCAAGGCAATAAAAAGTATTGTTAGTTCGTGAATTATTATTTCTATCGGTTGTAAAATGTCAACGGCGATGGATATCGGACCCTTACGACTGTTTGTTCATGTGTCAACCATGGAATTAGTATGTACTATATAAGTTGAGCCTATATAGTACATACTAATGCCATGGTTTGAGCTTAGAGCACACTTGCCGGTTGATATTCACTCCCTAGGTCTTGGCTCTTTGGTGCCCTTTAGAGAATAGGTGAATATCATGAACAGCATGATATTCATAATGATCATTCAACTTCATTATAATACATAACAACACCCCTGCACTCCCCGAAGAAAGGGTTAAGCAGAGGTGTACCTAATACTACACCCACATTTAGCCAGTTATGTTTAAGTCCCATGTAATAGAGGGCGAGCCTATTGCCATCAACCGATAAACAAATCAAGGCTCCACAGAGGAATTTCTGATGGAACACCAATAACACTTTTCCTTTCCTGCGAATCGAACCCAGGACCGCATCAACGAGGCAAGTAAAATAGAATCCTTACATAGTATTAAACAAAGTCACCAAAATGTCTGTACGCGCATAACTTCCTAATGACTGCACCAAATTGGATAATTATTTTTTTTGTTGTGTTCGATCCACCCAGAGCGGGAGGAGTCATTTGATGATTTCCCATCGAAAAAAAAAAAAAAAAAACAAAGTTCGGAAATTCGAAATAAACAATTGTAGCCGTGGGAAGCTGGGGAGGCCGCTATTAATAAATAAATTCACCAGAGAAAAACGAACTAACTTCAGTAACCTCACCAGTAATAAATAAACCCCAATACATATGATCTGTTTTGATCTGCCCACATAATAATATCATTGTCACATCAATAAAGATTTATACATATTATGCTAAAATCGATGGACAGATTTTATAACGAAAATAATTTAAAGCCGTAAACTTTCGTAACAGGAAATAATAAATTTTCATCCTAATACCTACCGACTAAATTAAATAATAAAACCGTTAGCATATAAAACAAAGTGTTTTTTTTTCTCTATAAATAATACAGCGTTATTAGAAAGAGACGCAAAAAAAAAACTTCCCTCGCAATCAATTACATTTTCCAATATGTGGCGAAGTTAATCAGTAAATTTCTGAAATTCCACTCAGTAGGCGGTAACGCGGCTTACGGAAAAATAAATGTTATTAAAAGCGATGTAATTTCATTCTAAGTATCGCTAAATGTCCTTAAGAAGTGGCTTTAGACTCGTAATACAATCGTAACGAAATAACCACAGTGCGTTCACCTCGTGTGTCATAAGACCCGGGTACACTGCCCGCCGTCTGCCGTCAGCACCGTCTCTGATACATATTAATTTTGGATTTATTTTACGAATACCCTTAATTAAAAATGAAAAAAAAAAACATAGCGTCGCGTGTATAATGGTAATTTGTCGCTCATCAACGGATGTAGTTCATTCGCTTTAAATCGCTCATTGTTATTTATTATCGTTTTAAATGTGCGATTTCTATTTCGATAGCAAAAAAAAAATTACAATACAAAATTATTTTATTTCCTAATGTCAATTAAAAGTTGTAATCTCTATTCGTGTAAAGTAATCCTTATCAAGGGTGTGTGCGGTCTGCCACATCCCACATCCGACGCCGACGGTAGAGCTACAAACGGCTCGTCTATTCCAAGCCTTAGTCGGTACGTTACGCGCACGACATTCGCTAAAAATACGTGTGTCGGGACGCATGGATGGCATAATAATCGTATGTGAAGAACGCACAGCAATACTAGAATCTAGATGAGAGGCGGTAATGCGTGTGATAACGCAAATTGACGCATTTCTACGTAATATCACTCAACGTTAACGACCATGGCTTTTTTTTTGCTACAGAAAATGTTATAAATATATATGTTTGCGGATTTACCATCGCTGGTGAAAATACGTGCATGAATTTTTGCACTTCCATTTTTAATTGTGTGATCCGACTTTCCGCGTTGTGCTTTCAATAATGAATTCCAGCGCCACAAATAACACTGTATATCACTGGAATTAATAAGTAAAATTCAATTAATTGTCGAATTGTAAAATGAAAATGTAATGGTGGAGGTTTTGGTTCAATCAAAACCGAAACGATTATAAAGATAGCGCGTTTAATTTTTTTAAATTATACGACCAAAAATTTAATATTTAACGTAAACGTTCCTCTACGCATTTGATTTAATAGGCGTGCATAGTACAATAAATTCGTATCTTAATCTGAGAAAAAAAAACTTTTACAAAGTTGCGTAATAATAATAAAATTCTCAGCGTGTTTCCTGCCCACACACTCGGGTGTCGATGACCGTGCGTTTTTAGTGCTTTCATAAAAACGTTTATGCTTAAATTATGTAGTGCTTAAGATTAATCGTCCTTATCCAATTTTAAAGAATTAAATTAAACGTCGTCGTCGTTTCAGCCGATAGACGTCCACTGCTGGATATAGGCCTCCCCCAATTTTGGGGGGGGTTTGCCATAATCGCCACGCTTGGCAGACGGGTTGGCGATCGCAGTATGGTATGGTGGTGGAATAAATAGAGAACGCTGCTGCCCATTCTCCGGTAAGACCCTTAGTCGCCTTTTACGACACCCACGGGAAGTAAGGGGTGGTGCAATTCTTTAAGTCCGGCACCACACAGGCAAGTCCGGCACCACACAGACAAGTCCGGCACAACACAGACAAATTAAACGTGCTTTTAAGTTAATCACACATTTTAGGATATCTCCGTACAACGCGGTCACATTAACTCGACGCATCTTTGGAATGCGAGGCCAGCATTCCTTAGCTCGCCCAGCAAGTGTTAGGCCTTTGTCTTTGTCTTTGTTACCGATACGCGCGTCGATAATTTGGCTAGTTTTCTGTTGTTGTTTTAATTATATTTTTATTAGGTGTAATACCAAAAAACCAAAATGACGTCATCAACGCCAAGCGTCACGTTAATGTGACCGCGTTAAAATTATTTGTTCGCAACGTGGTACTTTTCAACTCGTCTGTTAATATTATTTAAATACGAACTTCTTTAAAACAGTTCAGATAAACTCGAAGCGTTTATTTCAAACTAGCTTCAGCCCGCGACTTTGTCCGCGTTGTTTACGCGGACAAAGTTTCACCTTCTTAGGATTGGAATTTCGAAAAACCCTTTCTTTGTGGATACCTACTCTTCACAAAGAACACACCCTACAAATATCATGTCTCTAGGACCAGCGGTTTAGGCTGTGCGTTGATAAGTATATCAGTCAGTCTGGACTTTGAATTTTATATACTAGCAGCGCCCCGCGGTTTCACCCGCGTAAGTTTTGATCCCGTGGGAATATCGGGATAAAAAGTATCCTATGTGTTAATGCAGGGAATGGTCTATCTATGTGCCAATTTTCATCCAAATCTGTTCGACGGTTTACGCGTGATTGAGTAACAAACATCCAATCATCTTCACAAATTTTCACATTTATAATATTAGTAGGATTTCAAATAAACCAATTACAGGCTCTTTTGAATTTATTGTCAAGGGGTCGCGGTCGGCCAGTCGAAAAGATAAAAGTTGCCCATTCCAAAGCGTAGTAGGTACAGTTAGTAGGTACAAAAAGATATAAAGATCTATTATAAAAAACTCTATAGTTAAACTGAATTATCAGCCTTGTTAAATTCTCAAAAAAAACAAAACTTACATAGCGACGGCGAAGTGCCAATACCTCCTAACTGACAAAGTCAAAAATTTACACAAACTGAAAAAAACGTTCAAAAATAGACACTGCGTTGGTTTAGTTGGAAGGTACATATTTCTAAATTTTAATTGAATGCTATTGCAACTAAAAATATACTTAGGCGATTCACTAAAACATGCGAAAAACGCTTTTAAATTCAAAACGATAAAAAAGTGAATTTCTTAAAAAATGTCAGTTAGGAGGTATTGGCACTTCGCCGTCGATAGGACCGCTATTTACTTAGCAAACACCTGAATAGTTTAACAAGTGCACATTACTCATCACTTTTCCTTCAAATTTCCACTTCGCTATCTCCCTTTCCTTGTAAAAACATCTATACAACGACTATTATCTCTTATTTACACTGACATACCTATGCACCGGGGGCGCGGCACGGAGCCGGTTTTCATAAAATCATTTTATTCATAGTATTTCAACTTCAACGTAACGGTTACCGAACGGATGCGGGACAGGTCCTGTGAATGAATCGATTCGATCATCGGTCAAGTTCACACATCGATTTATTTCAATATCGATAGGTAAGTACTTGATCGATAACTCGTAATTGCAGCGGGAGAATCGTTATAAAAACCTAGCTTCTTGGTTTCAGATACTAACTTATAGATAGGTTCTAGTCTGTAGATGATTCAATTAATTTCTTTGAATGAAAAATGCGTGGTGTCTGACTGACCGTATTCTTATTTATTTTTTGTTGCCACTGCGTTTAATTTAAAAGCTATCGCTAAATAGATCACTAAAAACATAAAGCGCTGCATAATTATATTGAAGCAATTTATCTAATGATGATTTTGAGTAAGATAACTTGGTATCATTATTGGTCCTGTAATGGACTTTAGGCCTGATTAAATTCGTTTTTAAAACCAATAATACAGTTATCAAAGTGTACGTGACAATTTGAACATTTATATTTCTGTCATCCCATACTATCTTTAACTAACATTTGTAGACCAATAAACAGATAAGACAGGTCACAGGACTAAGTATTTGACTTGCTATCACAACTTTCTATGTATAGTCATGTCAATGTATTGATGTGGTATTCCGAATATTTTGTTGACGTCATAAATAACTTGTTAGTCACTCTCAATCTAAGTCCTAGGGTACGCTAAGTGTATCATCCTTATTCTTATCTATACAGGGTTATTGGTTAAACATTAACAACCTCTTAAGAGGTCATTGTACTTTATTTTAGCACAGACAAAAAAAAAATAACTGAAAAGTCCGTATTATTCATGATGTTATCCTTTTATGATTCTGCCAAAATGGCCTTTTTAGGCCCCTGAAATCGCGAAATAAAAATCAGCTGTTCCCTACATTTTGACGAGTTATGCGAACATAAATGTAGGGTACAGCTGATTTTGTTTTCGCGATTTCAGGTTTGGTCCCATAGTAAAAGTTGTTCATAATGATGAGTACAATCCAGCGTTGCCAATCTGTGGGGAATTCCCCAAACTGCGGGGATTTTCAGTCCGATTGGGTAATTTGTGGGGAGAGCGTTTATGTGGGGAAAATGCGGGGAATTTAGACATTTACACTAGAATTAATGAACTTAGAAGTAATAAGAAGTAGATCGCAGATTTTTATAGATCCTGTCAAGCCTTCCATATTCAACTGACTACGGACATTACTAAGCGCTTGGATTTTGTGGACACATTATTTTCATTTATAACTTTAGTAAATCCGTCAGAAGCTCAGCAATTGAAAGTCAAATCACTTAAACCGTAATTGTTGCAACGATTTCCGATACTTGAAAATGTAGTGACATCTCAAAAACTAGATGACGAATGGAGGGCTCACGCGATGCTAGATTACTCTGCTCTTGGTTTGCAAGATGATGACGATCCGGAAAAATACTGGACTATAAGTATTCCGTCTTAAAAACAGTGCAGGTCATGAAATGTTTTTAAATTTGTCGCCTGCATAATAATGACACTGTAGTAGCGCTCATGGCCACTAGAGAAGGTATTAAAAAGAAAGGAGGGAGCCTAAAATTAGATCCGTCAAATGATATGTTAACAAGACAAATTTGGCGCAATGAAGAGCAGTTTGATTAAAATCATTAAACACCTTATTATAAGTAATGAATATATTTTATTTATATGAATAGTACTTTTATTTCTTTGCTGAAAACTTGTGGGGAAAATGTGGGGAATATCGATTTTATTTTCCCCCAAATTGGGGATTTTCAGTTAGGTTTTTGGGTAATCCAGACCTTGGAGGTCGGCAACACTGGTACAATCTCCCATTTCGATGATTTGTCGCATGTTTTCAATTTCACCCTGTATAACTCATTTTAGACCAAAATGTCGCTTATTACTTACTTTCTTTTTACCGTCGAATTACAAGTTAACGTGACAAATGAATTGTAAACTAGCTTTTGCCCGCACCTTCGTCCTCATGGATGTCGGAAATTATCCCACGGGAACGTACTACTGGTATAAAAAGTATCCTATATCCTAAAGTCCTAATGTCATTTCATAGAAATCCGTTCAGCCGTTAAGGTAACCGACAGACTGATAGACAGACCTACTTTTGCATTTAGAATAGGTATTAGTATTTAATTATTAAGATAAATAATCAGAAAGTTACAATAAAGTTTCTTTCATAAACCTTTGTAAAAATATCGTATCAAAACCGACACGAAAATGAATCATCTCATTCGGAAGTTTTGTGAACCCTCGTATACAGAACCCTCGTTTATGTATCGATCGTATTATTATTGTTATTTTATCGATAGTGCGTCCCGCTGGCCGGACAGCGACCATCCATTTTGTCATACAAACTTACCAGTTGCAAGTTTACAACCCGTCCGACTTAAGTGTGCACCTCGCTGGAATGCGTTTATGCGCGAAATGTTTATATTTATCATTACGATAAAAACTATACCTAAAAAAAATCGTAAAAAATATTTTTACGAAGTTAAAAGGTTAACTTTGTAAACTTCTGTTGTATTGTTTTTCAAACAATATGACAGAGTAACGTCACAGCGCCATCGCCAGGTGCACAGTTAAATCAGACGGATTGTAATAACCTTTCTGTAATTGTATAACGTAACATCACGCCTGATTTCGCGGAAGGGTTGGGCAGAGGTGTACAGTCACCAGCACTAATATGTCATCACTTGGCAACTTCAAATTGCCATTTTTTCACGAAATAACGAATGCAACGTTGAAATACGACACTTTACATAAACCTATGGGTTCGAAAATACTATGTTCCTAATAATATAAAATGTCATTCGAAAATAAAGAAGAAAATCGCCTGTGAATACAAACTTATGCTCGTGACTGTACTTAGTACCTACTTATATGATTGTAGTACACCCACATTTCGTTGAAGTCCTATAATGCGAGCCTGTTGCCATCAACCGGATACAAATCCAGACTCCGGACTAAGAAATTCCTGATAAAAAACCCAACAGCACTTTGCCCGACCTTGGAATCGAAGGCTCTCATGCTCAGCAGTAGCTATTGAGACCACTAGTACCAACGACCAACTTAAGAGCGGGCCCAAAGGAAAATCTTCAATCTTAGATTTCGTTGCGCGCGTCGTCACGCCACGCGTAGTTGTTATTTGAACTAAATTGCGAGTGTTGGGAGACGCGCGGGTGAATTCAGATTTTATCTTGTCATTGGGCCCGCTCTTAAGCATAGTCGGCTGATTATGCTTAAGTTGGTTGTTGGTGTGTTATAATTATAATAGGCTTACTAGCAGCGCCCCGCGGTTTCACCCGCATAAGTCACGATCCCGTGGGAATATCAGGATAAAAAGTATCCTATGTGTTAATCCTGGTTATAAACTATATGTGTGCCAAATTTCATCCAAATGCGTTCATTAGTTAGCGTGAAGAAGTAACAAATATACAAACACTCACACTCACAAACTTTCGCCTTTACAATACGACTAAAACTAGCTGCGCCGCGGTTTCACCCGCGTAAATGTCGATCTCGTGGGGATATCGGAATAAAAAGTAGCCTATATGTTAATCCAGGGTGTCAGCTACCTACCATACAAAATTTTATCAAAAATGGTCCAGCCGTTTGAGCTTGAAGAAGTAACAAACATGTAACACATAACAAGTAACACACACACACACTCACAAACTTTCGCCTTTATAATATTAATGTGAAGTGTGATGAATTTTGCTAGGCTTATGAATAAGGAAGGAATACTGACATACCCAATTGTTTTGCAAAAACTATGATTATATTTTATGACAGAATTCCCATCCTGCTAAAGTCGCGCTTTGTCCCGGAAGGATAAATTGATTAATTAAGGGGCAACTAGCTTCAACTTTCTGACTAACTGACAGACTATTTAATTTTAACAATTCAAAAGTGCCTGTACAAGGTTTAATTGAAATACAATGCTTCGAGTTTGAGTTTAATGCCTACCGCCCCCTATTACATGAGACTTTAAAACCTAACTGACGAAATGAAGATGTACCTACTAAAAGGTACACCTTTGCCCAACCCTTCGGCGTGTCCAGGAGTGATGTTATGTTTGTATGTAATAAGTATAACTAAGATTTTGTTAACTTTTTCTACGTGTTCATTACATAATCAGCCTATGATGTTCGCACTGCTGGGACACATGCTCTTTCTGTGAAAGAGAGTGGACCGTAATCCACCACGCGACCCCAGTGCGTGTTGGTAGATATCACATGTCTTCGAATTTTTGGTTCTAGACATTTATCCTCACGATGTTTTCCTTCACCGTTTTTGAGAGCAGTGGTGATGAAATAATTTACACAAAGTGTCTGAGTGGGTTCGAACCTACGACCTGCAACTCGTTAACTCGCTGCCGTTTCCACTGGGCCACCACTGCTCTAGTTATGTATGTAATACTTACCTATAATTTTTTTTTTACATGTTTATTAGTACTTATAATAAACGGTTATGTAAACAAAAACTCAGGGCAAAAGTCTAGTTAATCATCGTACAAGCCTATTAGAGCCAAACTACACACAATGAGCAATTTATTTATTACTGCCATTGGAAATGTAAATTAATGTTAATATGTCGCGATAATAAACCGCTATAAAGTCTCCAGTAGTTAGTAGTTAGCTTATGTGAACGCATTCGTGTAGTTAAATATACATTACCCAATTAATAATTTGTTTACTTTGAATAACTTGAAACTACATTTTTCCTAACTTTTATTAAGTAACTCACAAATGTATATAAATAAAGAAATAAAAATGAAGTTTCTGTTTGTGATGTAAAAATAAAAATACGAGTTTTACAAATGCTTATGAAAGTATAAGCGGTATTTATAACAAAAAACCTTACCTACCATACCTTTGTACTCAAATTATAATTATATCATATCCCTGTGTATTATACTGTGTGCACATAAATTATAAAATAAATAAATAAAAAACTATTTGTTTTAATGTTGTCTGTCCGTGTTTGTTCCGGCTAATCTCCGAAACGGCTAGACCGATTTTGACGGGACTTTCACTGGTAGATAGCTGATGTTATAAGGAGTAACTTAGGCTACTTTTATTTTATAATAAATAAGAGAATAGGGCTCCACGCAAAGTTACTTTCCGACATCCACGCGGCCGAATCCAATATACAAGCTAACACTAATTAATATATTATGTACAGTCAACAAAATAGATAAGTATGCAGGATCGTCGGATATAGTTGAAGTTTAGTAAGAAACCGATGGATGTTTTCGACTGAAATTTAATTTGATAAATGAGCTGTTTGTTTAATTGATAAAATTAAATTTTATTCGAGAACATCCATCGATTTCTTAATAAACTTCAACTTTATCCGACGATCCTGTATACTTATCTCTTTTGTTGACTGTACAAGTATATTAAAAAAAGGGAATTGGGCATCAAAACTTGCTTTTGATCTTTAGAAATATCTGTAGACGTCAAAAGTACTTACGTGAGCGATACACATCGGGTGGCACTAGTCAATATTTTGTCTTATTATTATTATTTTGTCTGTACGGAAACTGAATAGTAAAATAAAAAGCCATTAAAAAGTTATGAGCAAACAAAGATTCGTTTTTCTTGCTATTTTTAACGAATCTTTGGGTGTAAATAAGTAATAAAAGAACTGTAAAGTCTTCAAAACAAAGTCGGTATCGACAAAGCTCAGTTATCAAAGAGTTCAACAAACTTTATTTGTAATTGATTTATGCAATGGTTTTTTCATAAAACTCGATTTTCCAGGACTCATGTTTTTACGCGCGTTTCAAGTCTGAAGTCTGAACGGTGTTTGTTTGCGTGAGAACTAGTCATTGTGCGTGTAGACTAGCGTCTACCTGCTCATCATTGATACTATCTCTGTCAGACACGATGCCAGGTGAGACAGCGTGCTTTTTGGCCATGTGAGTTCGAGCTCGCGACTAGTTCCACCTTAAGTGAGCCAGCACAATGACATAAGCATTTTCGAGTTCAATTATTCATCATATTCCTGTGAATACCGTCTGGCAGACAACAAATAATTTCGTATGTCTTTTACATAACATTACGACCACAATATAACAAAGAGAAGCCGAACTGTGAAGTTATAGCTTGAAACACGTATCGCTAAGTCACGTAGTCCCGACGGCCTACACTGTACCCATATTAATTAGGAAAAAATGGTCATAACCTACTCGTATAATGTCCCCCCATTACACTGATGGCACGTGATAGTTTTAATGATTTCAATTAATTACAATCGCGTGCCACAAAAACCGCACACTCTATGACTTACATTTATGTAAGCTGTCAAATTAATGCAATAATTATACCAGCTCTTTTGCTTACACTGTTAAGTATCGCTGGATAATAAGGGTAATAAATATTCAAAGTACTTATGTTGAAAACGTTCATAAAACAATTAATTAAAATATTTATATTGTGCTGTTGCCGTGTCATTGGAATTATGTGTACAGGTGATATGTCAAGTTAAATTAATATTAATTTAAATTGACCTAGGCTAGTATAGTCTAGTATAGTAGTAGTGTCTGTGTGGTGCCGGACTTGTCTGTGTGGTGCCGGACTTAAAGAATTGCACCACCCCTTACTTCCCGTGGGTGTCGTAAAAGGCGACTAAGGGTCTTACCGGAGAATGGGCAGCAGCGTTCTCTATTTATTCCACCATCATACCATACTGCGATCGCCAACCACCCTGCCAAGCGTGGCGATTATGGCAAACCCCCCCAAAATTGGGGAAGGCCTATGTCCAGCAGTGGACGTCTATCGGCTGAAACGACGAGGCTAGTATATATTTTCTTTGTTGCAATGTTGCATGGTTGCACCTTTACTAATATGTAAACAATCATAAATTACTAGCTTCCGCCTGCGGCGTGGCCCGCGAGGTATATCAACAAAAACTATCCTATGTCCTTCCCCGGGATGCAATCTATCTCTCTGCCAAATTTTATCGAAATCCGTTCAGTGATTTAGGCGTGAAAAGGTAACATACAGACAGACAGACAGTTACTTTCGAATTTATAACTAAAGTTCATTTCAAATAAACTTGCGATAAAGTTTGTTCACCTCCTTCTACTAATGTATCCCAATATTTCCAAACCATACGAAAAAAATGTATGGGCAGTGTCGGTAACACGATCAAAACATTGACTTACTCCGTGTTTGGTATTATGAAACTCAAACGATGCAATGTTAGCGACAGTTTTGTATGACGAACGATATCTATCGTAAGTTATTTGGACTTTTTGGTACAGGGTGGTTGAATGACACTAGTATCAAAGACTAGTATGGGCTAGTATGGGTGAGTACATTAGTGCTACGTGTCTGCCTAACCTTTTCTCAACTATGTTGTGGTGGGCTTCCAGTGTAACTGGATGCTGCTGAATACCAGTATTTTACATGGAGCGACTGACTATACTACCTTCACAACCACTGGGTTGTGAAGGTCAGATAGTCATAGACTGTAAAGTCTGACAACTAGTCTTACAATTACCAAGGGGTATGGTGTTGTCTAGTAACTAGTTACTAGACAACACCATACCCACATATTCTTTCGGGCATCTGACGACCCGTAACGACTGTCAAAGATCCAAGAATGTCAGACGTGCTTTCCGATGCACGGAGGGGTCTCTGTATGTAAAGATGGTCACCCATCTACGGACCAACCGCGGCAAGCGTAGCTTAACCTGATCGATCGACCCGTGCGGTTGTTATTACTAATTACCTATATTATTTTAATTAAATGGTAATTCCTGGGCAACATATTTATCGGAAGTTACACACACTGTGACGTAAGCCCAGGGAATTTTATAGGATTAATAAATAATGTCTTTTAATATACTTAATAACCATACTTACTATTTTTTGTGACTCACTCATTCATTGATGACGCACATTCTGTTTAAATAAGAAATATTAATAGTACACAGGAAGGATAAATATTGAATTATGAATAATGCATCCGAGTTAAGTATTAGAAATATTAATTAGTTATTATCCTCGCAATCATCGTTAGGTTATTACAATTATTGACTTTCATATTTATATTACAAAAAAAAAAACAATCAACTTAGCCTATTGCAGTCCACTGCTGGACATAGGCCTCTCACATGCTGCGCCACAGCACCTGTCCTCCGCCTTCCGCATCCAGTCTACGCCAGCCACCTTTTTTAGGTCGTCCGTCCATCTAGCTGGGGGGCGTCCCACACTACGCTTGTCGATACGCGGTCTCCACTCCAGGGCCTCAAGTCTGCTATTACAATAGTGTCAGAATGGTCTATCATTGATTTCATAATTGTCGATTTTGACAAGTTTGGTAATCTACTATATAATGGCGTCATTATGACTTTCCAATGGTCAACCACTGACACTCCATTGAAAGAAATGGCATAGAATGGTAATCTCGTACATAATAACAAATGAATAACTGACTTAGGCGTTAATATGCTAAAATTTTGACAGTTCCTTTGATCAGTGACCTACCATTAGAACGTCATTGTGCAGTCATTGCTTTTAATTCGTTACGAGATCGTATAATTTCTGTGCCATTGACCGACCAATGATCAACCATTATGAATTTAGCAGATCACGAACTTTTAGCAAAATGACAATGGAATGGTGGTGGGATCGTGTTGGAATGATGAATTTATAAAAATAGCAGACTTGGGCCCCAGGACTCGTCTGCTCCACCGGCCATCGGTCCTTCGACAGACGACCAGCCCACTGCCACTTCAGTTTGCTTACTCTGCAAGCTATGTCGGTAACTCCGGTTCTTTTCCGCGGAGTTCGTCCGCGTGAAACTTGTTCTCCCGACCTACCCCGTCGTCGCATTGCATCGCCTGCCCGCGCTATTCGTTTGACTTTTTTTCTCTTTACTCGACTCTGTACTGTAGAGTCGTAGCGTGATGTTAAACAGGCTATATAGCCTTCCTCAAGAATTGGGCTACCAAATGCAAAAATGTTTTTTTAAATCCGACCGCTAGTTCCAGAAATAAGAGCGTTCAAACAAACAAACATGGCAACACCCCCCTCTTTGGGGGAGGCCTTTGTCCAGCAGTGGACGTCTCACGGCTGAAATGATGATGATGATGATGAAACAAACAAACTCTTCAGCTCTATTATTAGTATAGATTTATTTATTTATTTAATACTTCAAGCACATAAATGTACAGAGGAGGACTTAATGCCATAGGCATTTTCTACCAGTCAACCTTTGGGTGATGCAGAGACAAACAGTGGTGGACCAATCATGAAAATTATAAATCGCACAAAAACCTTTTGCACAAAACTGCATCGCACAGCACCAGCGCACTACATCACCTTATTATTTGACATCATTGGCAAGGCGAACCATAACTTTTTCTTCGTCGTATTTCACTCCAGGCCCGTTTTACGACACACTTCTTATTATAGAACATTTTGAAAACTTTATTGTTTTCTCACGCGGCTGTAAATCAGATCTTACAACAAAGTAGTTCAGTGTAACTCGAAGGCAAAACAAATGGTACTGGTTTAGCCGCAAGTGGACATTGTTCTTTGGACAATGGGCATGCGGGCAAGGTTCAGGGTTCATTACCCCGCCACAAACGACCCCCATCTCGCTGATACCATCGGAGATTATTGAAGTAATAATTGTGTGATGTTGACTGTCATGTGTCATGAACTCGTGACACTTTATCAATGGTTCGATCTTTCACTTCTTAATTGGATACTTGAGATAAGGTATGTAAAGCAAATTGGCTATAAACTTAAGAACCGGCTGCTGCCCGCGACTTCGTTCGCTTAAAATTTAATACATTTCTTTTTTTTCATACTTTTTCTAAAAGAAAACTAGACAGTGAAAGTCCCATCAAAATCGGTCCAGACTTTTCGGAGATTAGCCGGGACGAACACACAGAGACAAAAGTTTAAAAAATTGCTTGTGTGTTGCCGCATAATTATATACTTTCATATGAATAAGCTGTTATTTTGACATTACAAACAGACACTCTTATTTAGTTTATTTTTATGTATAGACATGTTTGTTTGATAAATAAGATACACCTTAACTCAAGGGTTTTGTAAGTTATCATCACATTTAATTCTTACAGCTTTATCAATATTAACATCTCTATTTATAAAGCTTTCTGTAATGACTCTTATATCATCATCATCATCTGCCTAGCCTTTTCCCAACTATGTTGGGGTCGGCTTCCAGTCTAACCGGATGCCGCTGAATACCAGTATTTTACATGGAGCGACTGCCTATCTGACCTCCACAACCCAGTTACTGGGTAGTAGGATACCCCTTGGTGAGACTGGTTGCCAGACTGTTGTAATGACTCTTATAATATATCAACCTATTAAACCTTTAATTACAAATAAAAACTGTATCCACGATTCCAGTTACAATCCCGATTTTATACTCATACCTGGGAACCGAACCCCACATGCATCCCACGACATGTTCCATTGCACAGTTCGGAACAATGCGTGTGCGCATCGGATTGCGCAAGTCATTCCTATCGGCCTGCGGACCGTAGCATTCACTTTCGCCCACTGCTATTATTTATGTTACGACTGCAACTAACCGACACTCCTATAATAGTACTATACAATACTATGCTTGAGATGCTAAACACAGATAGGGCTGCCATCACCTAAATTAGTGACCTCGGATAAAAACTTCAAAAACCCCGGACATTTCGGTGAAATAAAAAAAAAACCCTGGACTCCCTCGAAAAAAAAAAAATACAATAAAATAAAAACATCGTTAAGTATCATATTTTTTGTCTTATTTATAGAATATCAATTTCAACCTCAACAATACAAATGAAACGCTTAATTTATTAATCAATTATAAATTCTTCTCTATTTGAGAGGTATTCTGGGTAACAAAAATAATTAGGAACTCTTCTTTTTGGAATCAATGAAAATTAAAAAAAAAAAGTAAATCAAAAGCAAATTATGAATTGAGCGAGCGAGCGCACACATTTGCCGAGCGGCTTATTTTTAATTATGATTTTTGCTTTAATTTATTGCAAATCATTCAAAGTCGGATTTCCCATAACACCCCCGCCCAGACGGTCCCCGGACGCCCACCAAACTGGGATAAATCCGGGGAAACCCGGACTGATGGCAGCCCTAAACACAGTAAACACAGGACCATACATACCCCTCGACCTCTTTGAAAGACGTTAAAACGTCAAAAAAATATGGTTAAACAGTCGCTAATCATAACTTAACTTGAAACAACGTTTATAAATGAACCCCTGAGTTGTACAAAATTATGAGAAAATTTCGAGAAGAGGAAATAGCTGCCAGTGGCGCCGAGTCTGTTGATCTTAAACTAAACTAAATTTAAGTTCAGGCATCTTTTTATTTCTATTTCAATAGGAAAAGGACAGAAGATAAATATTTGTTTAGTCCTGTCAAATTAAGATACTCCATAGACAACTTTAGACGAGATTAAAAAAATTGGCTATTATAAATGTTACGTTAATTTACGTCAGGAGCTGACTAATTTGACAGGCCTAAACTAATATTTATCTTCTGTCCTTTTCATAATGAAATAGAAAGAAAAAGATGCATGAACTTAAATTTAGTTTAGTTTGTGAACAACAGAATTGGCGCCAATGTCAATCAATGATAATATTTCAATTAGTGATAATATTTAGCCTTATTTGCTAGACTGGAGCTGTACCCTTATTTAAAGTACCTATGTACAGACGCCAGCACATGAAGCTACCCGGAAACTGTCAAATTTTCCCAATCAACTTCGAACATTATGCTTTAGCAATTAAGTTGAAAATCTATTAAAGATATTTGACAGATTGTAGTAGCTTCATGTGCTGCGTCTGTACATATTAAAAGAGGTTAAAATGTTTGTTTGTTAGTAAGAGGTAATCTTTGAAAGTACAAATCCGATTATTTCACTGATGAAAAGTTTTACTATTGCCGAGTCCCATATGATATGTTTTATAGTATGACTTTCACTGCGGAGCCGCATGCAGAAGCTCTCCTCCCATACCTACTGTAATTTGAAAACATTGTAAAAGCCAAATTATTTTTAAAAATAGTAACCGTGGAGTTTCTTGCCGGTTCTTCTCCATAGGAAACGACCAATTGGAACCGTGCACCTAGCTTCTGACGTTTCATAAGTGCCCATGTAGGTTTATGTGAAATAAAATATTTTGATTTTGAAGCTACTTAGTGATAAAAGCCAACAATACTTTACGCTTTATTATTTAATTGAGTTCATCTAGTCTAGAATTCTCTGCCCCGATTCCTAGTACCTAAACCATAAATCAACCTCGATATCAGTTAGGGCACGGAAAGGTTTATCAAATGGCCTGTACGTATACACTACTACCTATAGTCCATTCCAGCCTCGAAGTACGCTTTTGTAAATAGACACCGCAGCTTCAACGTGAAAGTAAACGTTTCAGTTTACTTGTTGAAGTTGTTTGGACGTGAGTATCGATGTATTTGGGCTCTGTTTACCAAAGGAGCCATTTAGTATAATGGTTCTACTACGCTTTTAGGACCAGAAGTGTGAAAGATGATAATGAGGATGTGAAAAGTTGATGCAACGGTATTCAATGAAGATTGAAATGAGGGCAGGGACACGGAAAAAGTATCGATACTTTTTAGTAGGTATCGAGTAGTTTTCCTTCTGATACCGATACTTTTGTTTCGATATTTTTATGATTACAATACTTTTTATCCGATACTATTCATGAGTACAGTATCGATAGTTTTGATTCGATACCGTGTCCCTATTAGAGGGCCTTGCTTGATTTATACTAACAACTAAGAACGTGCATAACTCCCACAACTCACGCCTTCTTCCTATAGGGGTAGGCAGAAGCTACAGAACGCAACCTGCTACGATCATTACACACTCCTTGCTCATACTCTTTGCTTCGTTTATGTTCATACATCTATGATCATCATCTGCCTAGCCTTTTACCAAAGACTATGTTGGAGTCGGCTTCTAGTCTAACCGGATGCAGCTGAATACCTGTATTTTATTTGCTTTTCGAGGTCTACTAACTATTAAACACCGATATTACTCACGAAGTCACGAGTAATGTAATTAATTCGTTATCGCCAACTTAGTTACCGCTCCAGATTATCTCCGACCGACGAGATACTCTGAAAGTCTTTCGGATGATGTGGGATTACGTTATTAATCTCAGGCTCATTAACTGAGATAAAAGATAAATCACGATAAAATAATACTTTATGAATTGAAAATTCCAATGTGTTTTTGGACGTCTCTTCTGGGGACGATAAGTAATCAAAGATACGCAGGATAAGTAGAAGAGTATCTTAGAGGGAAATTTTTGAATTATTATTATCTGAATTAAGCTTTTATAATGGATATTAAAGTCTGACAACCAGTCTTACCAATGGGTATCGTATTACCCAGTAACTGGGTTGTGGAGGTCAGTTAGACTGGAAGCCGACCCCAACATAGTTGGGAATGGATATTAATAGACAAAGCTGTCGGGATTAAGACTGTGAGGGATAAAAAAAACAGTTAATCAAATTACAACCAGTTTACAATATACTAGCAACCCGCCTTTGCTTCACACGGTTTTTATGACTTGACAAAACATCGAGATTTCCGTATTATAATGTAATTTAATAATAATGTAATATACATTAAATTTTCACCAGTGTGAGTCGGACAACGTGCCCCATTACATTACTCCCACTCAAATAGTTTCAGTTACCAATTTACCACACAGTCTTCAGCAGGAAACAAAGTAGTATCTCATATTACGCCCCACTGATGGACACTTGGCTTAGATTAGACCCTTGTCATCAGTTGCCAGCTAGGCCGAGAAAACAAATGAATAAATAATAATTAATAATATACATAAATATAAACCATCTGGAAAAAAAATATACCTAATCTAAACAAAGTTGGCGACCGCATTAAAATTCGTTGCTTAGATTGCGGTCACACAGACAGACATAAAAAGCGACTTTTTTTTTTGAATTAGGTTTGCCCTTGACTCTAGTCTAGGTCGGAGATGACAAAGACAAAGTCGACGATGGAGTGAGTTTACCCAGAAGAAGCCTGTTCAATCTCTCTTTGAAGAGATTCGGGTTGTATGCGCTCGGAAACAGACATAGAGAGTTCCACTCTTTTGCTGTGCGATTATAAAGGACATTTGAAAACGCTTGGTGCGTATTGGTGGATGGTAACTTGCAGTGCGTCTGAACATCCGAAGGTAGAAAGGGGGCGGTGGAGTTCTTGGGCACACTCACCGAAGTACAACCTGTAGAAGACCCTTGTCGGTGTGTGGTCTTGTGGTCGGTTGTACTTCGGTGAGTTCAAAAGTTTATAATATGTATAGAAGATAATATGTATACAGGCTATACATCCCAGCCCTATGTCACCCACATGAGAAAAACATCGTAGCAATAGAAGCACTCGAATTTCATATATGTAGTTTGAAAGTGTCTCTTCCCTCGCACCGCACCGGGGAGCCGGCACCCATTAATTAAGCACACACCGGAACTTCACTTCCTCTAGCCAAGCGCGCACCGATTAAAACCACCCAAAATGTGGCTTTTTATACGCGAAGGATATTTATAACCTTTTTTATTTATTGGGGATTTGTGGCGTGGGCACAGTAGGAATCGCTGGATTAATCTGGGATGGTGATAACTTGTAAAAGTTCTGTATTTCTGTGTAGTTTGCTTCCATTTTGTAAAGACGCCAGCACATCAAGCTACCCGAAACTGTCAAATTTTCCCAATCAACCTTGAACCTTATGCTGTAGCGATGAAGTTAAAAATCTATCAAAGAAATTTGACAGATTGTAGTAGCGTGATGTGCTGGCGTCTGTACAATGTATATCGACTATAATTTTGTGTCAGAAAAGTCATGGTGTTAGGTTTTTAGCATAGTTTCTCGCTTTTCACTCAATATACAGGGTTATTTGAAAAACACCAAAAACCTCTTAAGAGGTCATTGTACTCATCATTATGAACAACTTTTACTATGGCACCAAATCTGAAATCGCGAAAAAAAAATCAGCTGTTCCCTACATTTATGTTCGTATAACTCGTCAAAATGTAGGGAACAGCTGATTTTTTTTTCGCGATTTCAGATTTGGTCCCATAGTAAAAGTTGTTCATAATGATGAGTACAATGACCTCTTAAGAGGTTTTTGGTGTTTTTCAAATAACCCTGTATAATTATACTAGCTTCTGCTCGCGACTTCGTCTGCGTGAAATTTCTTGTTTCCCCGACTCACCCCATCAGTTCTTTCTGACTTTTTTTATTTTTGCTCGGCTCCTTAGAGTCGTAGCGCGATGTTAAATAGCCTATAACCTTCTTCGAGAATTCGGCTATCAAATGCGGTTGTTCCTGTGATTATCGTGTTCAAACAAATTCACTAGCTTTATTAGTAGTACTTATAGATTAGTTGCGCTCTTTTTTTACGTAGCCTTTTTCCAACTATTTTGGGGTCGGCTTCCAGTCTTACCAGATGCAGCTGAATACCAGTACTTATATTTTTTTTTGTGTAACACGATCCTGCACCCTACTTGCGTAGCACTCTATTAATCACAATCTAAATCATTTTGAAGGATATTGCTAATCCATTGCTTCATAATTATGTTGGAGAAATTTGTCTGCTCAACAACGTAAATAACGCAATGAATGTTGTTGCACTGTCAAAATACTACTGATAGTGTGTTACGTAATTACCCCGTAGGTAAGACTGGTTAATTAAAGTTATTTAAATGAAATAATAATTATGTAAAGCTTCAAATTCACTTACAACATTACGTTTGATTCGGATGCTTACAGGACAGCTTACTAACCACAAATTGTAACAGACCAATTTAAAACATGATTCTGTCTCCGTCAACTTCAAACAAGTGACAGAAATAGAACGATGCCTAAAATTAATTTAGCGTTAAATGTATTTCATGCTTCTAGCGTGCCAACAAACGAGCCTGAAAAATTAAAATAGACGCATGCTTTTCACTTTTACCGATTCACCTAAATAAGGTCGAGGTTTGTTTGATTGTCAGTACCTACTAACAGGTTACAAACTTATAATACGAGTACAAAGAAGCTTACTTATCAAACCAGAAAGGCGTGGGAATCAATTCTTAGCAAACAACGTTTATAGAATTTATTATGAAACCTGATTAATATGCGATGTCACTATCGTAATAGATCGTTTAGATTCCATATCAGATATTAATGAAAGAAGCCTTTATTCGTTTGCTCGTTAGCCAAATAAATACAAATGAAAATTGTAGGATACTTACGAACGGCTGATTTGTTTTGTTTGAAGGAATCTGCGGGGTAATTTCGTAACAGACTTCATTCACATCATATTTGTTTTGTTTGAAGGAATCTGCGGGGTAATTTCGTAACAGACTTCATTCACATCATATTTGTTTTGTTTGAAGGAATCTGCGGGGTAATTTCGTAACAGACTTCATTCACATCATATTTGTTTGGTTTGAAGGAATCTGCGGGGTAATTTCGTAACCGACTTCATTCACATCATATTTGTTTGGTTTGAAGGAATCTGCGGGGTAATTTCGTAACAGACTTCATTCACATCATATTTTTTTTTGCTTTCATTTTGACAGTTCAACAACACTCATTGCGTTATCTACTTTGTTGAGCAGACAACATTCCGAACATTATGAAGCAATGGATTACCAATATCCTAATTAATATACAATATACTAATTTTCTTACGGACCCGTAACGTACTATTATCTATTCTGTGCCCGTAGAAAGAGGTTATCAACGCAGTATTGCAATATCATTATAATGATACGAATTACGAACGTTTGAACACCCACGTGGGATCGGGAGATCTAAATCTGAGTCAGATACCTACAGCTCGGTCAATGCCCCCAGTTATGATGACATATTTATTATTTATAGATAAGAACACAAGTCCTTTCACAACATGACCTTTGAGAATTGGAACAAAACATAAAATTACATCACGCCCATATTTCCCGAAAGGTTTCGCAGAGGTGTAGGCACCTATAGTAACTACACCCACATTTCGCCAATTATGTTTGAGTCCCATGTATTAGGGGTGAGCCTATTGCTATCAGTATCAACTAGGCAAAAACCCAGCCTCCGGACTGCTACTGAGAAATTCCAGATGGAAAAACCCAATAACATTGTTTTACCTGGAAACCAAACCCAGGACCTCATGGTGCTTGCGACTACTAGAACAAAGCAGAACAAAATATCTGCAGCGAAACATCCAGCCCATAATGAAAAGAATGTTCAAAAGCTCTCAAACCATTTCATAATTTACAAGCATTACGTGATCTTGTCAACGGTAGCTTCCACTTTTTATTCAAGCTGTCGCATAATGATAGCTGTAGCATAGTTATTAGCATCGTGCGCTACGGTAATCCTTTGTTTTTTATGATCACGACTCGACACAAAGGCGTCGACAGCGAGGCCGGTCGCCTGTCATCAGACACAAGGTCGCTGCACTCGCAATTACGGAACATATGCAGTGCCCTTTGTTGTTACCACTACTATTAGCTGCGAATTACTTTAATTGGACGAGGAAGAGAGGATTATGTTTCGACTAGTTTTCAGACTCAAAAGGACCAAAAATTCAATTAAACAGTTAGGGATGTTTGGAACTCAACTGTAAGAGCGGTGTCGCATTACATCCGATCCGAATCCGAATTAAAGATCCGACTTCAATCCGAATTTTGAATGTTCTAAATTCGGACGGATAGAGTGCGGATCTAGTGCGCAACCCCTCATACAAATATAACCATGGTCACTTCGGACCGGTGTTTCTCGGATTCGGATCGGTTGAACTGCGAAACCGCTATGTAGGGGTTATCCGGTTTGTTTACACCCTATAGGTACAAGCCGAAATATTCTGTAAATAGTTTACAGTGAAAACTTAGGTGAAGCGAGCTGTCAATAGTGAAAATCCCGAGTATCATGTGAAATGACATCTCACTTTTCCTAAGTGTTCACGTTGAGATTTTTGCAGAAAAGATCGGAGTTGTGATATGTACTTGTTTTCAACCAGTCTTGCAAAAGACTTTAAAAAAACATCACTTTTTTGACAAGCTTTCTACAATAAAATATCTACAACTTCTTTTACGTGTAAATGACACGATAACAGTAGATTCAACATGAAGAATACATGTTTTATACCTTTAGGTAAGAATTCGAATGTTTTCAAACATGATTATCTTAATCATGTAAATATCTATCATCTATACAGGGTTATTGGTAAAACATTAACAACCTCTTAAGAGGTCATTGTACTCATCATTATGACCAACTTTTACTATGGAAAAACATGAAATCGCAACATAAATGTAGGGAACAGCTGATTTTTTGATGATTACAATGACCTCTTAAAAGGTTGTTACTGTTTTACCAATAACCCTGTATAATCTAGCATGTAAGTATCTATTAATATGAATATTTTTTTTCGAGCTCTTGAGTGAATTCGCAAGAGTTTTATTAAATGAAGTTAGTTATGTAAGGTAAAAAGTTATATTATTTGTTGATAAGTATGTAAGGTTAGATAAGTTATTTTTTAACCGACTTCTAAAAAAGGAGAAGGTTCTCAATTCGGATGTTTGTATTTTTTTTTATGTTTGTTCGCGCATAACTCCGTCGCTTGCGCACCGATTTGAAAAATTCTTTTTTTGCTGGAAAGGGTATACTATCCAAATGGTCCCATGAAAATTTTTATCGAAATCGGACAAACTCAACAACGTGAAAAATCAACAAAAATCTCCTCAACAATTAACGTCCCTGCGTCGGGTAAAGCAATATTTTGTAAAAAGGTGATGAGCAGTTGACATTAGGCTATTGTAACTTAGATAAATTACAAACAAACCCACTAATAAAAAATTAAATTAAAAATTAAAAAAACCCCCGACACAAAAAAATAATAAAATTAAATGTACCTAAGTAATTAGAAAAGGATCAAATAATTTAAAAACCCCCAACTTTAAGAATCTAGGTAACGAGACTAAATCAGATAAATTCATATGGCAGTCGGGGGACCTCTTAGCATAGAAGGTGTTCCACAGAACGGTCCCCCGACTTCCATATGAATTTATCTGTTTTAGTCTCGTTACCTAGATTCTTAAAGTTGGGGGTTTTTAAATTATTTGATCCTTTTCTAATTACTTAGGTACATTTAATTTTATTATTTTTTTGTGTCGGGGGTTTTTTAAATTTTTAATTTAATTTTTTATTTCATGCTTTTTGTAGGGAGTCCTTAATATTTGTATTTCATTTCTTTTATTTTCTTGCGTTTTAAGATTCAGGTAATTTGGTGTTTAATCAGGTTTTTTATCCGTCAAAAAATTATTATTTATTTATAGTTGAAGAATAATTTTTAAGACTAAACAGATTTTTTTGTTTTATTATATCCTTTTCCTAGTTCTTCCTTTAGTTATTCAACTTTCGTACAAGTATTTCATAGCGTTACATATCTTAGGTATTTCAGATCTAGTTTATAAAATGGGACTACGACACTATCTGATGTAGAAATACCTACGCTTTTTAAGTGGGATTGTTCCATTCGTAATAAAAATCATCACTCCACTTTCCTCATCATTCTAGAGCATTGATCAGACAAAAAAATATTTTGAAGTTTTTAGTTTTCATTTCGTTAGTTAATATTCCTCATTCCCTCTCAATATAGTTTACATTATTCTACTTGTCAAGCCCTTGCATTTGATACCTACATTGAAGGAATTGTGAAAAAATAATATAATTCGCCATTTTGTAGTGGCGGCCATCTTGGATTTCAAATTTGTAATAGCGTATAGTATTGTACTAGTCAAGCCCTTTCATTTGATACCCATATTGAGGGGGTTGTGAAAAAAAAAATGTAAATCGCCACTTCGTGGTGGCGGCCATCTTGGATTTGAAATTTATTATAGTGTATAGTATTCTACTATTCAAGCCCTTTCATTTGATACCAATATTAAGGGATTTGTGAAAAAATATGTATTCCGCCATTTTGTGGCGGCGGCCATCTTGGACCGATTTTCATCAAACATAGCTAAGAACACTCCCGACGAATTCACCTTTCAAACAAAAAAAACAAAATCAAAATCGGTTCATCCGTTCGGGAGCTACGATGCCACAGACAGACACACACACACACACACACACACACACACAGACACGTCAAACTTATAACACCCCGTCGTTTTTGCGTCGGGGGTTAAAAACTGAAAAATAAAACTTTTTTACAAAAAAAAAAACAACCGACTTCCAAAAAACACTATAAAGTGAAAAATAACTTTAATTTCGGAAGTCGGTGGCAAAAAACTAAAATACAAATCCAAAGACACCGACTTCCGAAATTAAGGTTATTTTTCACTATATAGTGTTTTTTGGAAGTCGGTTGTTTTTTTTTTTTTTGTAAAAAAGTTTATTAAGCTGATAACTACACTGTCGCATTAGGGTAAGGCCTGTACTTAATGACAGTTGTAAGGATGATAAATAAATAAATAAAATTTTGAAACGCGAGCTCCATCTCGCTAGTTTTATCCGAAGCTCGGAATATGTAAATACACATGGTTCTAGTGAACGAAAAAGGAATAAAAGCGTGTTTTCGCCGTATCGTAGGTAGTTGAATGTCGGTGAAGTTCAACGTAGGCGTCTAGTTGTCTGGATCACAGTGAGTGGGCGAAGATTTTTGTTTGGTCGTCTACACACGTGGCTGATGAACGTACGCGTTTAGTTAAAAATAATATTTACTAGATGGATGTAAAAGGCGTCGTTAGGTCGTTAGGCTAACCTAAGAAAATAAGTCCGTTTGATTCAATGATTCTGTTGTCAAATGAAAAAGATCTTTAAAAGTATTTAAAACTAGAATTGCGGGTTTTAGTATTCTAAGGGCTGATTTTACCAGTCTGGTTATCTTTTATCCCTGGAAGAAAATTGACGTCTGAACTTTCAAAAATTCAAAATTTATTCTCAGTATAAACCTTAGTCTAGATATAAAAGTTTGGTGAAATTGGCCATAATAGTCAAACCAAATCACTCAACTTGCACTAACTATATTGACATCCGCAGAGTACGTTTTATGATCCATTTGTTTACATTTTCATCTGATACTTTTGGAATAGACTATATTTATAGTTCTACATACACGTGCTCCGTACTTCCGAGAACAGACTAGTCTACCTGTACATACACGTTCTCACGCATTTTAAATAGTCATTTAAATTAATTAACATACGAATTCCCGTTGTGTAAATACCGTACGCACTGACCCGGAGCTGGTAACACAACAGCTAGGAATTCGCGAGTTCACTTCGAGATCCTTCCGAACTCATGGTAAGGGACATATGTATTATAATGTGACTGCAACATATGCACCTCATAATATACGTACGTATGAATGCGTTATTCATGCACTTGACATACTTAACGTACAAAGAAATGACATCTAGGAACTAGTAATGGCTAGATTACGTCATGATCGCAAAGTTCAGCCTATTCAGGTAAAGTTCAAATATAATTCTAGGTTTAGTTCTGCATTCTTGGGGCTTATTGGATATATTGCACGTTGAATCTAAGAATCGAACACACACAATGGCATTGGCAACGTCGATAGGGTTCAATTTCGTTTCTCTATTGGCCTTCTGATGAATCATGTTAGGGCTGTAAACTAGGGCACTATTCCAGTAGCTGATAATGTTGATAGCCTTTATCTTACAGGACGTAATCCTGTTTGGCAAACTAAGTGCGCGCTACCATTGCATGGGTCACTTGAACTACGGATCGGGGCTTATCGGGCTGACATTCATATAATAAGGTCCTATACAGTATACTTACGTACGAGTATAATAAACATCATTGTGCGATACTTTGTCCGATAGCTTCTGTCCGATAAAAAATTCTTGTTATAACATAAAAAAATATATAGCTTCGCTTAGAGGCTTGTGGCTAAGTATCAACAGCCGCACGGGTCGATCGATCAGGTTAAGCTACGCTTGCCGCGGTTGGTCCGTGGATGGGTGACCATCTTCAAATACCAAGACCACTCCGTGCCTCGGAAAGCACGTTAAGCCGTTGGTCCCGGCTGTCTTTCGTGGATCTCTGACAGTCGTTACGTGTCTTCAGAAGCCCGAAAGTCTGACAACCAGTCTTATCAAGGGATACTTATCGTATTACCCAGTAACTGGGTTGTGGAGGTCAGATAGGCAGTCGCTCCACGTAAAATACTGGTATTTAGCTGCATCCGGTTAGACTGGAAGCCGACCTCAACATACATAGTTGGGAAAAGGCTAGGCAGATGATAATGAGATTCGCATTGCGTGCCTGTGATATTACTTTGTTTTCGTTTAGCGTTCTTTCTGACTTATTTACCTTTTTGCTCGGCTCAGGGTGATGTTAAGGTGAATGGGTAGTCGAGACCGCGAAATTCAAATTTTCTTACGTTTTTTGCAATTTGCAGGTCAGTGTCAGGTTGTATCTTGATCAAAATTTGATTCGCGTCAATAACAGGTAGGAACATATTTAGAGAATTATAATCATTAGAATCATTAATACATCTTTCTAAGTTAGATTTCTACCACTAACACTTTTCCATAAAAGATTGGTGGTTGGTGGTAGAATACTAACTTAGAAAGATATATTAATGATTCTAATTCTCTAAATATGTACCTGTTATTGTCGCGAATCATATTTTGTTCAAGGTACCATCTGACACTGACCTGCAAATTACAAAAAGCGTACAAAAATTTGAATATCGCGGTCTACCACTATCCATTCACCTTAAATAAATAGCCTATAACCATCCTGAAGAATTAGGCTATCAAATCCAAAAAAAAATATTCAAATCCTACTGATAGGTCCAGAGATTAGCGTATTCAAACAAACAAACAAAAAAACACTTCAGCTTTATTATAAGTATTGATATAGATTCTACTGTAAAAATAAATATATGTATAGTTTATATAAAAAGTTATCGATGTGTCCTATACGAATGCAGTGGAATAACAAAGTTATCAGTGCAGTCCAGTGCAACGTCCGTTCATTTCGTAAACTGTTTGTGCTGTAGATAAGCCTCAACTTGAACGATGATTATGTATTTTATTAATAATACATGATAAAAATATTGGTACTTGTAGTAAAACTGAAAAATCCAGTAGCCTGATCATATAGTGTTGCATTATAAAAGAAAAACTCCAAAGTACTTATAGCCAACATCAAAAAACTAAATTGATGTAATTTGCTAAGGATGAAAGGGTTTTTAATTCATATAAGTTAAAACGTCAAAAATGTAGGTTGAAACAGTCGCTAATCATTACATAAATTATGTGGACATGTGCAATAATATGCCATTTTAATCTCGCCATTTATAGATAGTAGAGATTTAATTATAGCACTGATCTGCTTATTAATTAAGGTCATAAACAAGAACTTTTAACCTTAATTACAGCTATGGTATATTATCATATAATATCATATATCATGGACAAATCCAAGATACATCTCACCGAATGGCTGGTTTGCAATTATACGTGACTAATCAACTCTCATACATAAACCTAAAATAAAAATAAACCAAACTGGCTTTTATTACCATAGTAAGTAGTTGTAAGATCATCAAAACTTTTCACGTAACGCTACATTTTGATTGGTCTTGGTATTAAAAAAAACCGGTCAAGAGCGAGTCGGACTCGCGCACCGAGGGTTCCGTACCATCTGTATGTGTTTAAATTTTCATCGGCGAGGCCTATATTCGTCAGAGAATTTTAACACTGCGGTGTAGAATATTGCAGTTTTTAATACTGGGGCCTAATAACTGAATAAACCTATTAATGATAGAATAATTGAACGCCTCGATACTCTAATTTATAATTTCGTAGTTAATTATTACTATTGTAAAGACGCCAGCACATCAAGCTACCCGAAACTGTCAAATTTTCCCAATCAACTTTGAACCTTATGCTTTAGTGACAAAGTTGAAGTACTCTGTACAATCACTTGTAATATAAAATCTTACTAGTAACTGTAACTTATCATTTCAATTTGCGGGATAAAACAGAATTAATTTATTTTGGCTTTATATCGAACTTGAGTGTATCACTCTATCATTTGAAATAGTGTTTTTCCACTGGGCTGGTATCTGAATAACTGGATCGCAAATTGACCACGTCTTGATTATACAGGGTTATTGGTAAAACATTAACAACCTCTTAAGAGGTCATTGTCATCAAAATATAGGGAACAGCTGATTTTTTTTTCGCGATTTCATGTTTGGTCACGTAGTAAAAGTTGTTCATAATGATGAGTACAATGACCTTTTAAGAGGTTGTTAATGTTTTACCAATAACCCTGTATTGAATAATACTATTATTGTGATGAATTAGCGTTACAGTTTGAGTAATTTACGCGGCCTACCCAAATGTCCTTTCTTTGGTATTGTTCGTCGAATCGTTGAGCTCCTCAATTTCTGAGTTGAGCTGCACGATTTTTGACAAATGCGTGCACTGATTGGACAGGTCCGCTCAATCTGTGTGGTTCTTTCCTCAAAAGACCATTTCAGACATCAATCTACATGGGCTTCCCACGATCTGACCAAGATTTTGTCTGGACTTTAAAAGAGACTGTGACCTCTGAGTTTGTTTCGGCCTTTCTTCTCAGAGTAGTCAGACAGGAAACGCCGACCACATCTAGTTTAAAAAATATGATGACGTGTAAAAGTGTTTGTAAAAACCTACTTACAGAAAATAAATCATTTTATCATTTACATTGAAATTCCTTCTTGTAACAGTTTGTAAAAATCCCCACGTCAACTAAATCCCAGTAGATAAGTATAAAAATACTCATCCTATGTGGTAATCGCGCCACTCCTCAGGGATGTGCTACAATCCGGCCAGTTTGTTTAGTCTACGTGTGTATATTTAGTGGTGCGTATTTTTGGTCGTTGCGTTGCGTCCGCATCGACCGCTTCTGCGGCATGACGTATGTGCGTCATTGTTATGTGTAGCTCCGGGTTTACTCTGGACGGTGAAAGACCAATCGCTGTGATAGAGGATAAAGCAGTCAGGGATTTAGCTTCATTTTCCTTTCAAGAGCGATTAATTTCAAAACCATGTACGTTCCGTTTGATCAGCTAATCTTAAAATGGAGAAACGAAACGGTACCTGGTTTAAATGACAGCTGGACAGACATCCAAACACAAGTAAAGTACTGGACAGTATATCACCGGTTTTGTTTATACAGGGTTATTGGTAAAAAAAAAAATCCGCTGTTCCCTACATTAAATGTAGGGAACAGCTGATTTTTTTTCGCGATTTCAGGTTTGGTCCCATAGTAAAAGTTGTTGATAATGATGAGTACAATGACCTCTTAAAAGGTTGTTAATGTTTTACCAATAACCCTGTACAAATTACTTTTACAAAGTATTCCTCAAGAAAGGCTAACTAATCGCTTTCAGTTAAAACTATAAACGTTTCATTTTGTGCATTCATTTACACAATTTCTCATTACGTTATATTCAAAGAAACAATATCGTCAGACCCAGCAGTACATTCCGTCCATTTACTGCAATGTACTTAATGATGCTTACCAAACGAAACGATAAAAGCAAAAACAGACTTAAGCCAGCGTTATTTCGAAAACCGCATTACTTTCGAGGATATTAACCGAAGTACTAGACAATGCTGTCTCTGTGGATCCGCATATTTCCTGCCCAGACGTTAACGGAAACTGGGACTGCAGCAGCGTCTTTGTGTGATGCAACGTCAAATGAAACATTCGGATTACTTTGTCACGCTACTATAGCTCCTATTCCAACAACGAAAAGACAACTAATCCTTTGGATACCACGTTGTTTTTGCCATACAAGTATCGATTCTCTGCTGCAGTTTTAAAGATAAGGAAACGTTTTGAAATTCGGATTGGCATAACTATCTTCGCGCGGCTCCGTAGGCGTTCGCAAACTATAGCGTTTATCGGCCCCGGTATGATTTGAGAAGGAAATTGAGTTTCTGAAGGGTGCTAACTGCTGCGTGAAACTTCAGCCGGTGTTGCTTACCCACTGCTGTTGGAGCTGTCTTGTGAGACGGTGCAACGAATACAACTTCATTAATTAGTGTAATTACTTGATGGTTGTGTACTTAACCGTTAACGAGAAGAATTAATTTGTATAATGATGACAGAAAATTAATTATTCATGTGTTCAGATTATACAGTGTGATAATGATACTTGCATAGAATATGTAAGTAAATCGGAGCAGGTAACAATGTTTTGTTCCCATTGACCCCGCTTGGCGCTCCGAATACAGCTAAAAGCAGTTTGAAAAAGCATTTTAGGAACAAAATCAATTGAACTACGTTTGGCAGAAGCGACACGGTGGGTGCGCCTGGTAACCTATTTATACCCACTCTAGAATATAAACTATACGTCGACGGCATAAGAACCAATATCGGTTATCAGTCCGCACGGTGTAACCTTGTAACACGGCGTAATGAACTGTAAGCCTGACGCCTCGCCACGACCGAGCGACTTACGCAATCCCATGAATATAAAACGCGTAAATAAATAGCAGATGCGCGAAAAACTCACCCCGATACAGACAGACACTTAGCATAATAATCGCGGGTGGAGCGACGACCCCCCTCGTAGTAGGAAAGGGGGAGGCAGGGAGGGTGGCGGCACTCCCCTACAGTGACACGATTCTCACGCGGCGCGCTTCCTTTCAGCGCTGTAATGAATGGGTAACGACGTAAATACGTCGCCGATGACATAATCTCTGCAACACGGCATTGAAAACCAGTATCGCGACAGTTATGCTGTTGGAAAGTGGACTGACCGGGGAATTCTTTCGATCTAGAAATTTGCTTTTGTTTTTATTTATTGTTTTTTTTTTGCCGAACACAATTCCCTTTCGTTACGTTGAGTGGTTACTCGGAACGATGTGTTAGTTCTGCTCGTACTTGAAATAATTATCCTTTACTGAGAATCGTTACAAGTGGAGCCTAATTAGTGTTCCGAAGTCGAAAGTGTATAGGAAAAAAATATGATTGTAACAGACAGCTTTTTAATTCAACACAAAAAGAAACATTGTATTTTTTTTTGTCCAACTAAGGTGTTCATGCCTCTTAATAAGCAAACTGGAATCTATTTAATTAAAATGCAAAAAAAATAGGACTCCATCATGTTAATTGCAGAAATGCAAAGCTCGTTAAAGCGAGGGCATCAAAAAATAATTACCTACTCATACATATTTCAAATTGCCATCCTTCTACGGAATATTGGTCAAAGGCAACATTCATCTCAATTAGATATTAACAAGTCATATAAGCGTGAGAAACATACGTTCTGGAATATGAGCTCGCAAAGGCTGCCGCTGAGAGGCGCGACGCGACTCTAGTAGAACAAACTTCATGGACATTGATCTACTAGAGTCGCATAGCGCTGTCACGTCACGCCGGTCTATAGGAGCCTTAACGCATGCTGAACATTATCATATTGCGAAGGATATCAAACTGGTCCTATGGTTAAAACATCATTCTTTCCACTTACAACGTATTTCAGGCAAAAACAAACGCTGGTCGATGTTTTAGGAATTAAACCTCGATATTCATGTCGAGAATTTAAATAACTCGGTTCGCATTGGTTACGAAAAGGAATAGTGCTGTGACATCAAGCGCTTTTCGTGAAATATCGTGAGTTGATGTGATTTATCATTGAGGTCTGAATGTATTTCATATAAGTAGACCGTACATTAAAATACTTATAAATATAGGAAAAAAAAATAACCGGTGCGCATTGATTTTGATTACCGACGAAAAATGTCTACGCTAGAAATCGTGCTGAATTCGTGGTTACAATTTACGCACAACTTATTTTTTTCCTTTACCTATACAATATTAACAACAACATAACTAATTAAATTACTAAATTACTAACGATAAAAATAAATACAAAAACAAAAGGACTCCTAGACGTCAAAGCACTCGTCCGCATCGCTGTCACCCGGAAACGTGCCCATAAGACTGGCAGCATTGCTTCATTGAATAGTAACGCTAATTCTTCAATAGTATTCGAGGGACAGATATGTAGTGTTATTCATTTAATCGTAGTAACTGATTAAATTTTATGGATCACGGAAACGAACTCTGGGCAGGGGTCAAGGTCTATTTTAAATTCAAATACAAGAATTTTCTCACGGTATTATTTCGCACGCTTTATTTTTAACTAGTGTTATTTCTAATGTAATTCATTATCATTATACATAAAACATTGCTACTCTACACAAGAATATACATATGCTACCTAAATGAGTTAAATTCACATATTTTAATAACTGACTGAAATATCTATAAACATCAGTACCTTTTTATACTTCAAAATACAACCCATTGAACTAATCAATTTGAGTCTTACGAGTGTACAATTTTTACCAACTAATTCGCAACACTAGGGTTGCAGCAGCGCGCACCTTCCTCCCGGGGCGCATATGCACACAGCAGGGTTCCGCAACAACACACTGAAACCCCCGAGTGAAATTTGACAAGGACTTAAATCCCTCGAGGGCCTGCCCCAAGCACGACGATCAATTTCCAACACTAAACGAAATAATATTCCATTTTACGACCCCAGAAAGATTGGGACTTAATTTGGATATGTTTTAAAGTCGTCTTTGTTGGGTATTATTTGATTTAGTAATGGCTTTTGTGTCTATACATGTATGTGTATATTATTTTTAGAATTTCATTACGTATGTAGAGTCGTAGATTAAATTCTTTCAAAAGCTTACGACATAATCGATCAAACTCGAAGTTAGAATAGGCACTTCAAATCGGTTCAGTTATGTGCGATTGCGTTCTTATTAATATTTATAACATAATATAAATCCTTTTGCTTACTTGTGCACACGTAGATTAAATTCAAACTTATTCGTGCCCGCGGCTCGGTCCGCATGTGCGGTCTTTGATATTGAAAGCAGATTAAAATCCGTTGAGTAGTTTTTAATGATACACAAACAAGTTGCTTTAGCATTGTGTTTAATTTGTTCTTAACAACGTAATCTTGTTTTAATTCTTACATGGTTTTTAGTTAGTGAACATGCTAGTTTTTGACGTAAAACGTAGTAGAAATACCTCAGTGTAAAAATGTAAGTTTTTCACATTAAAAATAAAATAACGTAGCAGTTTTGAATATCACAATAAACTCATAGGCACGTCATACTGTCGAATATCCCTATCAAAAAAATCTCATAAAACCTAACCAAACTGAGAATAACTAACTTTAATGTAGCCCCTGTCAAAATCCGCGGCACAGTTATTACATCAAATCCTTAGGGGTGTTGAATCAAAGCGCTCGTTCGCACGGGGGTAACGCCATCTGCGTTTGACATGTATCATTTGCGCTTTTCCACACCCACTACTTACGCCACAGGCCGAGCACATACCCGACAGCGACAGTCCGACTCGATTGTAGTGCAACTGATGTTTACTCGATAATCGACGCATTATTATCGACGACTGACGTGATGCTTCATGCCAAATGTGATTGTGAACGCTGTAATTCGGCTTATTAGTTGATTCGCACGAATTAACTCGCTCGAAACGGGTGAATTGTATGTACTTTAAAATAATATAATTTTTTCTATAGGCGACTCGCACGAAGTTAATTTATTTGTACACATTTCTCGAGTCGACAACTCCAGAAATATGTTTTAGCTTTGGCACTTTTTTAATTTTAATTAGTGAAGTTAAAAAAAGTACACCTTTTATAAGCGCTAGTGTTCTTTTTCCTTACATACTTTATTGCATAAAATACAAAATGTGCCAATTCAATTGCCTATACGTATTTCTGGAGTTGTCGACTCGCCCACAAATACATTAATTTCTTGCAAAACACCTATAGAAAAAATAATATTATTTAAAGCGGGCGTTGCGGGCGAGTAAATTCTTGCTAATCGACTAATAAGCCTGTATATCGATAACATGTCCGGTTAAACAAAAAGTTCAAATCCAATTAGTTAACACAATCATAAATATTGAATATCACGAAACTTAATTAAACTAATGACATGTTTATTTGTTTTCCCAGCAAAACAATGAGCCTAGTTCACCTGCAACGCAAAGCATGGCAACAAAAAGTCAGCGGCTTGTAATTAAGTCAACTAATAGTACGCGTTACGTACTTACGTAGTTACTATAACGTAGCGTGGCGTAGTAATTTCCGCGAACAATTAGTACGTCGGGGCGGCGACATTTCCGAGAAATGTGTACTCACGCCATGTTTGAAGCAATAGTACGTAATCAGTTCTCAACAGAATTGTGACGTAGTCGAATAGTAGAGATGTGTAGTGTCGTAGTGAAAATAATTATGTTTTCACTAGCTTCTGCCCGTGACTTCGTTCCGCGTGAAATTTCCTGTATTTTTTTCTTCATAAACTATAATATTTATCCACAACCAAGTCTGACAACCAGTCTTACCAAGGGGTATCGCATTACCCAATAACTGGGTTGTGGAGGTCAGATAAGCAGTCGCTCCACGTACAATACTGGTATTCAGCTGCATCCGGTTAGACTGGAAGTCGACCCCAACATCTTTGGGAAAAGGCTTGGCAGATGATGATGGAAACTATAATTTATCCTATGTCACTCGGCAATACCTACTGTAGGTCCCCATCAGTGAAAGAATTTTCGGCTCAGTAGTTCCGAAGATTACCCCCTACATACAAACTCACAAATACCTCTTTATGATATTTAGTATAACAGTGTTAATGTCTAATGTTTTAATGGGAATCATAACACTTGGTTTTAGTAGATTTTTATTTTTTTTATTTATCCTTTTGATAGATTCTTATTTTGTAAATGTGAGGACTTTGTAGGCCTTATAGACCATCCACCACCACCACCACCCTTATAGATCTGTAGACCATTTTCTATTTTATCAAGAACTTGGTATTTGTTGACAGGCCTGCGCTGTCCTCCCATACCTACTGTAATCTGGAAACATTGTAAAAGCCAATTATTCTTAAAAAGAGTAACCGTGGAGTTTCTTGCCGGTTCTTCTCCATAGGAAACGACCAATCGGAACCGTGCACCTAGCTTCTGACGTTTCATAAGTGCCCATGTAGGTTTATATGACATAAAACATTTTGATTTTGAGTGAAGTGGGTACGTATGGGATAAAAATGATAGATGATAATTATGTTCAATAATTTGTTGTAACGACCAAGTCCATATACATAAAAACACTTATAAAATTAATAACGGAAGGTGAAATCTGTACAAGGAATATTCATGCGATATAATTATGTAAGGAAAAAGTTAATTTGATGACCGCAGAGCATCAACCAGTATAGTAACCTAAAAGGCACCAACGCTACAAAAGTATAGATAAAAGGAAAGGAAGTAGGTATATGGAAAATCAACAAAATTAGTTTGAAATCCTCAGAGGCCCCGGCTCCCGGAGGATGGATTTGTGCCCGTTAGCAATAGATAGGCCACCCCTACTGCGTGGAACTTATAACTGGCAAAATGCAGTTGAATAAGGTATACGCCCCTGCTTCCCTTTTTTGTGAATATTGGCGTCATGTAGTTGTTACGTTTGTTAAAATTTCATTATTAAAACTTTCCCCGCAAAAAGTTTTAGAACGACATAATTTTCTTAACATCCTGTAAACGTAACGGTAACGTAATAATTAAAAAAAAAACTCGGAAAAGTTCTTAGGAAAAAGTTTATGTTTTGTTGTTTTGCCAGAGGTTGGCTTGGCACAAAGACGTTTGATTATGTTATCGTACAAAAGAAAACAGCCAACTTTCTTTTCAAAATTATGATAAATGGAAAAATGGAATCAATTCGAATGAGTGTGGGGCGGATATACCTTGTAGCGGTATCTACAACGCCACGTGCGAACAACGCGTCATACTGACGTCACGCAATATCCTGCATCTCGCAAGCAGATTTTACAGCGCAACTAGCATAAATACAACGGCCCGACACCCGACACAACACCCGTCTGGTCGGAGGATTTTCCCTTTTCATAGAGTATGACTGTATGAGTGAACTTTACACCCTGTTCCTCATATCTCTATAACCTAATTAACATGTAGTGTATCTATTTATTAGATATGTAAACACTGTCTAATTCACACAAGAGTGAGGTGGCAGACAAATGCGTGCACTGACTGGACAGGTCCACTCAATCTGTGTGGTTCTTTCCTCAAAAGACCATTTCAGACCTCAAACTACATGGTCTTCACATGATCTGATCAAGATTATGTCTGGCTTTTTTTCATTTTTTAAGATATGGTTGACGTGTAAAAGTGTTTGTTCAAACGAAATAAAATCATTTATCACTAATGTCATCTGTCAGTTACCTCTAATGGCGGGAGAAGGTACAGTGAGGCAGTCCAACAAACAATAGGCTTGGTGTGGAAGTGAACCTGTGTAAAGTTCATTTCAAATAAACTTGCGATAAAGTTTGTTCACCTCCTTCTACTAATGTATCCCAATATTTCCAAACCATACGAAAAAAATGTGTGGGCAGTGTCGGTAACACGATCAAAACATTGACTTACTCCGTGTTTGGTATTATGAAACTCAACCGATGCAATGTTAGCGACAGTTTTGTATGACGAACGATATCTATCGTAAGTTATTTGGACTTTTTGGTACAGGGTGGTTGAATGACATTTATCGCAAGTTTATTTGAAATACACTTTAGTATATAATACACAACATACATAATCAACTTATAATGTTCCCACCACTGGGGGACATGCTTAGGTCTCCTTTCTTCGAGAGAGAGTGGGCTGTAATCCATTAATATAATTATGTATAAGTCAACTAGCAGCGCCCCGCGGTATCTCCCGCGTAAGTTTCGACCCTGTGGGAATATCGGGATAAAAACTATCCTAAGTTCTCCTATGTACTCAAACTATCTCTATACCAAATTTCATCAAAATCCGTTTAGTGGTTTAGGCGTGAAAAGGTAACATACAGAGAGACAGACAGAGTTACTTTCGAATTTATAATATTAGTACGATGATGGCTGTATGCGCGCCACGCGAGCCAAGTGCGTGTTGGTAGATGTTATATGTCTATGATTTTTTTGTTCTGGGTTATGCCGATTTCCTCACAATGTGCCCTCTACCATTTTGAGAGTAGTGGTGATGTAATTCTTTTCACAAAGTAAATCACCTGTCTGGGTTCGAACCCACAACCCGTAAGTCGGGGAATCAACACATATTATGTCGCCAAAAATTGCAGCACGAATATCAAACATGATTTGCGCTAGACTTGACTCCAACCAACCATAATAATATGTAACGCGGCATTATCAATATTTGCGTAATCCCCAAAGCTTCGAGTGAAGCCAAGAGCTCAGGGTGTAGTATAGACCGCACATTCAAAACCCGCACAGTAACCTCTTAACCGTTTGAATGCTCGATGTAACTTGGTTCAGTATATTACTATATTAGTTATACAGTTCGGTGTAGGACAAAAGAACTTGTGCCTGCTGCATTCTCTGTTCGGATGTGTGGGCTCGTAAAACTTTTGTCATTTTTTGTAGTGCAGCAATGTTTTTGTATTCTGTGTTCTTCTTCGTGTCGATAGCACACAGAGTACTTTTTGATAGGCTGAAAATAGCAAATAAAATTGTGTCACTGTCAACCTAAAAATGGCACATTGATGTCATGAGATTTACTTATAACTAGCGACCCTGACAGATGTTGTCCTGCTTGAACAGCGCCACTTACTGGGTCCAATTATGGGTATAAAGTAAACTACCCAGGGAGCCACTCAAACACACACAAAATTGCTCATGAAAATCGGTCCAGCCGTTTAAGAGGAGTTCAGTGACATACACACGTACGACCTTTAATTGAATAATTATTCAAACTATTAGAACAACAATAAAAAAGATTAAATCAACTTTAAAAGAAACATCTATTTTATTAATGAATATAATTGCTGCGAATGTTTACCAACACGTCCATTTCCACTTGCGCGTACGCAGTCGCGAGGGCGACACGCTAGGCGAGCGGGTCGCGTCTCGTTAACTTGCCACGGCCGATAGCATCAGGTAGCGATCCCGCGTCACGCTCAATAATCATGTCGTTAGGCTTTAGACGTAACGTTAGAGCGTGGTTAAAACGTGAAGCTATGTCCTAACGTAACGTTACCACGTGAAAGGGGAAAAAAACATAACATTACCGCGTGATAAAGCGAAACGCTATGCGTTAGTTGGGCGATTCCGAGATGTTTTAACAATCGAAAGAATCGGAGTCGTTAAAATAAATCATCGAGTCAACCATCGACTCGCCGTTCTACAAAACAATCGAGATGTTTTTCGATTGTTTCGAGTCAGCGGAATCGACCGGAATCGTTTTCGATTGGTCGTATCAGTCACTCTCACCGAGTCTCGCTCGGTCACCGGGGTGAGTCGATTGCATGCATCGAGCCGAAGTGTATTAGTTAGAGGCGAGAGCGTGCCAGAGGCGCCAGACTCGAGTCGAGCGAGCCACGCGTAATTGGTAAACATTTACTTAAGTACGATACGATGCTCTTGTTGAAAGAATTAGTATGGATTGGAAACTCTAGACCATCGACGAACAACTCGCGAATGAACGCGCCATGCGCCAGTCGCAATCAAACAGACCGAGTCGGACTCGGGTCCAAGTCGAAATAATCGAAAACCATCGAGATGTTCGAACAATCGAAACAATCGAATAAAACCTCTCGCCATCGCGCATCGCTATGCGTTACGTTACCGCGTGACAACGTACCTTTGAAAGTTTATGCTAAGCCTTCAGATTTCAGTAATTATAAGGTTAAACAGGAGTTACACATGAAACTGCGTTCTGCTGCAGTATCAATGACCCCGCAGGTCAGTGACCTTTGTAATATTTATTAAACCAAATCAGTATTACGCAAATAAATTATGAGGGACGGACGATATTGGAACCTTTTGCCAACCGGCGGCGGGTAGGGAAAATAAATGGATATAGGGGAAAATTAGGGAGGTAAACATAAGTTATGAAATTAAGATTAAGAATGAATAGCTTCTTGATAAAAATAAGCCAGCTATAGGAGCGTTTTGGTCTCGTACAGGACTTGCTGTTATTTTTTTTACTTTCTTTCTTATTGTTTTTATGATTGTGTTTAGTTTGTAATCTTCTTGTCATCATCTGCCTAGCCCTTTGCCAACTATGTTGGGATCGGCTTCCAATCTAACCGAATGCAGCTGATTACCTTTATTTTACATGGAGCGACTGCCTATCTGACCGCCACAACCCGGTTACTGGGTAATACGATACCTCTTGTAAGATTAGTTGTCAGACTTTCGGGCTTCTGACTACCCGTAACGAGTACGACTGTCAAAGATCCACGAATGACAGCCGGGACCAACGGCTTAACGTGCTTTCCGAGGCACGGAGGGGTCTCGGTATATAGAGATGGTCACCCATCCACAGACCAACCGCGGCAAGCGTGGTAGTGTAGTGGCAAGCTGGATCCTCTCGATATTGGTTTGATTGGTCATTAATTAAACTATCGTTAAGATTATACTGCATTTTTCCACGAAGGTTTGCATTACCACAAGCGTGTTTAGACATAATCTAACCTAAGTAATAAGAAATCCACGTCAGACGCTTCATACAAATATCCTGGAATTCTAGACTAACATACCTATTTATTGACTGTGTTAATGCATGCATTGGCATTGCACATAGTGTGATCACACTAGAAGTCATATAAATAATCATAAAACCCATTATCATAACTAATAATGACATAAGTGCTAACTTTGTTTACCTAAATGACGACACTATTACGACAAGATGTACGGATATAAATAAAATCGAATAAACAAATGACGAAATAGGACAAAACAAAAGAGCGTACCTACATTCTATATTCGAAAAGAGATTACACTGTAGTGTCGAGCGCAGGTGAATGACCGAAGTCGGCGCGCCGACCTTGCGAAGTCTCGCTTCACCTACATACGCCACACTGACAAGCCACTTTTGCTTTCGACAATTCGCAAAAAAAAATATTAAGGAATATCTTTGTTCCGTTGGATGCCGGTGACGTATCTAGCTGTGCCCTATAGGTACCTATGGCGTCTACGATCTACACTTGTATCTACGCTCCGTTCGTTGTCGTTGTCGTGTCAGTTTGTTTGTTGGCTACTTGGCCGATGTTGGAAGCTTCATGGGAATTAGTTTAGGCTTTGAACTTATCTAATTTCTCGCTCCTTAAAAAATATATCATACACAATATTTTTACTTTTTTAAGCTTGGTTTTCTTTGGTTTCCTTCTCATTTGAAAACAAGAAAAATTTTCACCACTCCGAAATCATAAAAATTCCCGACATTCAATAGTCCTTTAATCCTCCTCTCATTAAAGGAAATGAAACTTTTCCCAAATTAAAACTCCGCCAGACTTAACGATGTTCGGTATCAAATTAAGTGCCGCCCCTTCCAGACGGACAGATATTCAGATACCTACCTGTCCGGAATATCTTCAGTGCAAAAATTTCTTAAAAAATTGGGTCAATTAGCAACAAAGCTCCCCACGAAGTGCAAAAAAGGAGGGGATCCTACGTCCCTAGTTATGAGTGTACGTTGTGGCTTCACAAAGGGCGAGGGTGCGCCCTCGACGCGCGACCCCACCCCCGCCGCCCCGCACACTGCACCAAAGAAAAATAACGCCCAGCCACAAAACCACAGAGCTCATAATCGAACACGAAACCACAACGAAGGTTAAAATTGTGTTATTCGACATTTTACCTGTGGATCTCGCCCAACAAAAGATTCTAAAACGGGTTACGCGGGAGGATGCTCCCAGAATAAACATTTCACGTGTAAAGCGAGAGTCGCATTATGTGGATAAATAAGCTGCAACCATCTCACTTTGTAAGTCACGTAAGTGTCAGCGTGAGACGTATGATTGATAACCACCACCGACGAAGTCTCGCCACTGAATATAAAAGCGTACTTTAATAATAAAACACCTTTTCAAATATGTGAACAATAAGTAAAATTGTTAGTTCATTCGTCACAGTGTGTAGTCGCGTCAAGTCTACGTGCGGTGAATGTCACGCGGCCAAAAATAAGAATGTGTGCGTTTGGTACGGACGGTCGTTCGGTCAGTGCAGTCTCGTTGCGTCACTGCACTGGACCGCCGGGGCATTGCACCTTGGGCACCGCGACGCGAGTGCCGCCATGCCGCGACCACACCGCACGCTCGCGCCGTCCCGCTCGCGCCTCGCTCGCCTAGTTGCGTGCGATCGATCCTAGCCATTCAACAGCTGATTGTCATTTCACGAGTAACGTGATCGGTGACATAGTGAGGTCACTATGTCTTACGTGACGCCCTATACTAAGCCTAATTATTATTTAATAGAAGCTAACTATTGTGTTCTGTTGTTACAGTGGCGTGGCTGTACTGAGTCCGACGGAGAGCGGTGGATGCAGCAGTAGCGACATCACTGAGCCGCGCTCGCCGCGCAGCCCCGAGTCGTCGACGTCGTCGTGCAGTACCTCCGAGGAGAGCGCGGGCGCGCGCATGCCGCCGTGGGTGTGTGACCCGGCGCCGCCGGCACCGCGACGCATCGCGGCGCAACCCGCGCCCGTGCGCCGCTCGCAGCCGCCCTCTCATCGCCGCATCACCGAGTACTTCAACCACAAGATGAAGCCACAGAACGGCCTCAAGCGCGATAACGCGGCCAACGATGACACCAAGAAAAAGTGCCTACCCAAAAATGGGGTCACGCATGACCTAGAGAAATATATTTCTTATTTGTCACAGACCCTTAGTCCTAAAGTATTAATGGACGTCGGAAAGCAAAACGAAGCCGCTAGCCGAAAGTCGAACACCACCGTTAATGGCTCGATGGACGCCACGAAAGCGGCAGATCTCAGCAAAACGACGCCGAATGGTAACTTTAATGGTCTGATCGACTACAGTAGACCCAAGCAGATGAAAGACAAAAATCACACGAACATGAACGGTTTTTTGGAAACCCGGCGCGGATCCGAAACTTTCACCAAAGGGAAGCAAACAGGAGGGCTTTTGAAAGACTTGATAGATGGTAAGAGACCGGGCCTTGAAATAAAGACTTCATTTGACCCATCCGCCAATGGGATATTAGCCAATAAACATACACCAGACGTCAGTAGACGTAAAGTTCCCATACCTGCATCCAGTGACCTGATCGGCATGAGGATTGTGCCCTCAACCACCATAAGTCAATCACCTAAGAAAAATACAAAACCTGATAAATCCAGAATGAACGGTGTTGTAAGCTCGACGACTAAACTGGACAGCAGAATGAATGGAGTCACATATGGCTCAAATAACTTGAACTTAAACCCTATAACTAAACCAGCTAAAAAGGAGACGCAGAAGAAAGCGACACAACCCGCGAAAAGAACGAATCGCAAATCGTCCGCGTGTATCGCTAATAGTAAAAACCTCACCTGGTCTAGAGCTAATAATCTTAAGCAGGTGCAGCTTCAGAAACAAAATTGTACAAATATATCTTCGAGTTCCCCTATTAAAACCATGCCGGGTGAGGCAAGCCCAGTACCGAAGATGCATATCCCGAATGGTGTTCGTCAGACTCCCATGATGAACGGTAACTACACCAATCTCAATGTACCTGTACCGAATAATTTTCAAAACTGTCATCAGATTAACATCCCACAACCATGTAATGGTACAATGAACCCCAACAATTTAGCATCATTTGTTGCTGTTCCACAAAATATGATGCTTACAACATTAAGGATACCCCAGAACGGTTTATCGCCACAAACACTGGGACAACAAAATAATATGGCAGCTTACAACCGACCCAATGTTAACGTCTCAAGTCCAACAAAACTAAACGGCCAGTTCGTTTTCCCACTCATGCAGAACCTAAACGGAACGGTTGTCCAAATACCAAATCTGATGACTAAGATGCCTAACTTTGTGCTTCCACCGACACACACACAAAGACAAGACCATTTGCAAAACCAGCAAGCGGCATCTATTCTTATAAACGGTACTCTTTTGAAGCTCGCCAACACGATGACATCGGCGTATCCGAACGTAAAAAGTGAGCCAGTAACAAGTCAACCTATTCCAGGGATGAATAAAAATGTCACTGGAATGCAAGCTGTCGGTATGACAGTTCAATCTAAGCAGAATTACGCTGTCAACTTTAGCCACCCCGTTCTTATGCCTCAACCTGGTTATATTGTTACATCAGTGCCACCAAATATAAACGTGAAGGAAACTTGGAGTTATACAAATACGAATACAGTGTCTTCATCACAAACCACGTATTCGAGTCATTTAGTTCACCATCAACCGCCCATGGTGCCCAACTATCACTCGCTGCACACGAGTAGTATACCCATCGCGCCGGTCAAACCGCCAGACAACCCGATTCAGGGCACCGACCCTCCCAGCAGCACAGTGAAGGAACACGAACTATTTGATTTAAAGCCTCCAAAGTGTGAAATACCGTGGTTGTCCAAAACTGTCAACAATAACATTTTCCCATTACAACCAAATAAAAAGAACTCGAGGCCTTTTGCGGAAATTAGTAGTATATCGGAGAAGCTCGAAGAGTTAGCGGCTAAGAAGGCGAAGTATGAGCACGACGAAAAAATTGAAGATTTGAGGATGGATTCTAGCTTGGACTCGACCATGGATTCCACCATGGATTCTACCATGGATTCGAGTATTGAACTTCGTAAGATCGAGGCGGTCGCCAGGCGGGAGGAGACGATCTTCACGCAGATCACTGTTCTCAAGGACGTATCATCGTCTGACGTCCACAATACTGTGATAGAAGCTAATTTCTGTAGTACCACAACTGAGTCCGAATCGGGTATAGGGACGGACAAGTCTATAGACTCGCCGAGTGACTCGCAAACTAGTAAAGAATGTGATGAAGATTCGTCGTTATCATTGAGTATAAGTATGTGTTCTGTGGAGGTGCAGAGTCAGAAGAGTCCTATCTTGAAGCAGCCCAAGACGCTGCGTTTTCCTCCGAGGAGTTTGACGAAGCCCAGCAGTGACAAGCGGAAGTCGAGTACAGACACGACGTCCACAGTGTCTGTGTGTCAGTGGGAGAACTGTAAGCGAGAGTTCGATGGAGACCCAGATCTCTTAGAACATATACAGGTTAGTTATTTACATTGTCTCATAATATTTTAGTCGGCAGATGTCTGCCGCCAAGATATTTGCAATAAACATTTTATACCTCCTCACTTTTACCTTCGTTACTTACAAAATAGTTTCTAAATTTAACTTAACTTTTGAAACTATTCCACCACTATAAATACTATTGTTACTAACATATTTGAGTCCTTTGTTACTTGTTATTAAATATAAACAAATAAAAATATTCAGAGCTGATTGCTGAAATTTTTACAACGTTTAGCAGAAGAATACTTAGATGATCATATAATTATAATCAATCTTTTTTGCACTTGATTATAATTTTATACTAATATCCTCTCGTATCCCAATTTCAGAACGTCCACGTAGAAACGCAAGCCGGCAGGGAGAACTACGTTTGCTTATGGGAGCAGTGCAAAGTTCGCGGAAAGCCGTCATGTTCCCGACTTTGGCTGGAGCGACACACGCTATCGCACGGCGGGAACAAGCCATTCAAGTGCATCGTAGACGGCTGCGAGAGGCGCTTCTCCACACAGGTATAATTACGGGCATATATAACATACAAACATCCATAAAACGCATTAAAGATAAAAAGCGTCAACAGACGGTCCATGTTAGTGAAAATTGTACGTTGTGTAATGCGGCAGTCGGCGTAATTCAAGCTTTTGGCGTCAGCTACTGTGTGCGTTCAAACTTGCAATGCGCTGCGATTCGGCGTAAGTTATTCTGCTATTTGTAAAGTATGTTATGGCGACCATTTTTGAGAGTATTCGCCAGATATTTGCTGAAACATTTACCAGTTAAAATATTCATTCAAATAAGCTCATTGTATTCTCATTGAAACGGTCAATATGTCCCTCTCAAAAGTTTTCGCTAAAATAGGGCTCACAAACGCAATTTTAATTGATATTGACCTGACTTTATGTTCACAAACGACCAAAATTATCCTTAAACACCAAGTCATGAATTTTGTTTTTGATTATTGCATGTTCAAGTTTTATATTTTTTGTATGTTCAGTGCGTTTTCACACAAACTATTATTTAAGCATCCCTTTATACCACTTTTGATCAAACGGTTGCAGAATAAGTAATATACAAAGTATATTAATGTATGGTGAAATATTTTAGGAAATACATTTTAAAATATTTATAAGATATTTTAAGGTATATATTTTAAAATATTTGTATTATATGTTAGTTTACATAAATCTATTCATAGTGTAGGTAAACTTTAAGATAGTTTTTTGAAGTGTAGACTTTGAAACTCACAAATCATTAGGTACTAGTAAAACCAGGCTAACTAAATACAATAATTTATCGAAAATGTATTATGAAATGAAATGCAATTGTTTGTTCTGTAAATAGGTCACTCACTTTTACACGTCATATTATAAAAAAAATAAGCTAGATGAGGTGGGCGTTTCCTATCTGACTACTCTGAGAAGATACAAACTATGAATTTCTTTGTATTGTAATTTGTTTATTTCTGCAATTAATCTTAATAATGATTTTTGTTTTGCTCATTAGTAATTAAGTTAATTGTGTCCAACCCATCCACCGCTAATGACGTGCAACGACGTTACTAACGTAACACAGATATTATAAATTCTAAAAAAGTACTCAGTCAGATATTACTTACTTTTGTTTTTTTATTGTTCTCATGTACTTCTTGGTCCTCAATTTAGAAATTACAATTGCAATAACAAGATGAAATTAAACTATCAGTAAAATTGAGAATTTTTTACAATTCCGTAGTTACCTACTTAGCGTTGGAATGGTTATTTTAGTTGTACTTTTTGGATTTTTCAGCTGTAAATCTTCAGTTCCAAAAAGCTACCCTCGTGTTATGAAAGCTGTAACCCTCGTGTACTTTTTTGAAATTGTCAATTTACTCGTCTATTGAATCTAAAATGTATGTTTATTGTGACAGTAGTGTCTTCAACACGTGGATAACGTCCAATCGAGTGATTGGATCATAAAACACTTTTTATGTAATGTTAAATCTACGTGAAATTCATAATTGTTATCTATACCTATCCACCGTAAACTCAAAATAACTTTTACTACGACAAAATTATTGTCAACTTCCAAAATTGGTAGCTAATGAATTAATAATCAAAGACAAACCAATCGACAAAACAAAATGATAAAAAAAAAACCAATTATACAGTTATAAAGAAACAGTACTTGCTCAGTGATGTGACCCAATCACTGGATATAGTATGGCATATCACGATTCTTTCGTTCATTACTTAAAAATAAAAAAAAAACAGAAAAGTCTTTTAAAATTTCATTCTCACAAAAGCCAGTCGCGTGATGTCGCCATATTGACGTTAATTTAAGACGCAGCCTCCGACGAATATAAAAGATAAAGTTGTATATGTTTTCTTTCCCCAAGGACAAGAAGACGATGCCAAAGCGAACCTCAATGGCTGGAACCACTTCAAAGATTTTATTTATTTTTGTCGACCTATAAATTCTTCGGGTTTACCCCTTTGACCGCTATTTAACATTCAGCGTAGCGTAAAAGTTAAATAAAAATGCGACAATATCAGCGTAATTATGAAGGATAACTCTTCATGCGATGTAATCTTTTCTTATTACTCGATGTGATTACCCGTTAATGGCAGTCGAAGTGTTAAATACAATGACTTTGATATGTATCATTTATTTTTTTCAACACGACGTGTCCGAGCTACGGAATAAGTGTAGTGTAAAAGCAAGTACTATGTAGATGAACTGGTGTTAGATTAATTAGTTCATAAGGACTCTAAACTTTACGCCTTCATCGACGAACTGATAAAATTATTTAGAAATATTATGCGATATAATATAACAAATAATTTTGTAGATAACTGTAGAAAAACTAATACACTATACCTAATAATTCTATGCTTGTATTATTGAATACCAAAATATAACTAACAAAACGGTATATCGGAAAAAGCATCCGCAATAATCGTGAAAAAACTTAAATTGACATATGTTCGAATCAAAAACAAATAAAAATGGCCTTACTAAAATATCTTAAATGCTTATAGCGTCACTGTACCTTAATCTAATACTTGGAACTTATATACGAAAACTGCATACTAATATACTATATTACTGCAAATTCTGCGAGGCCTGGTACTGCTGTTGCATATTATATAATCTTGTGTTTGTCCCGCAGTTTGTCCAACCATTCATGGCCGAAACGTGTAATTTCATACTTGCTAACGTTTACCTTACAATTATTACAGACGTTATTGGAGCGACATGTGAACAACCACTTCAATGAAGCTTCGCCCAGTAATAGCTCCGGCAAGAAGTCTGCAGAGGGTTCCGTCAAACTCATTCGTAGGAATGGCAAGAAGCTGCGGTATAGAAGACAACCATGGTCTGGTGAGTTGAACTTCAACTGTATCCACCCACTGCTCAATGCGGAGTGTAGGTCTCCTCCATTGCTGGCCTTGGGAAGCGGTCTTGGGCCTTCCTAATCCATTTCTTCCCTGCTATGATTTGATCAGTCAGACTGGTCATGACTCGTTGATCCACCTCGCTTGAAACTTAAAGGTCATCTTTTATTGTCGATGGAAGAAATATTAGAGTGAATTCCTGAAAGCTCAAAAAGGGCAAGAAAGTCTTGCTACTTGAAACACCAGTTTCTCAAACCTGCTGGTTGACAGCTGAATTCCCTCTGCCTTCATATGCATAATTATTAGTGATTGATATTCAGATCAGTTTCGCATAAAAGATAGAGACTTTCCACGATCTGTTACCAAAGGATTCTCGGTTACTCTGGTCGGATTGCTCGTCGGGAATCAGATAGCCTAGAAAAGTTGGTGGTGATGGGCAAGGTAGACGGGAAAAGTCCGCGCGGACGGTCACCTAACCGCTGCGGTCAGACCAAGTAACCGCCCTCACTGGACTCTCTGTTACGACCGCCCTGGGAGAAGCTGAAAACCCAACGTAGTGGAAGAACATCATGCATAAAGCCTCGAAGGCCTTTCAGGTACACGACCTTCAGTAATGAAGTACGGGACCAAGAAGATGTTCACAGATATTTTTTTAATGAAGTTACTACAAATACAAAAGCGCATGATTATAAATCCCGCGGCGAGTAAAGGGTTGAGTTTGCAACCTTCCTAAAATTCCCTCCTATTTTTAATTTAGCCCACAAAATTTTGACCACGGCATCCATATATTTCCAGCACGCATGTTCGACTTTTTCGACGCGGGTATGATGGAGGGCCTGGTGTGGCGGCTGCTGCGCGCGACGCGCTGGCGGCTGAGCGGCGCGTGCCCGCTGCGCGAGCCGCCCGGCCGCCACACGCTCACGCTGCGCGCCGCGCTCACGGCCACGCGGTACAACGTCGCGGCGGACAGGAGAGAGGCGCTCGTCACCTATTACCCGCCAAACGTGTAAGTTGCCAGTCTATAGTGACTTTATTAAAGATATAGGACAGTGAGGGAGATAAGAAGGCTGATCTGAAGAGAAAAGAGAGCTTGAGAGGCATGACAATAGTAGAATAGAATCAAAGTTGATTGAAAGCCTTAATGATATTCCAGAAAACTTTGCTAAGTTAGAGGTACTTCCGGGTTGTTTTCCCGTAATCCTATTTTTGATGATCACACATAATTATAGTGTTGACAATCAGAATTTTGTGATCCGTAAATTTTTGATTGCTGTTTGTGCCTGCTCTTGCCCTCGATCACGCCTGATGGAATGCGATGGATGAGGTCTGTGAAGGAACGAGAGTGTCCAATTCTCTCTTGTGATTAAATCAATGATGTCAGCATTTTGTCTAGCAAAGTTAACAATTTTAATTGACTTCGATTCTATATGTTGAGTGTTTTACATAAACATTGTCTGATCAGAATTGTTATATTTACTGAACAATTTCATTTAAAACAGTAATAATTACAATTGTCTAGTTATAGTTCATGATATTCTTCGATATCACAATGTATGGTGTTTTCAGGTAAGCTTTGGAGTAATAGTTATCACCAACCATCTACGCACCCTGGGTAGTACAGACTTATCCCGTTTAGGAAATATGATAATCTGTTAAAACCTATAGATTTCAAAACTGTAAAAACCTGTATTATACGAATTGGTATTCAGATATACTTAGTTTTACCAAGGATTTCCAAGTACTAACTAATTTATCTCAGGGAAAGTTAGCACTTAACTTATTTATTTGAGGGGTGATTAATTTTCTTTCTAAAGTAGCTTCCGCCCGCGGCTTCGCCCGCGAGGTATGTTGATAAAAACTATCCTATGTCCTTCTCCGTGATGCAATCTATCACTTTGCCAAATTTTATCGAAATCCGTTCAGTGGTTTAGGCGTGAAAAGGTAACATACAGACAGACTGACAAACAGAGTTAATTTGAATTTATAATATTAGTATGGATGTGTGAAAGAAAGAAACTACTCGTACCTATTTTACTGGTTGCTTAAAACCGTACCCGTTGCGAATGCTGTGTCCTCTCACTGGCATCGTACCTCCAGAAATTCGCAGGACTATAGCTATCCGCATCGAGATGTGGACCGAATGAACGAATGAATGACCCACGCGACCCAATGCACAACTTTAATCCAGTGCCATAGTGGCTTAAAAGCCGCAAAAATTTTTGGGTGCGTGAGTCCAGCCGATGGCAACCCCTCCACTGGAAGTTGGTGAAAACTGTTTAAACCTCCTGATTTCTTTATTGGACCGCCAGAGAGCCTCCCATCCGGGCACAATTTATCGTGGCCTACTTGGAAAACCTTAAATTGCCTTCGCAACCAAGTAGGCCGCAGCAAGGACAACCCTCACAAGTGGGGGACGGGGGGTCCATGGCCGGCTCGAGACCTCCGGTGTGTATGCGGCGTCTCTCCACAGACAATGGCCCACCTCCCATCTTGCACCGCATGCCCTGTCACCTGCACAAGTGAGGACCTAATGGCTGCGTCACCGAACGGTATTCGCGTTGCTGAATATTGGGAAAAACAAATTTAAAACGATATATATTTTTTCGTGTTCTTTTTCCCATAGACACCCTTAGAAAAAGTTACAAAATCAGTCGCCTCTCAACTGAATTTCAAGCAAAGTGACAAATAGGCTAACTATTACCAATCATCATTTAGCATTTAACATTGATCCTCATCATAAAAAAAATATTTATACTTATAAATATATAGTACGAAATAAAATAAAATACTAATCTGAGTATTTACGATCTAGTTAACAGCTGGGACTGTCGTGTCTAAATAGATTATTATAATATGCACAGGTAAACTCAGGTGGGTTAATAGTGCAAAAATAAATTCATATCATTTGGTGTTTAGCTAAATTATAATATTCTTCAGTTAATTGGATTGCACAAAAACCCTTTTTAATTTACATCCATGGCATAGACAGTTAATTTATTTTCGCAATTAATTTCACAATTCATTTTATGATTTCAAAAAATAGCACCATTATCAGTTTTAGTACCCATTTTAAATACTCGATTTCCAGATTGAGTTGAAACAATTATACGTACGTAACAATTTTTCAATTATTACGCTCATATAATTTCTCCACAACCTTTAGCTTTTAAAGTAATTTAACACTTTCCATTATTATTATAGTGCATCACTTACAACCTCTTCCGGGGATCATATGCATTACTACAAATCAAAATTGGCACTAACTGTACTGGCAACGGGACGCTTACAATTGGGATACATTTTATAGTAATATGCAGTTGATCCCCAAGCAGTTAGCTTGGCTTAGCATGCTCGATGTTGCCGTCAGTGCCACACAGAGTCAAAATATGTTCACAAAGTTGCTAGCATTAATACAGTCCTTCAATATTCATAATAATATTGTTGTTTACTACTTTAAGGCGGGTATCACATCTCCGCCGTGAAACCATAGCTGCGAAATCGCAGTAGTTTCGTCAAGACTTATCCGTTGTACGACAAGCGAAACTGCCTGATCTAACGCACAGATTTGATTATGATTCTATCTCTTTCCCACGTTATTTCGCCGATCTGCTTGGAAGCCGGTTACACCTCCGCGTTTAGCCCGGGTGCGGCTATTTTGTTACGGTCCCGCGTTTGTTTCGCACGTATGTGTGGCAGTTGACAAGTTTATAAAGCGAAACCTATTTTTTTTTTGTAAAACTGATGTTGAAGTAGACCTATACTGTATTTACTAAGTCGAAAGCGACGCCATTTTGCTCTGATTGCTATAATTCAACTGACTCTCGTGATGTTCCGCTACTTGAATCGCGACATAATGTAGTAATGTTTCTTAGCGGAATTATTATTTTCGTGGCGGAGGTGTGCTAAGGTCCTAACTGCTATCAAAGAATTTATTCACTTTTATTTTTTTTTTCATAAATTGTTCTTCGTTTATTGTTGCTAGCAATAAAATTGGTTGCCAGTCCTTATTGAAGTTTTGTTCGTTTTAGAAGTTTTCAAATCTCATTCATAGGCATAAGGTTGCTTACAGTCTGAATGGCAAATAGGCTGTTTAATGGAAGTGTGATTCGCCGCATCAATTTGTAATGTAAAATTATACAATTCGGCGTTAAGGTCGCATTGCTGTGCAGCTATTTGTCGCCCAAATTGAAAGTATCTTTAACAGCTGGTGTTTGAATCAAAAGGCTTTTTAGATGTGCATGTCTATCATTTAGTTCACTTTCAATATGGGATTGGTTCCATAAACGCTGCAAACACAAGTCACAAATCAATATTTTCTTCCGAAGAATGACGCAAATTTATTTCAGAAGCCGATCGACATTACACCAAAATTCGCAGCATAGATTGTGTTTGCAGCTGCCTCCGTGTGGCACGGGAACGAGCCAGTACTAATAGCGTCGATGTTCTTTCAGATTGGAGGACGAATGGGTGCCGGAGAAGGACGTGACGCGTATCAAACGGGTCGAAATCGCGGAGTTATCTGCCAGCGTGAAGGTGGCGCTGTACTCGCACTTCGCCGCGTCGTACGCCGGCCCCGCGCCGCCCGCGCGCGCGCCCCGCCGCGAGCGTCGCGGCGCGCCGCGCATGCTCGCCAACCTGCTGGCCAAGCGCCGGCGCGAGCCCGCCGAGCCCGAGCGGCCCGAGCGGCCCGAGCGGCCCGAGCGGCCCGAGCGGCCCGAGCGGCCCGCGCGGCCCAGCGGCGCCAAGAAGCGCAAGATGGGCCGCCGCTACGGGGGCGCCGCCTTCTGGCCGTGCGGCCGGTAATTGATAAGTGATCCCGAGCCCGGTGTCGCACTCCGCCGGAACTGCACGACTGTTATTATTTGTGATTGCGGGCCGCCCGTCATTTTGGAACCTGGGTTCCATCGAGTTGACTGGGAAAATTATGAAAATGATTTAATTTTATGTGAATGAAGATATGAATTTGTTTGTGGGTGATTAATTCCATTTTTAATACATTTTTACAAAGGATCCACTTTCCAAAATTACCATCGGCCCGCGAAGAAATTTCTGTATGAACTGTTTTCTCAATTGAATAGAATAATGTGATCGATAGTGTAAATGTGGTCGGCGCGTGTAGTCGGTGTGACACCGAGCGAGACAGATGTTGATTCGACGACAGGCTGATGGCCGACGATATTCGACGACAGGCTGATGGCCGACGATATCCGACTTAGGAAAATTCTCGCCAAAGATTGTTGAGGAGCCGCGACGCGGTTTAGACTGCTATACAGCAGAAAGTTAAATTTTATTCACAAGACTGATGCTTTTTTATAATGATATTGAACGGTCGAAATATCGAGCCTTAACGCGTCCGTTCATCGAGGTCGTAGAACGCGGCGCGAACAAAACATGTATATAGTTAGTTGGAAGTGTATAGTGAGTACGGTTTCGTACTCGATGTAACATAGGCGAGAGCTAGAGTACCGGACGTTAGTCTGATAGGTAAGTTAGGGTAAGGACGACCAGCGATGCGCATCACTGCCAACTGTACATAGTAGACGTGTCGACTCGATACTTAGCTTAGTATTAAATGATTTCGCTTTTAGTTGTAATAGTCCCCGCGTCTCGTGTTGCTTTCGCTTACTGAGGAGCCGACTGACACCCGGCGCGTGCGCCGATGTGACGCGTGACGTCTTCCGGACAAGTGCCTCGACACACGTCGCACATCTACCAAGCTAGTGTTCACTATATATCACGTATACCGTGCGTAGTCATATCAAACGAAACTCGCAGTTTAGTCGTAGCGTAGGACGAACAATTTTGATATTCGACGTTTTATTCCCCTTGTTGTGTTTGGTGACTTTGAGGAATCAACAACTGTCTGTAGTATATACATAATATCACTGCCATTGAGAGTTGTGTGCAACTTGTTAGCCTCGACGATACTGTTAGCAATAAACGTTTTGTGATAAGATTATATTGATAACCGACGTTCGTTTCCACGCACAAGATTCGCCGTATTTTTGTGTGATACATTAATATGACATTAACAATAGAGTAGCAATGATTTTTAAAGATATAGAATAAATTTCTAATTCAATTTATGAGAGGATTTGTTTGTTGGGGGCACTCGTTGGTATGACATGAGTATTTGTACTGGAAGTTTTTTTTTTGTAAAAAACAATATTAGGTTATTATTTTTATTTACAAGGGTATGCACACATTTGTCAATAAGAAATTTATGGAATATCTTCAAAGGTTGGATGAACGTATTGTATGAAAAATAAAAACAGTTGATACAAACGTATGTTCTTCACTTTTTAATTAAGTAATTAAGAAGTCAGGAACGTCAATTTGTATCCTAGTTCCAGTAGACTAGCAAATATGATCTAAAATTACGCCATAACGATTTTATTGAATTTGTTATTGAAAGATGAGCGCATACAGTGTTCAATGAATTATTATTTTGTTTTAATATCGTAAGAAAACTCGTGTTGTACGAACGCAGTGTACGGTATAGAGGAATTAGTGATGCTATTGTGAAAGTAATAATATTATTGTAGTGGCGAATGTTTTTAGATCATTGAAATGTAAGGAGCCTTGAAATGTTCAATATTAATAATTTATCGTAAGTTATGGTTATGTACCCATAACCAATAGAAAAGCAATGTTGCATCGTGTTCTTAATAATATTAAATTTTATTAATATCGATATAGGCGATTTGTGTAAAAGAAACACCAAATTAAATGTTAAATAAGATCGCAACAGGACTAAGTGTAGTTTCCAATGATCTAAGCGCATTTATTAGGCAAGTCCAATGAAATGACTCCGAATGATATACAGTTAGGATAGCTCAGCTCATACAGTAAGACATGCCAATGATTAACGTCAATAGCTGTTTAGTACACACAGGTAGATGTAAACGAACTTTTGGATGCCCGTATACAGACGTTGTCAGATTATTACTGCCTTTTAGCCATAAGGGATTATACAAGTGAATATAAAATTGTGTTCTGTGCTCACACGATCTCGCTAGTATTTTTTAGTTAGAGCCTATAGCGTTAAGTTAGGACGAATTGTGTGAACGTGGTGTATTCTTAATTGTATAAAACACCATAACGTATTTTTCAAACTATCTTTTATCGTAAACTGGAACGGAGATTTTATTAGATTCATTTAGTAGTATAAATCGGCCCCTAGACTAATAATGTGAAAATTGAATGTGAATAGTATATTCTACTATAGTGGGAGCCTTAGGCGTGAATTGCGTGCGCATGCGCCGCCGCGCGGTGGGTGCGGCGACGTACGGGTGACGTACGGGCGACGTACGGGCGACGTACGGCCGACGTACGGCCGACGTACGGGCGACGCGTGCAGCGCGGGTTGTTAAGTCAGAGATCACTATTGTGTCTATCGTAGCGTGACACTTGAGTTAGTTCGAAACTATACCGCGCGGTATAGTTTGGAACGCATTCGTAGTAGGTATGGACCCAAAGAAGAGTTTAGGAAAATTTCTCTAGTAGTCAAGTTGGTGCCTGATTGTTCGCGTGTTTAAGGGGATCGTATGCTAACATATTATACAGCCTAGACTTCCTTTTGGAGCATTTCCAACGTACTGATTATTTTTTTAATAAATTTAAAAAATTAGAGTAATTATTTTTTCAGCACTGATCGTAGTGCCATATTTTATTGGCTCGCTTTTTAATAAATTATTTTTATAGTGAAATTCGACACCAAAATCAGAAAGACAAAATTAGTTTTTTGTTCTATCCGTGTAACAATATGGACTTGAATATTTGATCTCAGTAATCGGCAGTGTAACAGATTTATGATGAGAATGCATGAGAGGATCCTAGTTGCGGTCCGTGAGTGTTATTTCTTAATGAACATGTTAAGTGTCGCTCAATTTAAATTTATTTTACTTACGAGAACAAAGTTTGACACATACAAACATACATTTTGGCCTATCAAAATGCTTGAGTACAAATTTCGTTTCGCTATTACGACGCGATGAAATGTCTAGTGTTTGGCAAATAATAATCGGACTAAACTTAAATTAACATTAGATTAGTGTTAGTGGTTCAGAATGTTAGTCAGAGATGATATTTTATGAAGACGAAACTTCGGACGAGGCGTTGAAATTATATCGAAAACATACAATATATGGTAAGCTCGAAAAGATACAATATATTTTTATCACTGCCACAATAGTCATAGAAGTCGTGTCGTTGTGAGAGTTGAGTTCGGTTTTGCATGTCAGTGAAGCGCGCGACCGTTCACTCATTGCTCAGCGAATTATAATAATTTTAGTTAACCGCGGGCTCACTCGCATGCAAAATCTTTTTGTTACGTGACAGAGTATACAACGGGAACAATGGTAGTCGCTGCCAATTTTATTTAAGCCCTATAGTTTGATCAGGATTATTTTCTGCGGTGTGTCCACTGGTTTATGTGAAGGCGTGAAACACATTACAGCTGTGATGCAGACGCTTGAATGACGTTGTAAAGTTACAGCGGGTTGAACAATAAAAAGCGCCATCTTCAACCACATAGTCATGTTGTTGGAAATTGTGGTTTTGATTGCTCCTCCCGCACTTAGACAGAAACTCAAGGAATGTAAATAGTTAAGTATTTATTATTAAGTATTATTCTGCATAGTACTGTAATTTGCTTCGCGCCTGGTTGGGCCATAGGGGAAGTGAGGGCGGCGCGCCCGGGCCGGAGTGGCGCTAGTCGGCCGGCAGGCTCCCGGACGCTCCCGGGCCGGTTCGGGCGTCGCCGCGCGGGGTTAGTCTAGTGGTAATGTTGCGAGTTGTCTTTCAAACACGTTTCCTATATTATGCGTTTATTATATGAATGTTCTCCTTTATTGTAAATGTTTGAATACAATAGTTACTATGTGGAGCCTGTGTATTCCAAATAGTGTGCACTACTTATTCAATTTGTAGATATTTAATTATATATAGTATAATGTTTAATGCGTTGTCTTATTTGCTTATACCCTATGGTGAAATCGGTGAAATTAATTATAATTTTGAACCCACGAGCTGATGGGTAATCTACCTCAATTAATTTATCACACATTTGGGCATAATAATAGTGAATGTTAATTTAAATTTGAAATTTGTTCAATGTAGTGATTATTAAGGTTTTTTTTTTCAAATAAAATGGTTTGTCCACCTGTCACAAGTACTGTATCTTATATTAAATACATATTGTATGATTGATAATTATGTGTTTTATTAAATCACTAGCAGCGCCCGGCATCCCGATCCCATGGGATTATCGGGATAAAAACTATCCTGTCCCATGTCCTGCCCCGGGATGCAATCTATCTCTCTGCCAAATTTTATCGAAATCCGTTGTGGCTTAGGCGTGAAAACGTAACATAGAGACACAAGAGTTACTTTCGAATTTAAAATATTAGAATGGATTGAAACATCTGAAAACACCTTCGCATTATCCCTTGAAAATATTTAAAAGTAACAGATACAATAAGGGCATGTCCGTGACTACCGCTGGACCACCAACGCCAATCGCTTTTATATTTGGTAAATAATTAGTACTGAATTGGTACTAATTAGTACTCGAACAACAAAATTGGTACCTTAGCAGTTTTCGAGAAAATCGACTTTGAAGATGGTCCGGCGGTAGTCACGCTCCCTTCAGCAGGACCACCATGAGCGCCGAAAAAGGGGGCACGCTACAGATATTCTAAGTATACAAATAATTAGTACCCATATAATGTGATTTATTACGTAAAAAAAACAGAACTGTAACATTTATATTTACCGAGAAATCAACGATGGTAACTTTCTCGCAATTGTTCAGCAGGACCACGACTTTGAATGTTGATTCCAAGTTAGAGAAGCTTGTCGCTTTCCTCAAACCTACATAAAAAATTAGTACCCAAAATTCAAAGTTAGTACTCCAGTAGTTGACCGAGTTTTCATTTCAAGATTTCCCTATTAAAAACTGTGATTTCTTTCCAAATTTATACAAAAATTAGTAGGTATCTACTCCTAAAGAAGTTAAAGCGACCAAAAATCCGATAGAAGCGATTGGCGTTGGTGGGGCGGCGGTAGTCACGGACATAATAACCATCCTTAACGCAGAAAGCCAGTAACTAAGTAAAAATAAAATCGGCGGAACATAGCCATCGTCATCTTCCTAGGCTTTTCTAACTATGTTGGGATCATCTTCGAGTTTAAGCGGATGTAGCTGAATACCAGTATATTTCATGGAGCCTATCTGGCCTCATCAACCTAGTTACTGGGTAATTAATACGATACTATAGTAAGACTGGCTGTCAGACTTTCGGGGTTCTGACTACCTGTCACTGCGAAACACCCATGGACTGCTTATCATTTCATAGAAGCCTAGTGATCCAGTTTATCAGAGAAATATAATCACTAGCTGCTTATTAAGAACAGCCGTCTTTGCAGCTTGTCACCTGAGTTATTATTTTAAGACTGCAACAGCTGGAGAAAAGAGGTACGCTTTGGTACCTAACCAGTGCCGGATTAGCCCCTAAGCAAATTAAGCATTGCTTAGGGCATCACGTCTCGGGGTCACCATAAGGCAGAAGCAGTATTTGCTAGCACATGAAAGCCAAGGCTGTTTATCAGCAAGATATTACAAGCCCTAAAAGTCACTCTAGCTAGAGATGTGCGCCAATCTTTACAAATCGCTCGTCGATGTTTTGGAAAAATACGAGGCGACTAGTGGATAGGAGGGCCTACAGGCGTAGGGGAGAACAGGGCAATGAGAGCCGTCGGTTAATTGGAGCCATGGTGATTGAACGGAAAGTAGGTACATTTACGCGATCGTACACACTCGGACGCTTTTGTCAACCATCTAAAAACTTCGCCTGACGAACACGAGCCGTTAGTGCCATGCGTTAAGTCACGAGGGACGATTATGTGTTTTTTGCTCCACGCTTTTAAAAAATTGCTGTTTGTCAGCGCCGAGGTAAGCATAAAGGTGTGTTCTTATTTTATTATGTTTATGCTTATTATATCCCTAGATTCATGCATCAACAACCCCAATTGGTTAAATTGAGATTGCAAGTAGAATTACATATTTATGTTATTACTTTTCCAAATGGTAGTTGGCGGGTAATGGTAGCCTAGCATATTTCTATTATCTTATTTTTTGCTTTTTTACTAGGTTGATTTTTTTATTTGTATTACAAATAGTTCTTTATATTAATTGCTATAAGATCACATATTTTAAAGTATGTCTTTGAAAGAGTAAATTATGGCTACCATTCCCCATATGGGCGTTAACAGGGCTCTCATTACCCGCATGTGACGGGTAATGGGAGCGACTGTTTTTTTTTGTAAAATCGTTATTGTACCTTAATACAAGACTGTAATTGATTATAACTGTGTTTAAAATATACTTTAATAATGAATGTAAGAGTTCCTAAATAAAAATTGTAAGAATATTAACAAATGTGGTTGTTATCAAAATTTTCCCTTAGTAGGCTCCCATTACCCTGTTCTCCCCTACAGGCGTAGATTGCTTAGGGCATCAAGTAGACCTAAATAGTTACAGAGCAGGGTATACCGGTACAAATCAGGAGGTCTATTAATTCCAGCACGACATCCGTCGTATCGGCCGAAGATACCCAATTAGCGATAACGATTCCTACTCCGTATCACCTATGAACAAAAGATTAGTTAAGTCCCTGACTTTTTTTTTGGCCTTGACCTAAGAATCAGTGACGACATCATTTGACAGTTGTTCCTACTCTCGATGTGTTATTGCATGTTCGAAAAAATTATGGGCTGCTTCGCCTGCTACTACTCGTGTTATTCAATTGACCGTTCTGGGGATTGAACCCAGGATTCAACGCTAAGCTCTCCCTCTTGCAATGACTAAACTAACGAGACAATCCAAAGCGTGATTTTACATTTTATTAATCATACCTATTAATTACCTATGTTACTGCTATTCGTGTGTACAATCAGTTACCGCCAGCAATTAAAGAATTAAATGGAAATATATTTAAAAATAAATTGCAAAAAATGTTAATTGATAAGGTATTTTATAATCTGCATGATGAAAAAATTGAATTTGTAAGTAGGTACCCAATTTCTTAATACTATTGCATATCCGACTCGGGTAGTCTGTTGAAACAAAAAAAAAATTATGTTTAAGAACTTTATGTACACAGTTATGCAATAAATATATCTTTATTCGATTGGATTCTTTCATTAACTGGGCGAAAATTTACTTTTACCTTTCTATACTTGTAGATACTAGCACCTACCAGTGGCGAAGGTTCCATACAACTCGATTTCTACCAGCTTTCCTTTAAAAAAATGGCACAGTCAGTATTCTAAAGACAAATAATATGATTATATTAAAGACTAGCTTCCGCCCGCGACTCCGTCCGCGCGGATGTTGGTCTTCGCGTGGATGGTTTATTTCTCCATTTTGAGTAACTCTGACAATGACATCTTATAAATATCTATTGGACCCAAATACGGCTAAGCCTATAATAATTAATGAGATCCCTCTATTGAGCTACTGCTGTTGAGCTCGCGTTCTGTAGTAAGTATTTTTTTCATAGTAATTCCGACCTTGATAAGTAGCATGTAGCAGTAAATTACTGACAGTGACGAAAAGTTTGCAATAATAAAAAAGTGATCGTGACAATGCGACAGAAAGTTAATTGAGAGCTTCAGCATACACAACATTGTTAGTGATCTCGTCCGGAATATGAACATGAAGATTTCTTGGACTGCTCACACGGGAAAGAGCTACGTAAAGTTGCCCGTGTGAAAAACAACTCGCGGTAAGATCTACGCCAGCAACTCCTAGGGTCTGACCTTGAGCCTTATTTATTGTCATGGTGTAACACAAAGCTACAGGAAACTGTATTCTCTTAAATTGAAATGGAACATTATCCACTGCGGGTAATGCAACGTGTGTTCGCGGTTCTACAGAACAACGTCTATGAATAAAACTGAAAAATAAGATTTTTTTTTCTACGTATTTTTCCAGGATAAAAAGTATCCTATTTTATGCCCAGGATAATAAGGTATAATTATACCAAGTTTCATCGAAATCGAACCGTTAGTTTTCACGTGATGCCTGCATATACAGACAGACAGACAGACAGACAGACAGACAGACAGACAAAAATTTTTTTAATCACATATTTGGGTTTGGTATCGATCCAGCAACACCCCCCGCTATTTATTTTTTCAATATTTTCAATGTACAGAATTGACCCTTCTACAGATTTATTATAAGTATAGATATCTTCTCTGGCCTCTTACAAAAATTTACCCTCCGCTACTGGTACCTACTGTGCTTTGGTTTACTCACAAGAAGATAACTGGAAGCTACTATATATTGACTTAATTCATCACAAGACAATCGGAACATGAAAGTTTTGATAACAAGAAGCGACCTTGAAAAATAATATTATGCAGCTATATTCAACAAACAACCTAAGTACAGAACACGCCACGTGCCAAAATACAGCTCTCAGCAATTTAAAACATCAAAGCAGAACTGCATTACAGTAGATATACCTATGGTTTCTAATTTCTACCGAGTTTTAGCGAATATAATGCATGTAGGTACGTTGTGTAAGGTATTTCTTGGCCCCGGGAACGCTGTCGACAAATGTTTCACAAGGCAACTTGATACCTGGGCAGGTGTCATCAAGTTATTATTTGAATAATAATATTTAGTAATAAAAACAATCTTTCATGGTTTAGTGGTAGAAAGTCTGGCTGCTGGTAGTGAGGTCCAGGTTCGATACGAAAAGTAGGAGCAAGTAAACGCCTCGTACAGAGATGTGTGCCATAACACACACGTACTACTTTAAACAACCTTTTATTAATGTATTCTTCCTTTTTGGCTTAGCAGCCGGGTCGGCTTTGATTTAAACCTGTAACATCAGACCAAGTAGTGTGTAGATTTTTCTACAGACTTGCTCATGAGGTGCATGACTATTGCATCGCTTTTACTTCGTATTGCCGCACTAGTGTGGCAAAGTGCGAGACATAACTAGACGTAGGCTCGCCATTCAGCTCGATTCTCGGCAACTCTTATCTATCTGCTATCAGCGACCCTGCGAAGATTGTCGCTGCACCGAGCTTGAGGGCGTCCTACCTTACGTTTGCAGATTAGCGGTCACAATTCAAGAACCCAACGATCATCGTTTGCAGATTAGAGGTCACAATTCAAGAACCCAACGATCATCGTTTCTAAAATGGCCGGCACATTGCCACTTCAGCTTGCTTATTCTGTGAGCTATATCGACAACTTTGGTTCTCTGCCGGATCACCTAATTCCAGAATCGAGTCGTACCAAAATGTTCTGATATTTTTGTTGAACGCCCGTTATGAAAAAATGATAGGTGGGTTTTCACGCACGTCGTTCCGTTTTAAGCTCCCAGAGTGTTTTCCGAAAGTTTGGACTCCTTGCCCGTAATCGCGTACCTACCTACCTTCCTCCCTGAGGATTTCCACCATTTGATTGAGCGCTTGGTCGACGACATTTTTGGTTTCCACGGCAGTGAATCGGTTCTCCAGGTCTGACTTGAATGGTTCAGATCCTAGCATAGTCTGGAGCATATTTGGACGGAGACTAGACTTCATCAAACGAATTCGCTCGAGTTTGAAGTTGATTTTCAAAGAGCCTCCAACAAGTCTGTAATCATGTATTATTTACCTAGTTTTGAACCGGTTGATCACTGAGATGCCCCATACCTGATGAGAACATTGTAGTGGACCTTAGTGATAGAATACCTTGTAGATGTCCTCGAACATCCTCCACGAGTGTGCCAAGGTCGGTGCGTAAACCTGAACAGCTTTGAGGCTATACCTCTCCGTTAGATTCACTACGAGGTACGCTATCCTGTTCGAGACACTGAAGACTTCCACAACTTTGTCACAAAGGGATTTATCTCTAAAATACAAAAAGTGGCCCGATGCAAGGATTGCTGTGTGTATGTCGGTAACACAAAAATGTGCCACCTTATTTTTCCGAGCTCTTCTTCTAGCTGCACTAGGTGTTCATCGAGCTGTAACGTGCGTCCGTTATACGTCGCCAAGGTCAGATGGGTTTGGCGGCCCTTCTTAACCCGGGGATTCTTCGCACCCCCTTGCCGTTACCGTGACTGCCGCCAAAATCAGGAATATATAGACGGCCGGGAATTGCGATATTTTATTTAGAAATTGTTATACCGCCATTTGTTAGTTGTCAGAGGTCAGTTTGTTATTCAGCGGTCTGCAGGGTGCACCACTAGCAGGTGAGGTTGACTTGGGGCACTGAGATAGTAAGTGTACCCCCACTGTGATTTCAGTAACAACTGTACCACAGTATAAAGATCATACAGTATTTCGACTTCATACAAACGGACGAAACGCGAGCTATACCTACGCGCCTCGACCTCGGCATGCGCTCGGCATGCAGACAGTCGCGACTGTACCGCAGTGACGAACGGACGGTGTGTTGTTTTGTTAACATTTACCGCGCGATTTTTTCACTAAAAATAAGTTTAAGTACATATTTAATATGACGAGTAGGCTATATTGTGCTACAATAAGATTATACTATGATTAAGATATACGGACTACACTAAGATTAATTTGTGGAACCAAACATATAAATTGCAAAGTAGCTGTAGGTATCTATAACCATCATCTGCCTAGCCTTTTCCCAACTATGTTGGGGTCGGCTTCCAGTCTAACCGGATGCAGCTGAAAACCAGTGTTTTACACGGAGCGACTGACTATCTGACCTCCACAACCCAGTTAGTGGGTAATACTAGTAAGACTGGTTGCCAGACTTTCGGGCTTCTGACTACCCGTAACGACTGTCAAAGATCCACGAATGACAGCCGGGACCAACGGCTTAACGTGCTTTCCGAGGCACGGAGGGGTCACGGTATGTAAAGATGGTCACCCATCCACAGACCAACCGCGGCAAGCGTAGCTTAACCTGATCGATCGACCTGTGCGGCTGTTATTATTTAGCCACGGGCCCCTCAGGTATCTATAACCAAGTAAAAGATATTCCTTTTTCTGCACCTTGTCCATGTTTCCCAAAATAATTTTTAATTAAGCTTTAAATTAGAATGCGGATTTTTTATACTTAATAAAGCATTTCGTACGTCTCAGTCGAGGCGCAAATATTTTTCGGTCGCAAATTTATAAGATTTGTTATTCAAACATAAACATGGTTTTTTAATTAAATCTACCAATCAAAAAACAACACGCATTTTTATTAAACAGAAAGAAAGAAAGAAAAGAAAACACTTAAACAAGCATTTTTATAATTCACAAAGTATTTTATTTGTTTATAATATATAAAAAAAGTATATTTATTTATTTATTTTATTATTTATGTACACACAGTAAAATACAATAACAAAACTAAATGGAAACACAAAGTAGGCAAATGTAATTAAAATGCTGGAGGCGAGCAGCCCTATCGCATGTTTAAGTACCGCGCGGCTGTAGGCATTTATTTCAAGGTTACGGCCGAGTTACCATACTGTATGATCTTTATACTGTGACTGTACCATTGGCATCATTGGTTATAGTGGTTGGGGTTTTCACACGTTACATTAGATATGCAAACGCATTTGCTAAATGCATGGATTTATGATGCATACAGAAGAAGATGCATACAGATTAAGAAATGTGAAAGTAACTGGAATAGGCATCCATACTTCCGTAAATACTAATATTATATTATAAATGCGAATGTGTGTTTGTCTGTCTGTAGGTATGTTACCTCTTCACGCTTAAACCGCTGAACCGATTTAGATGAAATTTGGTATAGAGTTAGTTTGAGTCACGGGAAAGGACATAGGATAGTTTTATCCCGATATTCCCACGGGATCGAAACTTACGCGGGTGATACCGCGATGCGCTGCTAGTATACTATAATATTTTAAATGCGAAAGTGTGTCTGTCTGTCTGTTACCTCTTCACGCTTAAACCGCTGAACCAATTTAGATGAAATTTGGTATAAAGATAGTTTGAGTCCCGGGAAAGGACTTAGGATAGCTTTTATCCCGATATTTCCACGGGATCGAAACTGTAATAAATATATGATACTCTTACATTTTCACACGTTGCTGCTATTACGTTTTTATCCCAAAAGTTACCTACTTAACTACTTAGTTTAGTTAGGTACTTTATTCAGACTAGTGATAAGGCATTTCGAAATTCAGTTTTTCTAGAAAAAAGCTGCTGAACATACAGGGTTCCTAAACTAACCATACAAAATCGACCTGGGATTAATGTACAAACATTCAAAAAATATGTACCTACCTTGGAGCAATAAAAGTAATAATAAAAATCCCGAAAAAAGTAATAGCCACAAAAGTGCAGAGCCCCTGTCGCCTGCACCAGACTGCATTGTCAGCAAGTTGTAGGTAGCTGCGAGCGTCCTGTTAGCGGGTTCTCGTCCCACTCCTGCGCAACCTATCGACTGCACCGGACCATGTGAGTAATTAACTGTATCCAGATTTATTAGGATCTAATTATAAAATTAGGTCACACTATTACAGGTATTTTTCTATGTAGGCACAGAGCATGTACTTAACACTTTATATGTAGGTACTTCAATTATTTTGCTTCTAACTTACACAAACTTACCTGAAAACAAAGGCTTCTTGCCGAACTTTCTATACTTTTTTTCCTTTCAAAGTCTTATTTATTTTGAACATGATTATAGTAATTTCTCCAAAGAGATTTAAGAGAGGTACAAAATTGAATGTCTTTGAATTTCTCCTTAGTTATTTGAACACATGTATTTTTTTGTATAGTTTAGGTGTTGTTTCAGTTAATTCATTCGTTAACATACTTTTAATCTGTTGTAACCACGCAAGGTGTGGCAGTTTTCAATCGACTAACAGGTGAGGTTTTCAGCCTTACCTATTTTTTTTCGAATTATTTCGTTTTTGTTGTATTTTGTTGTTCGGTTCAGTTCTTCAATTTTTATGTTATATCTACACCACCAAATACCGCGCACTTATTGATAAAACGCCGCGTTGCTAAACAATCAAGACCAGAAGACAGAAGACTCCGAGACAGAAGACAGAAGAGGTTCAGGGTTGAAATGGCCATTACCTCACAGTCACGTGGTCATGACGGTACAACGTGTGATGTGACGTAGTGGAAGTCTCGACCTGGACTATACTGCTATCAGAAGATCTCTACGGGGATAGGCAGAACAGCTGCAAGATTATTTTAAGAAAAGCCTTCAGAGTCTTCAGAGTTTTCTTAATTTTCCTGTGTTTTTTCTTTGTGCCATTGTTTTATTGTGTTAATAAATAAATAGATAATATATCATTTAATCAGGGGATTAAATGGTATTTAATTAATTAATTCTTTTTTTTCTTTTCTTTTCTTATTTACCTAGATATTGATAAATAGGTATCTACCTTTACGTGCCTATCTATTTGTACACAACACATTCCTGTCAGGATTTAATTAAGGAAATCAAGTTGTCCCTAGACATTTGATTCTTTCTAGCATTTTTCTTTATTTGAGTTATTCCGTTCTGATCCCCTTTTGGCTTCAAGATTTTGATTTTACGTTAGATCAGCTCCTACCAACTTTATCCTAACTCCCGTTATTCAGCCATTGGTCATTGGTTGGGTGGGTGGTTAGTGGTTGGATGGCCATTGGTTTGGTTGGCTTTCATCTCTATTTACATTGGGGCATTGCATTTTGAAAGTTGTATATTTAGGAAAGGACATGCAGCTACAGTGTACATAAAATAATGACTGTATGCTGAAATAGTAATCTTTATTTTTCAGTGCTGTTTTCCGGATGGCGGAGTTCCAGCATCGTGGGAGCGCATTGTGAGTTTTAAACTAACCCTTATTTTGATATACTTAATTGTCCTGTCAGTCATCTTGTTTATATCTCGAAATTATTTTTAAAAAGAGTAACCATGGAGTTTCTTGCCGGTTCTTCTCCATAGGAAACGACCAATTGGAACCGTGCACCTAGCTTCTGACGTTTCATAAGTGCCCATGTAGGTTTATGTGAAATAAAACATTTTGATTTTGATTTTGAAAACTTCGTAAATTCTTGTTTCTTGAGAATCAAACTTTGATTTGCTCTGTTGATCACATAATTACTTTCTGTCGCTATTTTTGATAAAGATATGATGATACTCAGAATGTTAGCTTTTTTATTCTTGGAATGTAAGCTTTTACATTCAGCTTTTACATCGGGGGCATCTCCGATAGCGTTGCGGGTTCGATTCCCGCACTGAAACGGAAATGCTTGTGACCTTTTATTTTCGTCATAGCTAAATTATTTATTTGTTTTTGTGTGGTCATTACGGAATCGTTTGGTTTATTTTGTACATTAATTTACTTTTTATTATTAATTTACTAATTTTAAAACGAATTATTTAGAGTTGTTGTATTTTGTTGTTCGGTTCAGTTCTCCAATATTTACGTTATAAATTAAATCTATACCACCAATTACGGCACACTTATTGATAAAACGCCGCGTTGCTAAACAATCAAGACCAGAAGACAGAAGACCCCGAGACAGAAGAGAGAAGAGGTTCAGGGTTGAAATGGCCATTACCTCACAGTCACGTGGTCATGACGGTACAACGTGTGATGTGACGTAGTGGAAGTCTCGACCTGGACTATACTGCTATCAGAAGATCTCTACGGGGATAGGCAGAACAGCTGCAAGATTATTTTATGAAAAGTCTTCAGAGTCTTCAGAGGTTTTCTTAATTTTTCTGTGTGCCATTGTTTTATTGTATTTTGTTTCTCTTTTTAGGGTTTTTTTTATTACCGTTTTATGAATTTTGTTTGTGTTTCTGTGTGACTTTGTTTTATTTTAATTGTGTTCATTAGGTATGTTGCTTAGATTTTCATCAGTAGTTGAGGCAATTCAAAGGAGCTTTGCCATGATTGACATTTATGTTCGTAACTCACAAAATAAATAAATTCATGCCTAATCACAATCAGTTTAACAATAATTTTTGCGATCTTCGAATATTACCTATACTTTACGAGCTCTTAAGAAAAACTTTTCCAGGGTGGAACTGAAATAATATCTAATGTCATGAGACTAAACATTAGATATTATTTCAGTTTTAAGTAACAAACAGCGTTAACATCATTCAAGATTTAGGTAGACCTATTATTTATTCATCATCAATAACGATTTTCGTAGCAAAACCTCATAACAAAGCCCTTTTCCTCCCATTATCTTCTTTCAATTATTAATTTACTAGCCATTACTTACGGACTGCGGGTGGTATACCTACCTAACAGTAGCTACGTGCCTCAGTTCCCGTATAACATTACGCTTGGTCAGGGCTCGTTTGTTTCCAGCGAATGTTACCTGATACTTAGGTACTGCCCGTGACTGCTGTGTCGCGTTATTGGAACGTAGGAGTCACCGTGGTAAGAGAGCTAAGTATGTTTGATTTAGGTATCTTTATTTTTATGGTATTTGTAATTAGGTATATTTATCGTTAAGGCGGTGTTCTAGGTCTTTGAATAAGATCTTTATTAATTGAATGACTGGGTGACTGAAGATTGAGGCTACACTCACTCCGAGCACTTAGGGGTAATGGTTCATGGATGTTAGATGTGCGTGTGGTGTGAGGGCCACTTTGTTAAAACTCTTTCAAAATGTGCTTAGGATTTAGTGAACATTCCCAAAGAATTGTGAAATTTAGAATCAGATTTTGTGTAAGTCTAATAATCGAGTTATAGACTGTAAAGTTGGGCCCTCAGTTCTCACATAGAGGATTGAGGGCCCACCTGGGCACACCTCAAATAATTTATTTATTATTATAAAAATAATAAATAAATTATTTGATTATTGTCATTAGTTTTTTCGGAACGAACGATTTTTCAAGCAAAAATGATTTGGGTAACAGTTGGTTTTCTATGTGATCGTTCAATTTCCGAAATTATTATTTTTTATCACGAAACTTGAGTACAAATGCTATGACGATAATAAGCGAAAAGTCGAAGAAAGTTTATTAAAACTCTACATTTACTAATCTTTACTGCAATTTAAAAGAAATTGTGGTCACCCTATTTCCTAATAAAATTCGATTTAGGGCTGATTTTTCAATCATCTGATAACTTTATTCGAGGAATAATTTTGAAATTTTGACAGTTATTTCATACAAAAACTATCAAACGTCAATTTTGTTCCTCGAATAAAAGTTATCTGGCGATGGAAAAATCAGCCCTTACTTATACAATAAAGGGTCTTTTAATTTCTTTCTGGTATCGCATTTATTGCACAATTATTTTCACAAAAAGAGACAATTTTGTATTTGTCTTATCTTTTATACGATAAGCGTAATAAATCGAAAACAAAATAAAATGGAGGACTGAGGGCCCGAATTTTATCAAGGTCATAACTTTTAAACAACAAAAAGTGGTGACTTGTTCTTGCTTTCATAAATTTTCACAATTTATTTAGTAGCATATAGGATTTCAAACAGTACCTAGGTGTAAGTTAATGATTTCATTATAATTGCGTAATAAACTTTTACGTGTATGAGAATTGAGGGCCCATTTTGTACGAAGATATACAAAGTAGGACAGTCATCATCATCATCATCTCAGCCGAAAGTCGTCCACTGCTGGACATAGGCCTCCCCCAATTTTGGGGGCGTTTGCCATAATCGCCACGCTTGGCAGGCGGGTTGGCGATCGCAGTATGGTATGATGGTGTAATACATAGAGAACGCTGCTGCCCATTCTCCGGTCTCCCTTAGTCGCCTTTTACGACACCCACGGGAAGTATGGGGTGGTGCTATTCTTTAAGTCCGGCACCACACAGACAGGACATATAAGTAGGACAGTGTTTTGCGATAATATCTTGTTTTCACAAATTTTGTTTGGCATTAGCTTAGATTTTGTCATAAAGACTTTTTCTGTAGTCTAGTCTGTCTAGTGTCCATAGTTTATCAGTTTCAGATGGGCCCTCAATCCTCTATGTGAGAACTGAGGGCCCAATTTTACAGTCTATAACTCGGTTATTAGACTTTCACAAAATCAGATTCCAACTTTCACAATTCTTTGGGAATGTTCACTAAATCCTAAGCACATTTTCAAAGAGTTTTAACAAAGTGGCCCTCACACCACACGCACATGATGTTAGGGGCTGTTCATTTATTACGTACTTAATTCAATTTTGACCACTTTCTGACCCCCCATTCCCTCTACGTAAGAAAAAAAAAACACTACAAATTGAAAAATAACTTTAATTTCGGAAGTCGGTGTCTTTGGTTCCGCATTTTCGTTTATTGACACCGACTTCCGAAATTAAAGTTATTTTTCAATTTGTAGTGTTTTTTTTGGAAGTCGGTTGTTTTTTTTTTGTAAAAAGTTTTTATTTTTCACTTTTTAGTGGGTCCGTTTGTAATTTATCTAAGTTACAATAGCCAAATGTCAACTGCTCATCACTTGTTACAAAATATTGCTTTTCTCGATCTTGGGACGTTAATTGTTGAGGAGTTCTCCTGGTAAGAACCAGGAGAACTCCTCAACAACCACTCACCATACGCTTTGTGACGAGCATAAATTGCTTAGCAACCTTAATAAAGTAATCGAATCGCAACCCGTGAAATATTTGTCATTGAGTAGTTCCAATGGCTATCTGTGGTCTTCTTCATCAGCTCCACTTTACCAAATGATGATTTTCGAGAGCAAATGCTCAAGTTATTTTAAAAAACACCCAAATCGTTATAACTTTGCCTATAAAATTTGAGGGTTTCCCTCGATTTCCGTGGGATCCTCTCATCAGATTCCAACTTGATGATAATGGGACCACCTCGAGAGACCACCTTTCAAACAAAAAAAGAATTTTGAAAATCGGTCCACAATTGGCGGAGTAATCGCGTAACAAACACAAAAAAAAAAAAAAAAACATACCGTCGAATTGAGAACCTCCTCCTTTTTTGAAGTCGGTTAAAAATAAGACTAGGATGAACCCCTCCCCCTTTTTAATCTAACGTAACATCAGTATTTACCAAAATTGCAAAGAAAAAGTAGCAAAAAATTAAAAACTTATCAATTTTGTTTACTTTTGTGGTCTTACGTAAGAACAGTGTAGACCCATGTAAGAAAAAATGAGACTTGTTTGGACCCCCGCCCCCCTTAAATCGTCTTATGTAATAAATGAACAGCCACAGTGCTGTCTCAGCCAATTTTCATGAATTTTCTATAGGCTCGTAACACACATGTACCCGGTGGTGCCAGGTGTACACTTCATGCATGAAAAGTGGCTGTCACTGACCACTCAAAGTCAAAGTCAAATCATTTATTTCAAATAGGCACTTTTGAACATCAAAAATTACAATAAAAAATAGAATTGATTCTAGTCGCCCCCTTCCAAAAGGTAGTGTTCATATGGAGAAGAATTACAAATTTACACTATAATGGCTGTCAAGATACCTACGCTTCTTTCCTTGTCGGTAGGTATTATTAATATCATCTGATCTGGCATAATATCATCTAATTTTGAGTGAATGTGAGTGTAATGTTGAGTGAGTGAATTAGCATTGCCATTCAACGTGGCAATGCTGCCCGTTTTCTGGGCACGATTGCGGATGACAGCGATGCGGACGAGTACTTCGACGCCTAAGTATCCTTTGTTTTTGTATTTATTTGTATAGTAAGTTAGTCATTTAATTTAGTATCTAGTGTATATAGTTTGTTAACTTACATACAATAAATATTAGATTTTCGGTTGAACAACATTCATTGCACTATTTGCGTTGTTGAGCAAACACATTTTTATATTATAACATACTAGATTCCACCCGCGGCTTCGCCCGCGAGGTAGGTCGATAAAAACTATCCTATGTCCTTCCCCGGGATGCAGTCTATCTCTCTGCCAAATATCGAAATCCGTTCAGTGGTTTAGGCGTGAAAAGGTAACATACAGACAGACAGACAGACAGAGTTACTTCCGAATTTATAATATTATAGTAAGTATGGATGGAGCAATGGATTAGAAATATGCTTCAATACGCAATTAAGATGCTGTTTATTTCTACATTTATATGAATATTAAGCTTGTAGTCACCAACATATCACGGGATAACAAGTATTGTAGTACCTAGGTAGCTACTCACCTGCCAAAGTACGCATTTAAAGTTATATCTGCCTAGCCTTTTCCCAACTACGTTGGGGTCGGCTTTCAGTCTAACCGGATGCAGCTGAATACCAGTATTTTACATGGAGCGACTGCATACCTGACTTTCACACACATAACACAGTTACTCGGTAATAAATAATAAGACTTTAATCTTATATTTAGAATTGTTTCTTCATTTGTTTTTTTACATTGTTCTCACATATAGAAGCAACAAGAATAATGTATCTATCCATTATTTTGTAATATTTTTTAAAAGAGTGTCCATGGAGTTTCTTGCCCGTTCTTCTCTATAGAGATCTACGTTTTGGAATGGACAACTAGCTTCAACTTTCCGACTAACTGACCTTTTAAGTATTTAATTTTGACAATTCAAACGTGCCTGTAAATGGTTTAATTGAAATAAATGCTTTTGAGTTTGAGTTTGATACGATACCCAGTCTTACGGTAGTCAGACTTTTGAGCTTCTAACTACCCGTAACGACTGTCAAAGATCCACGAATACCAGCCGAGACCAACGGTTTGATGTGCTTTCCGAGGCACGGAGGGGTCTCGCTATGTAAAGGTAATGGTCACCCATCCACGGACCAACCGCGGCAAGCGTAGCTTAACCTGATCGATCTACCGGTTGTTATTATTTAGCTACGGACCCCTCTAACCTAGGTTAAAATTATCAATTCGTGATAATCAGACTTGTTCCTTCAAGAAGAAGAGAGCTTTGCGTTCTTTAGGCCACGTCATGCACGGACGTAAAAATATGGCGGCGGGATTTTATCGCGCATTGGATTTTCAACTCTCGGCGCAAAGCAGTGCGTTGAAAATCCAGTGCGCGAAGAAAAACCGCTGCGGGAAAACATCGCCAGTGAGTACCTGAGCTTAAGGTGAGTGCGCAGTTATAGCCCGCGAAATTAAATTTTTCTTACGTTTTTTGCAATTTTCAGGCCTGTGTCAGTTGTACCTTGGTCAAAATATTATTCGCGACTATAACAGGTACGTATTTACAGAATTATAATCATTACAATCATTAATACATCTTACTAAGTTAGATTTGTACAGACGCCATCACATCAAGCTACCCGAAACTGTAAAATTTTCGCAATCAAACCATAAGCTTTAGCGATAAAGTTGAAAATCTATTAAATTGACGGATTGTAGTAGCTTGATGTCTATCTCTCACAAATCTCTTATGGAAAAGTGCTTATGGAACAAAACAATATATGAATGATTCTAATGACTATAATTCTGTAATACATACAAATTTTCGAATTTCGCGGTCTACCAGTGCGCATTCACCCAGCCGACTACTTACTACTAAATCTACTTACCGTCGTAACTAAATGACAAGATTTAGTAATTAGGTCTAGCCACTAACGGTTGTACCTACATTTGGGTTAGGACTCATAAAATTTTAGTAAGCATCGTCGGAGGATTTTTGCGGTACTTATAATGAAAACTAAGCCCAAAATACCTATTAGTTATGTACCTACCTATTTTCGTATTGGCTATCAGACATTTGCAATATCAGATTATTGAGATAGAAAAATCTTGCCTCAACAAACATGTTTAATGTTATTTCCTAAGTAGGTAATGAAAATAAATGTGAACCACGCAATAAAACCCCTACTATTTCACTTTTATTCATAAGTTTCTGTATATTTCTGCTTACTGAGGTCCTAAGGTCGATAATATTCTGTACTAGCTCTGCCCGTGACTTCGTCCGCGTGAAATTTCTTCGCATCGCATTATTTCGTTTTCGCTTAGCGTTCTTTCTGACTTTCGTTCTTTATGCTCCTAAGGGCCCCAGCGTGATGTTATCTTATAGCGTTCCTCAAGAATTAGGCAAAAATAAATGTTCAAATCCGACTGGTAGTTCTAGAGATTAGCGCGTTCAAACAAACACTCTTCAACTTTATTATTGGTATATATATACTCTTAGTTAAATACACATAATAAATATCCTAACTAATCTATTAAATGCGAAAGTTTGTTGGTTTGTCTTTTCACACGCCTAAACCACTGAACCGATCATCCTGAAATTTTGCATATAGGTAGGTATGTTGTCAGGTGTGCAGAAACGGACAAACGTACCCTACGTTTCATCCCGAAAAAAAGTGCTGGTGCTGAGGAAAACCACAATAACGTTATTATGATAATAGATGGCGCCACGTGTCTTTCGGATCAAACAGGACAACGTCTGTCCGGTCAGCTAGTAATACCATAACTTGGGCACGATGTTCGGATATCTGTAAAGATCTACGCATCTTCACGGTCCATTGGCGATAAGATACAGCACTTAATAGCTTCATAAACAAAAACTAACTTTACTTGACCTAAGACTTGGTACATTATTGACAGTGTAAGGGGTCTAAGGGCCTAAGTTGTCTGGTTGTAAGATGTCCAGTGAAATATGAGCTGTAGTGCCTTTATAATTTAGAGGGAAGTAGGGTTTTCCATGTCTGGGTAATATCGGAATTGGATCAAGATGTGAGCAAAGATAAGCTATGTTAGAATGTTTTTTGATGAGCTAGTTGTAGAAGTTTTTCGTGATACTTGTAAATGTAGGTATACTTAGCGACTTTGCAATGCGTAACTTTATATAAAAGTTTGACGTTAAATTTCACCTGTGTATGTCACACCTACATTTCTAATTTTTATAATTTATAAATAAATGTATAAATAATAATAATAATTTTATTATTTTATTATATATGTTTATTATTATGTATATTTATATATTTTATATTAATAATTTTATAAATAAGTATTTATTTTAAATTCCTTGTAATAAACCAAGCCAGCTACATGCAAACCCACATTCCGGGGTGAGAAATTTCTGTTAAAACAACACTTCGACCTACCTGGGGATCGAACTTAGGAGCCCGCACTCTGTAGTCTTGCTTACGACCATTAGATGGATTCCCTTGTGTGTCTAACAAGGGAATCCATTGACCAGAAGTTGTCAGTACCTAGGCAGATGCTGATGATTTTTCAAAGGCTAGATTAGGTATTTTTTTAAAGGCTAGTTTTCCAGTTTCCTTCTATGTTGGGGTCGGCTTCCAGTCTAACCGATGCAGCTGAATATTAATGTTTCACGAGACGGGACTGCTTATTTAACCTCCTCAACTCAGTTACTGGCTAACACGATACTCCTTGGTAAGACTTAACTGTATCTAATCCATTGACCGTTCATTAATACAACTTTATTGAATCGTTAAACTTGTGCAGCGTTCTTTGTGTTTGCAGTAGCAGCTTATTTAGACAGTAGTAGCAGTTAGACTGCTTCGTTGTTCTAGTGGTCGCATGTGTTACTGCTGTGCATGACGTTTTGGGTTCGATTCCCATGTCGGGACTGTCCGGCAGTACCAATGGGGATTTTCCATCTGGAATGTCTCAGCAGCAGGCAGGACGGAGGCTAGATCTGTACCCAATTGATGGCAGTAGGCTCGCCCTCTATTACATGGGACTTAAATAAACATAACTAGTGAAATGTGGGTGTATATAGGTCACCACTGCCCAACCCTTCTGGGAATACCTACAGGGCTACTTTTAATTCGACGTATATCCGTCAGGAGCTGATAGGGGGGCCAAAAGGCAATAAATTGAAACCTTCATATGTACAGCCGAAATTCAATAGTTTTCGAGTTGTTTGAATTTTAACGGTTTTTCGAAATAATTCGAAATTCGGAAAAAAAACTAAGTAGGTACGTAATATTGAATGGGTACTGTTCAAAATTATTTTGTAGCTGGCACTTTAATTAAGCTATGAACATAAATAAAAGTACTTAATTCAAGAAATAATTAAAATTATGAGCGATTTAAGAATAATTATCTTAACAATATTTTTATTTTACGCTTCAATAATGTATCGCAACAAATTTCAATTTCGGCCATACATGGGGGGCATGTATGGCCGAAATTGAAATTTAATTGATTATGGTCGAATTTGTAATATTTTAGTCCCCGCATCAGCTCCTGACGGATACACGTCGAATTACAAGTAATCCTGTATACACCGTGTTCCGGACGATATAGGCACATAACCTTCGACTAGATGTTCAGACCATGGAAATAAGCATTTTTCATTATGGACACATTAATGAATTCTTATTTTTTGTTAATTTTCATACAAATTAAATACCTTGACGTAAAACACCAGATATGCATGCCTCTTTATCCGAATTGGCAACGACGTAAGTATTTTCATTCATAAGATTTGGCGGGCTGAAACTTGTCAAAACTTAGTTAAGACCCTTTCCTACTGCATAGCTCAAATGGAATTACAAATATCTTTGTAACGAAGCCTTTTTAAGTACTACTTCCTGTGTTAGATTAAATTTGTAAAAGCTATCTTAGAAGCGTTTGACAAAGCTTATGCATAACGTGAAGAACACGATGTACCTATAGGCAATGTATAATATTATGTGTGTTAAACTTTAGCTCCGTTGTTTGTGTTTAGGTACAGTTGCACCTTATTTGGGCAGCACCAGTTAGGTAGGTAGGTATGTTAACTCTAGGTCTGTGTAGCAATTCTAATGGGTTGTACACACTGACGGCTAGTAGGCCTCACGAGTTGCGGTGTCTCGATTATAGGCCGCAGGGCTTACCTAACGATACATGGTCGTGTGCTAACACGATGCTGCAAATTGTGTGTTCTGAGATATGACTTAAGGCGACTACATGACTAAAGCGCGGTCTTTGTCGGACTGCATAGAAAAGAAAGGGATGCGCGATGACACAGCGCTGGTAATTTATTGCTAAAATCTATTGTTTGGACTAAAAAATTAAAACACCACTAGTGTTTTAAATTTTATGTTGCTTGTAGGATAATCTGAAAAAAATCGTAATGATTGTATGTATATTAAGTATGGTTTTTATGGTAAAAATATTTTTTTTAGAGGTTCATGATTTTTTCTATCGTATCAAATTAGTTGTATCAAAAACTTGGCTTAGGGTGTCAATTTCGGTACTTACCCGTGGTCCCCCTTTGCTTAATAATTCATTTTCCAGCCACATATTTTGACTAAACTGTAGAGTTTGCGAAGTTAGGCCTTGTAGAGTTAGGGCGTGTAGAGTTCGAAGCTTGGCTCTACATGAGATCTGATTACTTTTTGACAGTGCGAGCTACATGGTCTCGTCTTGGCAACATTTAACATGAAATGTTTTTGTGGGATATAAATTTCAGTAACTAAAATGTAAAGAAGTGGTCTCAAACAAGACTGTGGTTAATTTTTTTTTTTTAATTAACTATCTTTTTATGTTACAAGATTTTAACTCATCATCATTCATCAGCTCTTTTCTCTTCCAAGTCATTTCAAAACCTCTAGGTACACATATTCTATATCCAAGATTAAAACTATCCTAAGAAGAAGTCGGTAAGTATATTAATCAGCACTGAATGCGATTCCTAGTCATAACTGCCCGGGCAAACTTGCGAACTTCGGCGAGGCATCGAAACTAACTCCAATAAACTTCCCCTCTGAATAAACATTCCAGATTGATTATATTTAAGTATTGGGCAAAGTATTTGCGAGCAAGTAGCCGCGAAATTGAGAAGGCTTTCACGGACTTTACTTTGTTTTTATAGCTAACTAACTGTCCCGACAGACGTTGTTCTGTTTTTGATTCGAAAGACACGTGGCGCCATCTATTATCATAATAAGGTTATTGTTGTTTTCCTCGGGACCAGTAGGTACTTTTTTTCGAGATGAAAAAAGTACTGGTCCCGTCCGTGGTCCTATGCCCGTTTCTGTTCACCTGACAACGTATATGCAAAATTTCAGGATGATCGGTTCAGTGGTTTAGGCGTGAAAAGGTAACAAACAAACTTACTTTCGCATTTATAATATTGGTTAGGTAGCTACGTTTTCTAGAAAAGCGGTGACCGGACTTAACGGCCGCAGTGACAGATCTCATGGAAATGATGACAGCGACAAAGATTTAAATTGTTAGATCGTCTGTTTCGTTTTGACACCTCTGACACACAATGACGCAGTGCCTTGACTTGATTGTCGGGGAGCCGCTATCTATACATATAATAATGTGTAAGCTCACTCTTCTCAGTATGGTCACTTTTTCGCGTGACTAAGTTTGTTGGGAGTAAATCTAGCGAATTAAATCTTTGGGCAGCGCGGTTTGACGTTACGGTGTCAAAAACGCTCTCTAGGAAAACATACCAACTTACTTTCATAAATAACGTTTCAGTGACGTCATTCGCCGGTAAAATGCTGATCGCCGGTTAATGACGTCACAGAGGAAGAGTCACAGCGGCCGCTATGTGCGGTGACTGGCAACAACGTGAGGTGTTTTCCTTCACACGAGGGGCCCGTGGCTAAATAATAACAGTCGCACAGATTGATCGATCCGGTTAAGCTAAGCTTGCCGCTGTTGGTCAGTGGATGGGTGACCATCTTTACATACCAAGACCCGTCCGTGCCTCGGAAAGCACGTTAAGCCTTTGGTCCCAGCTGTCATTCATGGATCTTTGACAGTCGTTACGGGTCGCAAAAGCCGGAAAATCTGACAACCAGTCTTAGTCTTAGTATCATCGTATTACCCAGTTGTGCAGGTCAGATAGGCAGTCGCTCCATGTAAAATACTGGTATTCAGCTGTATCCGATTAGACTGGAAGCCGACCCCAACATAGTTGGAAAAAGGCTAAGTAGATGATGATTTTAAAAACATGTTCGGTAATAAAAGTAAAATATATATGTTTGCTTCAAATTACAAAAAAACGAAATAAAATTTGTGTGTTGTATCATAGAAACTTATAATTCAAAAGAATGGTCTAATGGCTTTTAAGTAATTAACAGGCATTATTGTCAGTTTCTGACGGGATAAAAATTTGTTGAAAATCGTCACAAGGATAACTAATAGTTTTTCTCTTCACATTAGAAAATTCATTGGATTAGCACATTGTTGTCTAGATTTTGCCTGTAATTACTGTTATCAAAGCACTAATAATTCAACACTTGCAGACACAACCGATATTATACCGATGCCGATACAATCGATTGGTATCGCAAACCCGATCGGATCTTACGCCATTGCCCATTATAATACACTTTTGACAACTAATTATCGGGACAGACGGACAGACGTAGAATATTTTGCTGTAATTAGGGGATATACGGACAATAGTTGTAGAATGCTGGTTTGTAGAACCGTGAATGGGCTGGGTTAGGCTGCTGACAATAGGCTTGGTTATCAGTTATTTAGGGCCTTCCGCTCTAGGAATGAGCTAATTTATGGAACTGCATCTAGTGCAGATATTTTTGTGACGTGCCGGCGACATTTTACGAGTAGCTCAGCAAACGGTCAGAAGATTGCTGAGCTAAAATATTGTGCTACAATACTACCGGTATATTAAACTGGAAGCCGAATCCCACCATAGTTGGGAAAAGCCTTGACAGATTGAAAGTGAAACTGGCAGTAGATTGCGGGAAAATTACTATTAATTTATGGGTCAAAAGTAAAAAGGACGGAACCCTAATACTCCTAATAGGATCACTTTGTTTATAAATAGAAACTTATAATAAGTGGTAAAAATTTCTCAGGGATTTATGTCTAAGTAAAATTTTATAAAAAGCTAATGGGCTGGCAACATGTACAGTCAACAAAAGAGATAAGTATGCAGGATCGTCGGATATATGTAGTTGAAGTTTAGTAAGAAACCGACGGATGTTCTCGAAAAAAAAAAATTAAATCAAACAGCTCATTTATCAAATTAAATTTCAGTCGATAACATCCATCGGTTTCTTACTAAACTTCAAGTATATCCGACGATCCTGCATACTTATTTCTTTTGTTGGCTGTACATGTTGCCAGCCCATAGCCTGTTATAAAGTTATAGCCACCCATAGCCCATACAGCAACCATAGTACAGCACATCAAGCTACCCGAAACTGTAAAATTTTCCCAATCAACTTTGAACTTAATGCTTGTAGCCATAAAGTTGAAAATCTATTAAGGAAATTTGATAGATTGTAGTAGCTTGATGTGCTAGCGTCTGTGCTCGTACCTACAGCAAGCAGTAATAGTATAAAAACAATAGTTTATTTGCACCTTCAAGTAAAAAAATATGCTTTACAATAAAAATAGCCCAAGGTTGTTTACATTGCAATATTGCTTACATTGTATGTTAAAGTTACTGTTGCAGCCAATACCTTATCAAAGATAAATTAATTATCTTGTAATTATGGGTATCAGTGCACACCCTCGTTATCATCATAGCCGATGTTCAATAAAGTATACTCTTAAAAATGTATTTTAATTGCAGGAATAATTTGAAATATCTTGGTAAAGTAAAGTAGAGTAGAATTTAAATTGATAATATGACATCTCTGTATTCCTGACTTGTACTAAATCATTTATATTTTAATTTAACTGTATTGATCTCCCAAGCAGCACACATAGCTGTATAGTCACTGGACAACAGAATTTTTGAACACTCGTGTCTGTCGTGCTTTCTGTACAAGGGCTGTATATCCGGCTACACAGTTCTCATAATTCTAAATTTGGCCCCAAATTAACCAGCCCTGAGCATTATAGTAGCTTGTTAACAGATGTTGAGCATTCTAACAGCTGTACATAAGCTGTACAAGGGCTTAGACAGCTGTCAATAGGCCACTATCCAGCCCCTTTAATTCTCTTAGACATCCAAAAGATGGTTTATGGCTTAGTAACGGCTATTGTTAAATTTACAAAGAAATGGCAACAAAAAACTATTTGTCCAGTGCAACTATAGTGTTATTGGCGGTCTAACTATTTCTGTTGACAAATAATAATTTCTATTTTAAGGTAAGTCTTTTTCACGTTTGTTTTGTTTCTCTATTGGTAAATTGTACTGCGGGTGCCACTTTACTGTTAAATATTTAGGTGATATTATCAAATATTACACGCGCCATGGAAATAATATAGTTTTATTAAAAATGTTATACAAAATAAATACGGTATACGAATTATTTATGGATTTTTACTAATTTTTTCCATTTAATGAGCATTCATATCTATTTGTAACAATAAAATAATGTGTTTTTACTTAAATAGCTGTCAAATATCATGAACATTTAACAGATATCATTGTTTTTTTTTCATATGTAATCAGCTTGTTTACATTAAAATGGCGTTAAATCGTTATCCAGCAATAATTCTAACTAAATTCCCTTGACCCTCTCTTTTCTGTTCAATGGCCATAACTAATTCTATTAATCAGCTGAGAACTGTACGCTAGCTGTACAATGGCTTTCAGATATTCTAACGACTGGTTGAAGGAGTAAAGTGAGAATATACAACAGCGTCTTAGGGATCTCTAATCTTGATAGAAAACCATTTCGAGTATTAGGTAATTCACTTGATTTTGTAATCCTATTTATTCTCGCCTGTTATCCCAACTAGCGAGCCAATAAATTGTCATGTTGCTTAGAAATGCAGAATATAAAGTAAAAAGGTATTCCCATGTTGAAAATCAAAACATCAGCCAACCTAGCTAAATATTCACCTCCGCTTCTTTTTCCCATTAATTTACATCACTTTACCTAATTTGATGCTTTTACTTTTAGACACTTCAACAGCAAAGTAAGAGAAAAAAAAAGAAAACCAGTAAAGTAACAGAAACTGAAAAAGAAATGGATGGAATTGAAAACAAAATTGGTGAAGAAATTAATTTAATGTTAAGTACATATTTTGAGAAAGACAAAAAAACAATTAACAAATAGAATATTTTGACGAAGAAGAAATATGTACTGCTTGAATAACCAACTGAAGGTTTAGCACATAGAATTACCAAAGACATATCTTGAATCTGTGATTAATAAAATAAAGCGCAGTAAATTTATATAATTACTTTTATTTTTATTGACAATTCCTTACCCAGCAGTATTAATATATAATGTCATATTAGTATAATATTCATTATTTACAGTGTATGTAAAAGTGGTATGAAATATTTAACTCGTTTTTCTGCATAATATGTACACATTTGAAAATCACATCTCGTGGGTATATTGTCGTTCTAATACGGTCCACGCTGGGTAGTTTCGCTTTATTTAGGTATATCAAAAATTGATGACACACTCTGATTTCATTTAAGAAGTTTTAAAACTTCTGTGAAATCGATTATTTTGTAGCCATTGATTGTACTTCAATATTTCACGGTTATTTGTCATAAAATATTTATCTTTACATTTTGAGCAATATGTCTCTTTATTGCCCATTCTTTTATATTTTCTTTAAATAAAATGTATTTCATATAAATATTTTCTCCGTCATCTTCATATGTCTGGCTGATCAAATCCATTAATTGTACGGAACTATGATCATTGGTAACAAAATGTAGGTATGTGTCCGGAACCCTCATTTTTAATCGACACCGGCACGTGACTGTAGCTAGATAAATGAAAGAGATTTTCACTATCCTTGCTCCTTTGCTTATTGTATACTTTTGAAAGTTTATTTTTAACTGCACCAGTTCTTTTCCAATTTTTCCATGGTTTAACCGTATTCATTTTAAATTGTATTTTATTCTCGCACGAAAATTAATTAGCGTTGCGAGGTTATGTTAAAATTGACGTTATCATAGCACTACTAACCTATGTTTACTCTTCAATCATTCTAGAGGCTGTAAAATAGCTAATATTTACACTATAAGCTTTGGAATTAAAGTAGAGTAAAGCTACACTAATTTACAGCTCATGCAGCAAGTAATAGTAGATTGTTATACAAGGGTCGGAAGGAATCAATTCCCATACGAGGCATTTAGACGCCCGAGCGCAGCGAGGGCGGCTATAGTCCGAGTGGGAATTGATGACTTCACCCGCGTTAAACACTCTACTTTTCATTTCGAATTTAAGGAAAGTAAAAAATAGTAGTTTTTCTAAAATATTTATTGATAATAATTACATGAATAATAGGTACCTATTCAGTAGTCTTTTTTAAATTTGAAGTATGGAACACACCACGTCACCGCCACATGAGTAAATTCTGTGTCACCACCGACGGCCGTTCCGCTTACTAGGGCCCGTATTATTATCATTCTGTCTGCATTCTTACTTTTACCATTTTTCATAAAATACTTAGAAAACACGATAATCTTGATAAAAATTACTAAAAATTGTGTTGCGACGTGACACTTTTTAGTGCTGACCCAACTTTCTTATTTCGATTCAAAACTTGCATACAGCCTAATCGATACTCGCAATAAAAAAAATGAAAAAAAAATTGTAGAAACTGAATAAAAACTCTTTAAACTAACAAAATGTATTGAAATGTAAAGTGTTTGCAGAATAACCAATCTATATAATTAATTAATTATCATCATTCTCAAAAAAACTTCTGGTAAGCCTACCTAAAAAATGTTTACTGGGAATTCTGTAGTAAACTATTAGAAAGTATCAAAAATAAAATCCACAATAAATAATTGTCCAATAAATTAAAATATTTTTAAGCAGCGATCGCATTCCGAATATAAATTCAATTATAGAAGCATTTCGGCGCGAAATTCAGTAAATGAGGTACCTATTGGCCTGTCTGTAATTGACATGATATTAGAAGAGATTGAAATGATATTAGAAAAGCATAAATCATTATTATAAACAATGCTTATTGTAATTAATGCTTAAAATAATTTTATTTTATTTTCAAGCATCGATTACATTCGTCATATTAATTACTCGAGTCAATCGAAATAAAAAAAAATTGTTTGGAATAATCGCTTTCACACATCACTGCAATAAAAAAAAAACAATAATGGTTGGCGATTTTGAACACAAATTGAGTAGTGGTAATGATTAATACGTATTATTGACCTGTGTTTGAATATTACATTAAAACCTTGGAATTTTCGTGTTGTTTATAATATTATCAATAACATTTGTCACATTTTAAATCTTATCTACATCTGTGTGTGTGAAATTTGTGAAAAGTAAAAATGTAAACACATACGATTGGCGCGAAACTTCGACATTAGATTTCAAAAGAAGTTCATTACCACTACTTATTTACCTTAAACTATGGATAAATTCGTCAAATAATTAAATGATGTATATTCACAGCCCCATTATGGTAAAGTCAGGATGTTCGATATCCCCAATTTTTATGTTTTTTAGCCTCGACCACAACTGACATCAAAATGGTGATTATCGTACCTATGTATGTTGAATTTATTCAAGGTAAATTATTAACTTGTGCGCTAAATCTGAAAGATTTAATGGCGTTAACATATGAGCTTTTTATCCAACTCTCCTAATTAACGCACATTCATAAGATTTGATGGGTAGTATAATAAATATTTACATAATTAATTAAGGGTGTCGTACTATGTCTGACTAAGCTGACTACCTAACTAAATTTAGTTCTATTTTTAAATTTCATTCCCGCCCTAGGGAGGGAAGCAATTACTATGAGACTTTCCCGCCCAAGGGTGGGAAGCAGAGTTTTCCACCCGCTATTCGGATCAAACAAACACTACTTTCCGAGTATGAGAGATGAAAATGCTTTTACCCAGCTACTACTAAGCTCATTAAGTTAGCATCATAATAGAATTGGTGTACGCCATAAAACAGCCAATGGCGAAATTTGATTCTCTAATACAGCTCACAACTGAGAAAAGGTGTAACTTTACCGCGTTAAGCAGCCGTTTACAAGCGTTGGTCTTCTTAACCAGCTGGTAGCATTATACGTAGCCAAAGGCTGGACAATAGTTCTTTCAAATTCTACTAAAATGCATTTTGTGGTTTTTTTCTCCATTATACAGCCATTAGTCAGTTGTGCTGCTTAACAGAGTAGAGATCACCCCTCCTACAGTCTCAAGAATCAACTTATCCGTTAGTACAGCTACATAAGAGCCTTTGACTGTAATATAGCTTGTTTATGGATGTAATTTCCGCTAATGTGTTACTTGGGCTCGACCTTGACGAATTTATAATCCCATTTTTTAAACTCTACAGTATGTGTTGTATTGCCTATTTCAAATAATGTACTGAATTTCATCTTGACATGGTAATCTTATATTGATTTGATTGAATGTGTTAATAATATACATTAATGAGTCTTTATTGTTCTTAGCACATAGCCCGAAGAATTGCCAAACTTAAGTGGCAGTGGGCAGGCCACATTGTTCGCAGAACAGACGGCCGATTGGGCCGAAAGGTTGTGGAGTGGCGACCTCGTACCGGAAGACGTAGCGTTGGAAGGCCTCCCACAAGGTGGTCCGACGACCTAGTGAAGGCCGCAGGAACCCGTTGGATGCGAGAAACACAGAACCGGGCGAAGTGGAGGTGCTTGGGGGAGGCCTATGTCCAGCACCAGCAGTGGACGTCTTTCGGCTGAAATGATGAGTCTTTGTTATTATAAGTAGCTAAAACTGTTTGCGTGCCTTAGTTAAGGGAGTTAGTGTAGGGTCATTTAAAACTTAACATCTGTAACTTGTACCTACTTTCTGTGCAAATAAAGAACTATTCTATTCTAGTGTTATTATTAGGTGAGTTTTAGTATGTCCCAAGACCGTTTCTTGCCTTAATAATCTTGCACACCTTGCAAATAGTCTCCAAAGGGAACATTTAAAAACAAAACATTTACAATAACGTTCACATTCCGCTGTGACTGGCCCGCTAAGATACTCGTACCTATCGGCTCTTCCTAGAGAGGACCCGAAGACTATTTTTGAAAATACATAGAAAATTCCTACTTTTTGTTCTCTAAGAGCTGCGTAGACACACGTGGGTGTAGGGTTAGACTACCTAGATGTATGCCTGGACTGTGTGGTTGTATGAAAGTCATACAGCACCTGCGTATGCATATTACTGTCGCTTTGTATTGTTTGTACCCACATGATGTCAAAACGAGCATTTCAAAGATGAATGCTTTTGACTTAGATTAAAAAATGTCCAGATGGATAGTAGGCCACTGAGAATTGAAGCCAAAAACACGGGGGACAAATGTCCCGCGTCGTACGATCCATACGTCAGTCGCCTAGTAACGCTCCCCGCGTAAATTACGTCACGAGTCCGTGTTTTGATATTTTAAAATGAAGGTTTGTGTTGTGAAATGGTGTAGAAATCACACTAAAAAAAAGGAATGTGCCACTATACAGGAAAAGTTTTTAACCAGTGCGCAAATTTTTTTTGGTGGCTCAGTGTAAGCAATAGAACACATTTCCATTTTTAGTTTATGACTTTTTTTTTTTCATTTTTCCACTTTGTCCCAATTTGAAATAAGCAAGACATGGATATAATTTAATAGTAATACTATGAATGAGCATGAATGAAAACGCGAAGACCGCCCGCCGGCCGCTGGACCACGCGAGACGCGAGACGGGGGTGCGGGGGCATGCGGCGCGGCGCCGGCGTTTGATAAACAAAACGCATGCACATGCAGTACGTCACTTGCGGAAGCGGAGGTCGGATGTCCCTTCGCCGTCCCATGCGCGCGTGCCGCGTACTAGACTAGCGTAGTGACAATGTCTCAGTTTACTCACCGCGAGTATTATGAAATGGTGCGAGTGTATTTGTTAAGCAATGAAAATTTACGAGCAGCACGAAGAAGATACGAAAGGGAGAGCGTACCTCGTATGCGAGCCCAAAGGATCCTCAATCCCATGGTCCCTAATGAGAGGACAATTTTAGCAGCAAACCAAGGTGTATGAAACAAGTGAAAGAGCCTAGATGACTTGAAAGAAAAAATAATTAACGCTTTCAATGAAGTAAAAAGTGGTGTTAGTGTCCTAAACAAACTAAATGCTTACTTATTTAAACGTGCACGTTTATGTCTTGAATTTGGAGGAGGTCACTTCGAACAATACCTAAAATTATTGTGATTAATAAAATGTAGAGGTAAGAAATTATAAACAATCTTAGTGTCTTAGGTTCTCTTTGATTAGACATTGACGCAAATTGTATCATGTCGTACCTATCATACCTAAATGTTTTATTTTGAATGGACTAAAACGTATTACTTTCTTACTTATTATGATTTATTTTCTGCATTTTGATGGTCCTAAGCCCATGAAAGTATGAAGAATTACGTTTACAAATAACTTTACACAGTCTAAACTTAAAAAATTGTAGCGCTAAACTGGGGTCAATAATCCGCGAGCGCGCGTGAGTACTTCTGATAGCAGCTGGCGCGTCAGGCGACCGGTCGACGCGCGGCGTGAATCGGGCGACCGGTCGACGGACTGGCAAGCGACGTCCATAAAATAAATTTCTGAGTAAACAAGTCTCGTAAGCGTTAACTTAATTTTTTACTATTGAAACATATCAAAACAAAAAATACGTGTTTATTAAAATATATTCAAGTTTATTATGTCAAAATTTGCGCACTGGATAAAAACTTTTCCTGTATATCATTTCACAAGTAAGTATTCAATTTCACGTTGTATTTCTTTGTTACCGCATTCTAAATGTATGTAAACAAAAAGTATAACTTGACATTACTGTCACGCCATACTTGTTAAGTGTTGCCAGGGCCTAATTTTTTTACCCATTATTTGTAAGTTTGTGCTATTTTACAGTTACCGTTTGTGCTATTTCTGCTTACTACCTATTTAAGTACACCAAAACAACAAACATTTAACTAACTTACAAGCAAATATCACAAAAAGTCGTAACATAAAAATTTCTGATAAAGTCGCACATGACAAATTACACAAATTAAAGAAATAACGTTGAATCTCAACAACCGTAATAATAAAAAATCATGTCATTACTGTTGATGATATATTTTACGCTAAACGTAAAATACTGAAAATCTCCCACATTTAAGGGTAAATCTCTGCCGCTGGTATTACACGCACATTGCACACACGCAATTACGATACGTAATACACTCCCGACCGTGGCGCTCACTCACACATTTATAAAAAAGTGGCTTCACTTAAAACGTTGCGTTTTGTTTCGAACACGGAATCTGGACATTTTTTAATCTAAGGCTTTTGAAGTACTACACACATCAAAAGTGTCTAGGGATCAAGCATTTTTATGCGGATTTCTTGAGATTGAGATGTGGCTTTGTAATAAATTTATGATTTTATAAATTTATATGGATCCTTTTTGGTGCATTTCATAATTTGAATCAGGAACTGTGAATCAAATTCGAGTAAAAGATGAAAATCAGCTGTCAATATTTTCCCTATAAAAACATACAACGCATTGAAGACATTATTAGTGCTACTGTTTCCCTACTACTGATTAAAACCAACGTTATTATGGAGCGGCGACGTCATTTAAGCAGGGAAGAAATGCTCAGAGCCGTGGGAATGATAGAAGCTGGTTCCCGGCAACGTACTGTGGCTTTAGCTCTGAATACAAGTCAGAGTGTTATCAGTCGACTTTGGACACGTTACCGAAGCACTGGTACCGTGGCTGAGCGCCATGGAGGACGGTATCGCTGCACCACACGGAGACAAGACCGATACATTCAAATCTTAACTCGAAGAGCTCCAACAATAACCGCCATGATGTTAGCCGTGAGGCTTCATCACTCTTCAGGGAACTTAATTAGCGACCAAACAGTCAGAAACCGCTTGCATGAAGTGAACCTTCATTCCCGAAGACCGCTACGGGTACCACCTATAGCAATGCACAATCGTAGGATTCGATATCAATGGGCTCTTGAACACAGAAATTGGGCAGAAGAACAATGGCGTTTCGTGTGCTTTTCTGATCAGTCTCGTTTTGGTATGAGACCGGATACAAGACGTATACGACACTGGAGAACCCCTGGACGCCAACAGCGATTAAAATCCTGCCAGGAAGTCCATCCTTATAGTGGTGGAACCATCATAGTATGGGCGGGTATTTGGATCGGCGGAAGAACTGAGTTGATTTGGATCAGGGCAACCTCAACGCTCAAATTTATGCTGAGACGATTGTATCAGACGTCATCGTTCCTCTACAAGTGCAAATCGGTCCCTTATTTCAGTTAATGCATGATAATGCACGACCGCACACCGCAAGAGTTGTAAGACAGACTCTCGCCGCAGCTAACATCAATGTCCTGCCCTGGCCTGCTCAGTCGCCAGACTTGAACCCGATTGAGCATGCATGGGATATGCTACAGAGAAGAGCTCTGCCGAATATGGAGGGTATCCAGTCGCAAGAAGACCTTTTTTTGTTGTTGCAACGAACATGGGCGGCCATTCCACAGCGTGATTTGGATGAACTCATTTTGAGTATGCCAAACCGATGTTCTTGTGTTGTTAGTGTTCGCGGTAGAAACACGGATTATTAATTGTTTAAGTTACCCAATAAAATTTTAAAGAAAACTGTTATTTCAGTCTTTTTTTCGAACTTTTGTGTTAGTGGTTCAAATGTCAAAAATCCCTTTATTAGGAAAATGGCAAATTTCTTTATTAATGCAAAGGTGACTTGGTTTATCGTTACTGTGACAAACGAAAACACTTTATTTGATGAATCCTTAAAGAAAATTTTAATTAATATCAATCAGGAGAAAAGTTATTGCAAAAATATATGTTGATCCCTAGACACTTTTGATGTGTGTATTTATAACTTGTGTGTGTTTTTACAAATAATTCTTGACCTCTGAATTATTTATAGCAGATATAATTCTAGTACGTTTTTGGTCGGAACTAAATGTATCTTTTATTCTTTGTCTTTCAAGTTTTATCTGCTTGTTAAGTTAAAGACAGGATTTTTAGGGCATGTATTTCTCTATCATAATATAATGATCTTTCTATCTCTAATAAAATTATTGCTTCTTTTATGTAGACCTCAAATTATTCCTATTTTGGGGTGCTAAATATATCAAATAGCCAAGGAACTGCGACCAACTTGGTAGCGTCGTCGGCTGCTGTCATGGTTCTAACCTAACTCATTTGGCCGGGGTTACGGGGTACCCTAGCTTAGTAACTGCATCCAATTCAGCTCGCGCGTGGTTGGTCACAGTTCCAACCCTACCTACGCCAAACGGCTTAGGTTAGGTAAAATGAAATAAAATGAGGTTCAATTATAAAAAAATGTGCATCATTAGAACCGCAAACCGTTTTTACAAGTTGATTAATTTTAAAAAGTGTCCATCATTAGACGATCAATACGTTTTTAACCGACTTCAAAAAAGGAGAAGTAACTTGAGCAACTGCTCTCGTAAATCATCATTGGGTAAAGTGGAGCTGATGATGAAGATCACAGATGGCCATCGGAACTACTCAATGACAAATATTTCACGGGTTGCGATTCGATTACTTTAATATGGTTGCTAAGCAATTTATGCTCGTCACAATGCGTATGGTGAGTTATTGTTGAGGAGTTCTCCTGGTTCTTAACGGGAGAACTCCTCAACAATTAACGCCCCAGCAACGGGAAAAGCAATATTTTGTAAAAGGTGATGAACAGTTGGCATTAGGCTATTGTAACTTAGATAAATTACAAACTGCCCACTAAAAAGTGAAACATAAAATTATTTTTACAAAAAAAAAAAAACATCCGCCTTCCAAAAAAAACACTACAAATTGAAAAATAACTTTAATTTCGGAAGTCGGTGTCAATAAACGAAAATGCGGAACCCAAGACACCGACTTCCGAAATTAAAGTTATTTTTCAATTTGTAGTGTTTTTTTTGGAAGGCGGTTGTTTTTTTTTGTAAAAATGTTTTTAGAGGATAAGTATTTAAATATTTCCCTTTTTTTTTCAGGTTAAGTGTAGTTTTAGCTGAACAGGACCGCGGCGTCATGATATGTAATAAGACAAGTGATTCCCATTGTAGATATTTTTCCATAAAAGACACCGCTTTTATTTTTGTTACAATTTGTCTGCTACGGCGCTACGTGGCGCGTGGGTGCTACGAAATGACGTCATTATGTCTGCCGTCTAAACAAGAATTCGTTCGTTTTTCTCTTATGTAAAGAAAAGGTCTGATTCTTAAATAAATAATAAATACACCGAGTTACGCGTGAGCAAATATAGTATTATAATATAATGAAAGAATAGAAAGAAAGGAAATACGTTTGCTTGCGGCAAACATGACGCAACAAAAAAAAAAAAAACAAACAAAAAAAAAAACAGAATAACGATAATAATAATTAAGAGGAAATGCGGGTGGTCTATTCTCCATAAAGACGCTCTCGCCTCTTTTCTTTCTGGTTAATGACCATAAAGCAATGATTTTTTTACAGAATAATAAATATTATAATAATAATAACTACTTGTATGTCCCTATGTTTACCTTTTTGATGATTTTTATAAGCACTAGAACCCTCAAAAAATGCTGAATATTGCCGATTTAAACCGCTGTCAACAGAGGCCTTGTGTACAAATTTGACAACTATTAATGAAAAAAGAAAAACATAAGGACCCAGTATATATCCATCTTATTGAGTTTATGAAATAACTTTTAAATTGGTTCAATATTGGAGGAGGAAATAGGCGAGAGCCAAACCTCGAAGGATGACTGTTTACTTAGGCTTATTCAAGTCTCTCCGACCGCATTTCCTCTTAACATATTAGTTTCAGAAATAGGCTTGTCCCCTATTACATGGAACTTAAACATAACTGGCGAAATGTGGGTGTAATAAAGGTACACTCTGCCTCTCCCTTATAGGAATACAGGCGTGATGTTATGTAGTTTCAGAAATATTGCATTTCATGCTACCGAGAACGGTAAATATAGATTTTATGTAGAAACTTGTACTAACGGCCAACTAAATTGCTTTGTCCTGTCATTTATGAAGCTGTCATTTTGGTAACAAATAACAATCTATAACTAAGTTGAGAAGTTAACTCAGATATTATAATGATATTTTCAACTCGTGATCCTCCTAATACAGGCCCTGTTCTAGAAGAGAAGGAACGAGCATGCTCGCTGATGACGCTTACGATTGCCACATGCTTATTATGCGTTGGCGAATTTATGTTCAGATATCTTCAAGAAATTTTCTCTCAGCGTCAGACTCTAATTAAAAATGATATTATTATCATTTTTTTTTGAACCTGTCTGCAGTCAGAAGGTGTGTCATGTATTTTTAAAAAGCTAGGCTGCTATAGATGTACCTATGGTTTAATAGGGTATAAATTTTACTCAATCTCCACAGAAAAGGGAGGATCCTACGACCATACGTCGGATATCTATGACCATACGGGTGTCGTGTCTGGTTGGCTACTGTCCGACGATTGTTTTATTTTTTTGGGAATGGCTTCTCGCAGTTTAGCCCAGGAGGTTGACGTCTGCTTAAATGGAATTGCATGTGGGTGCCCCAATAAATTAAGGCCTCCAACCGCTTAAAACACTTACGCTAAGGGCACCCCCTGTGAAGTACGGACCTCGGCTTGAGCGTCTCTGGAAGAGGGCAGCAAGGGACAGGCTATGTAAAACCGTAAATGGTGCATGTTGTGTTAGCCTATAAGTAATTGTTGCACTTATAAATGTATTATTTAGGAAAATATTCATAAAATGTATTGTGTGAACAATTGTTGGCTAACCCCCAAATAAATAAATATATATTCTAGTTGGGCGGTAAACTTTGCTTGCGCGATGCAGGATTTTTGCGTGACGTCACTGTCAAACCGTAGTTCGCAATTGGCGATGTAGCCACACTACTATTCGTCCGAATACCCTCTTCTTTTCGCTTGTCATACGATCTATATGTGTTAAATATAATAACATACAGCTCCAATCTCCTGTTGATCGTCACAAGACCCTTTTCCCTATCTAATTTGCATCCAACAAATACCACTGCGCTCCGTTAGGTCACATTCCCGTCGGTCAGACGATTCATTAATCAGGCGCAGCCGTTCATAATAAATAACTTTACAATAGCACTATGAAGTGCTATTGTAAAGTCGCCTAGTAACGCTCCCCGCGTAAATTACGTCACGAGTCCGTGTTTTGATATTTTAAAATGAAGGTTTGTGTTGTGAAATGGTGTAGAAATCACACTAAAAAAAAGGAATGTGCCACTATACAGGAAAAGTTTTTAACCAGTGCGCAAATTTTTTTTGGTGGCTCAGTGTAAGCAATAGAACACATTTCCATTTTTAGTTTATGACTTTTTTTTTTTCATTTTTCCACTTTGTCCCAATTTGAAATAAGCAAGACATGGATATAATTTAATAGTAATACTATGAATGAGCATGAATGAAAACGCGAAGACCGCCCGCCGGCCGCTGGACCACGCGAGACGCGAGACGGGGGTGCGGGGGCATGCGGCGCGGCGCCGGCGTTTGATAAACAAAACGCATGCACATGCAGTACGTCACTTGCGGAAGCGGAGGTCGGATGTCCCTTCGCCGTCCCATGCGCGCGTGCCGCGTACTAGACTAGCGTAGTGACAATGTCTCAGTTTACTCACCGCGAGTATTATGAAATGGTGCGAGTGTATTTGTTAAGCAATGAAAATTTACGAGCAGCACGAAGAAGATACGAAAGGGAGAGCGTACCTCGTATGCGAGCCCAAAGGATCCTCAATCCCATGGTCCCTAATGAGAGGACAATTTTAGCAGCAAACCAAGGTGTATGAAACAAGTGAAAGAGCCTAGATGACTTGAAAGAAAAAATAATTAACGCTTTCAATGAAGTAAAAAGTGGTGTTAGTGTCGTAAACAAACTAAATGCTTACTTATTTAAACGTGCACGTTTATGTCTTGAATTTGGAGGAGGTCACTTCGAACAATACCTAAAATTATTGTGATTAATAAAATGTAGAGGTAAGAAATTATAAACAATCTTAGTGTCTTAGGTTCTCTTTGATTAGACATTGACGCAAATTGTATCATGTCGTACCTATCATACCTAAATGTTTTATTTTGAATGGACTAAAACGTATTACTTTCTTACTTATTATGATTTATTTTCTGCATTTTGATGGTCCTAAGCCCATGAAAGTATGAAGAATTACGTTTACAAATAACTTTACACAGTCTAAACTTAAAAAATTGTAGCGCTAAACTGGGGTCAATAATCCGCGAGCGCGCGTGAGTACTTCTGATAGCAGCTGGCGCGTCAGGCGACCGGTCGACGCGCGGCGTGAATCGGGCGACCGGTCGACGGACTGGCAAGCGACGTCCATAAAATAAATTTCTGAGTAAACAAGTCTCGTAAGCGTTAACTTAATTTTTTACTATTGAAACATATCAAAACAAAAAATACGTGTTTATTAAAATATATTCAAGTTTATTATGTCAAAATTTGCGCACTGGATAAAAACTTTTCCTGTATATCATTTCACAAGTAAGTATTCAATTTCACGTTGTATTTCTTTGTTACCGCATTCTAAATGTATGTAAACAAAAAGTATAACTTGACATTACTGTCACGCCATACTTGTTAAGTGTTGCCAGGGCCTAATTTTTTTACCCATTATTTGTAAGTTTGTGCTGTTTACAGTTACCGTTTGTGCTATTTCTGCTTACTACCTATTTAAGTACACCAAAACAACAAACATTTAACTAACTTACAAGCAAATATCACAAAAAGTCGTAACATAAAAATTTCTGATAAAGTCGCACATGACAAATTACACAAATTAAAGAAATAACGTTGAATCTCAACAACCGTAATAATAAAAAATCATGTCATTACTGTTGATGATATATTTTACGCTAAACGTAAAATACTGAAAATCTCCCACATTTAAGGGTAAATCTCTGCCGCTGGTATTACACGCACATTGCACACACGCAATTACGATACGTAATACACTCCCGACCGTGGCGCTCACTCACACATTTATAAAAAAGTGGCTTCACTTAAAACGTTGCGTTTTGTTTCGAACACGGAATCTGGACATTTTTTAATCTAAGGCTTTTGAAGTACTACACACATCAAAAGTGTCTAGGGATCAAGCATTTTTATGCGGATTTCTTGAGATTGAGATGTGGCTTTGTAATAAATTTATGATTTTATAAATTTATATGGATCCTTTTTGGTGCATTTCATAATTTGAATCAGGAACTGTGAATCAAATTCGAGTAAAAGATGAAAATCAGCTGTCAATATTTTCCCTATAAAAACATACAACGCATTGAAGACATTATTAGTGCTACTGTTTCCCTACTACTGATTAAAACCAACGTTATTATGGAGCGGCGACGTCATTTAAGCAGGGAAGAAATGCTCAGAGCCGTGGGAATGATAGAAGCTGGTTCCCGGCAACGTACTGTGGCTTTAGCTCTGAATACAAGTCAGAGTGTTATCAGTCGACTTTGGACACGTTACCGAAGCACTGGTACCGTGGCTGAGCGCCATGGAGGACGGTATCGCTGCACCACACGGAGACAAGACCGATACATTCAAATCTTAACTCGAAGAGCTCCAACAATAACCGCCATGATGTTAGCCGTGAGGCTTCATCACTCTTCAGGGAACTTAATTAGCGACCAAACAGTCAGAAACCGCTTGCATGAAGTGAACCTTCATTCCCGAAGACCGCTACGGGTACCACCTATAGCAATGCACAATCGTAGGATTCGATATCAATGGGCTCTTGAACACAGAAATTGGGCAGAAGAACAATGGCGTTTCGTGTGCTTTTCTGATGAGTCTCGTTTTGGTATGAGACCGGATACAAGACGTATACGACACTGGAGAACCCCTGGACGCCAACAGCGATTAAAATCCTGCCAGGAAGTCCATCCTTATAGTGGTGGAACCATCATAGTATGGGCGGGTATTTGGATCGGCGGAAGAACTGAGTTGATTTGGATCAGGGCAACCTCAACGCTCAAATTTATGCTGAGACGATTGTATCAGACGTCATCGTTCCTCTACAAGTGCAAATCGGTCCCTTATTTCAGTTAATGCATGATAATGCACGACCGCACACCGCAAGAGTTGTAAGACAGACTCTCGCCGCAGCTAACATCAATGTCCTGCCCTGGCCTGCTCAGTCGCCAGACTTGAACCCGATTGAGCATGCATGGGATATGCTACAGAGAAGAGCTCTGCCGAATATGGAGGGTATCCAGTCGCAAGAAGACCTTTTTTTGTTGTTGCAACGAACATGGGCGGCCATTCCACAGCGTGATTTGGATGAACTCATTTTGAGTATGCCAAACCGATGTTCTTGTGTTGTTAGTGTTCGCGGTAGAAACACGGATTATTAATTGTTTAAGTTACCCAATAAAATTTTAAAGAAAACTGTTATTTCAGTCTTTTTTTCGAACTTTTGTGTTAGTGGTTCAAATGTCAAAAATCCCTTTATTAGGAAAATGGCAAATTTCTTTATTAATGCAAAGGTGACTTGGTTTATCGTTACTGTGACAAACGAAAACACTTTATTTGATGAATCCTTAAAGAAAATTTTAATTAATATCAATCAGGAGAAAAGTTATTGCAAAAATATATGTTGATCCCTAGACACTTTTGATGTGTGTATTTATAACTTGTGTGTGTTTTTACAAATAATTCTTGACCTCTGAATTATTTATAGCAGATATAATTCTAGTACGTTTTTGGTCGGAACTAAATGTATCTTTTATTCTTTGTCTTTCAAGTTTTATCTGCTTGTTAAGTTAAAGACAGGATTTTTAGGGCATGTATTTCTCTATCATAATATAATGATCTTTCTATCTCTAATAAAATTATTGCTTCTTTTATGTAGACCTCAAATTATTCCTATTTTGGGGTGCTAAATATATCAAATAGCCAAGGAACTGCGACCAACTTGGTAGCGTCGTCGGCTGCTGTCATGGTTCTAACCTAACTCATTTGGCCGGGGTTACGGGGTACCCTAGCTTAGTAACTGCATCCAATTCAGCTCGCGCGTGGTTGGTCACAGTTCCAACCCTACCTACGCCAAACGGCTTAGGTTAGGTAAAATGAAATAAAATGAGGTTCAATTATAAAAAAATGTGCATCATTAGAACCGCAAACCGTTTTTACAAGTTGATTAATTTTAAAAAGTGTCCATCATTAGACGATCAATACGTTTTTAACCGACTTCAAAAAAGGAGAAGTAACTTGAGCAACTGCTCTCGTAAATCATCATTGGGTAAAGTGGAGCTGATGATGAAGATCACAGATGGCCATCGGAACTACTCAATGACAAATATTTCACGGGTTGCGATTCGATTACTTTAATATGGTTGCTAAGCAATTTATGCTCGTCACAATGCGTATGGTGAGTTATTGTTGAGGAGTTCTCCTGGTTCTTAACGGGAGAACTCCTCAACAATTAACGCCCCAGCAACGGGAAAAGCAATATTTTGTAAAAGGTGATGAACAGTTGGCATTAGGCTATTGTAACTTAGATAAATTACAAACTGCCCACTAAAAAGTGAAACATAAAATTATTTTTACAAAAAAAAAAAAACATCCGCCTTCCAAAAAAAACACTACAAATTGAAAAATAACTTTAATTTCGGAAGTCGGTGTCAATAAACGAAAATGCGGAACCCAAGACACCGACTTCCGAAATTAAAGTTATTTTTCAATTTGTAGTGTTTTTTTTGGAAGGCGGTTGTTTTTTTTTGTAAAAATGTTTTTAGAGGATAAGTATTTAAATATTTCCCTTTTTTTTTCAGGTTAAGTGTAGTTTTAGCTGAACAGGACCGCGGCGTCATGATATGTAATAAGACAAGTGATTCCCATTGTAGATATTTTTCCATAAAAGACACCGCTTTTATTTTTGTTACAATTTGTCTGCTACGGCGCTACGTGGCGCGTGGGTGCTACGAAATGACGTCATTATGTCTGCCGTCTAAACAAGAATTCGTTCGTTTTTCTCTTATGTAAAGAAAAGGTCTGATTCTTAAATAAATAATAAATACACCGAGTTACGCGTGAGCAAATATAGTATTATAATATAATGAAAGAATAGAAAGAAAGGAAATACGTTTGCTTGCGGCAAACATGACGCAACAAAAAAAAAAAAAACAAACAAAAAAAAAAACAGAATAACGATAATAATAATTAAGAGGAAATGCGGGTGGTCTATTCTCCATAAAGACGCTCTCGCCTCTTTTCTTTCTGGTTAATGACCATAAAGCAATGATTTTTTTACAGAATAATAAATATTATAATAATAATAACTACTTGTATGTCCCTATGTTTACCTTTTTGATGATTTTTATAAGCACTAGAACCCTCAAAAAATGCTGAATATTGCCGATTTAAACCGCTGTCAACAGAGGCCTTGTGTACAAATTTGACAACTATTAATGAAAAAAGAAAAACATAAGGACCCAGTATATATCCATCTTATTGAGTTTATGAAATAACTTTTAAATTGGTTCAATATTGGAGGAGGAAATAGGCGAGAGCCAAACCTCGAAGGATGACTGTTTACTTAGGCTTATTCAAGTCTCTCCGACCGCATTTCCTCTTAACATATTAGTTTCAGAAATAGGCTTGTCCCCTATTACATGGAACTTAAACATAACTGGCGAAATGTGGGTGTAATAAAGGTACACTCTGCCTCTCCCTTATAGGAATACAGGCGTGATGTTATGTAGTTTCAGAAATATTGCATTTCATGCTACCGAGAACGGTAAATATAGATTTTATGTAGAAACTTGTACTAACGGCCAACTAAATTGCTTTGTCCTGTCATTTATGAAGCTGTCATTTTGGTAACAAATAACAATCTATAACTAAGTTGAGAAGTTAACTCAGATATTATAATGATATTTTCAACTCGTGATCCTCCTAATACAGGCCCTGTTCTAGAAGAGAAGGAACGAGCATGCTCGCTGATGACGCTTACGATTGCCACATGCTTATTATGCGTTGGCGAATTTATGTTCAGATATCTTCAAGAAATTTTCTCTCAGCGTCAGACTCTAATTAAAAATGATATTATTATCATTTTTTTTTGAACCTGTCTGCAGTCAGAAGGTGTGTCATGTATTTTTAAAAAGCTAGGCTGCTATAGATGTACCTATGGTTTAATAGGGTATAAATTTTACTCAATCTCCACAGAAAAGGGAGGATCCTACGACCATACGTCGGATATCTATGACCATACGGGTGTCGTGTCTGGTTGGCTACTGTCTGACGATTGTTTTATTTTTTTGGGAATGGCTTCTCGCAGTTTAGCCCAGGAGGTTGACGTCTGCTTAAATGGAATTGCATGTGGGTGCCCCAATAAATTAAGGCCTCCAACCGCTTAAAACACTTACGCTAAGGGCACCCCCTGTGAAGTACGGACCTCGGCTTGAGCGTCTCTGGAAGAGGGCAGCAAGGGACAGGCTATGTAAAACCGTAAATGGTGCATGTTGTGTTAGCCTATAAGTAATTGTTGCACTTATAAATGTATTATTTAGGAAAATATTCATAAAATGTATTGTGTGAACAATTGTTGGCTAACCCCCAAATAAATAAATATATATTCTAGTTGGGCGGTAAACTTTGCTTGCGCGATGCAGGATTTTTGCGTGACGTCACTGTCAAACCGTAGTTCGCAATTGGCGATGTAGCCACACTACTATTCGTCCGAATACCCTCTTCTTTTCGCTTGTCATACGATCTATATGTGTTAAATATAATAACATACAGCTCCAATCTCCTGTTGATCGTCACAAGACCCTTTTCCCTATCTAATTTGCATCCAACAAATACCACTGCGCTCCGTTAGGTCACATTCCCGTCGGTCAGACGATTCATTAATCAGGCGCAGCCGTTCATAATAAATAACTTTACAATAGCACTATGAATTCGAGTTATTAGCCGCTGATTGGCCCATCAATTGCTATATGCAGTGCCCCCGGGACTGCCCGCCGCGGATAATCGGTGAGATACACTCTTTTAAAATAAGTTATGAGCGAATGGCGTGTTAGATTTAACGTTATAGTGCATGTAGTGAATGAAAAATGGTAGTCAAATCAGATAAATCAATAATTAAACATTAGCACTACTGACTTAAATTGTCCGTAGATCAACCTCAAACTCAAAGCATTTATTTCAATTAAACCAATTACAGGCACTTTTGAATTGTCAAGGGGTCGGTCAGTCAGAAAGATGAAGCTAGTTGCCCATTCCAAAGCGTAGGTACCTATGGAGAAGAACGGGCAAGAAACTCCATGGACACTCTTTTAAATCAAAATAATATGGTTACAAGATAGAGAGAGAGAGATAGAGATAGAGATAGAGATATAGATATGTATTCCAATCCCAACTTGCCAGCAGTCAGACTGACTTAAATTGTCCGTAGATATAGATATGTATTCAAATCACAACTTTTCAGCAGTCATTCTTTGAAAGTTGCATGAAATGCCTTTAACACGGCAAATTGACGTAGGTTGTCAATTCGCTTAGTAATTACTTTCTCTGACTGTACCAATATACTTACGTTCACTCACTCACATCATTCTGTGCAGTCGATGACTTTAAAAACTTCAAAACAAGTCAATACATGTGAGTCTAAAGATAAACTATCTTTCGCCTCACGTTTAAACTATCAACCTATTTTAGTATTTCAAACTTAATTTCGACGAAGTTAAAAGTTCTAATTACAAAAACAGACGTTAACCCCGAGTCTAAGTTGTCATCAATTTTAAAAGCTTTTATTAAACTTGCAAGGTCAGTCAGTTACTTTATTTGTACTATTAACTTTACACCTATCGGAATAAACTAATAAAGTTCAAAAACGAAAACTGGTTCGAAAGCTTTGACTAATGATGGCACTCGTTTTGTAATGAGATGGTCTTGGCCTTATTACAAAACTAGGTTTATCTTTAGAACCAGGGTTAACCCATCGAGTGATTTTTGAATTTCGAACTCTATTCCGACGAAGTTAAGAGCGTTTATGCCGAACGGCATTTCATACAAACTTTCAAGCCCTTATTTTTCGAAATGAATGAACCGATTTTAATAAAACTTCATACCCATAAGCAGGATACAAAGGTCTAAAAAGTTAGTAGAAAACATTTTCAAAATGTCTTATTTAAAAAAAGATAACTGGAAATCTTTGTTTCTATGGAAAATTTAAAATCCGTCTAATTTGGCTGTGACACTATTTTTTGAAAATGAATTTTTTGAATTTGAAAAGAACTTTGTCGTGCTCTGAATAAAGTTTAAAATACAAAAACGAGCTCGGAGCGCTTGGATTAAAGTTAGAACTCGTTTTGTAATAAGACGGCTTGAGTTTATAACTTGAGCCACAAATTCAGGATAAATATCAGAGCTAGATCGTACGTTAGGCCGTCCGCAAACGGATCGCAACGTCGATTGCTCACCATACATCACACAGCTCGGGATATTTTGTTCGGCTTACTTTGCCTTGCCGTGCACTATAAACTTAAACTATCAAGTTTGTTAGTGTATTTATTTGATGCGTAATTCTATTGCTGTATTTTTTTGTATATAATTTTTCCTGATTTCTTTTTATTTTCGTAGTTTTTTTTATTGTTGTTTGGGCCTGCTCTTGATCTGGATCACGCCTGATGCAAAGCGATGGATGAGGTCTAAAATCTAGTGTGCCCAGAAGATGCCTGTTTACTCTCTCTGTTCTGTCTTTGAAGGCAAACGGGTTGAATGTGGAAGGGAACACAGACGCTGGCAGAGTACACACTTTGGCTGTGCGCGTATTACATGTGGAGGAGAAGCGCTGAGTACGACTGGTCGGGATATCTACCAAGTGTGTAAAGTATTTTGATGAATGAGTGGTTGGTTTACGTTCAATGCTGAGCATCACTAAACAAATTGTCTTATGCCCACGAGTTTCTAGATTTATCTAGTAGCATATCGTGATAACTACGCCATACTTACTACGTCGCACTATACTACTTCTAATTTTACAATATTTGTAAATAATTTGTAATTATATGAGCACCATGCATCTATCACATAATTGATTTACCTGTCATTGCTTCATTTTTAATTCTTTTTACCTTTTTTGGTAGATTAATTTTATTCTAGGTGCATCGTCTTCACATAATTATATAATACCTTGTTATACATTTTAAAAGAGTAACGGTGGAGTTTCTTACCCATTCTTCTCCATACGAACACTATCTTTTGGATGGGGCGACTAGAATCAATTCTATTTTACTGTAATTTTTGACGTTCAAAAGTGTTCAAATAAATGATTTGTCTTTGACTTTGACATATTATAGGTACTCTGAAATTTGTCAAGGATTTTGGCAGGAGTTCCCATAATATCGGGTACATGGTTGTACAAACTGGATGCAATGGGTATTTAAAAGAGTAACCGTGAAATTTCTTGCCAGTCCTTCTCCATGGGAAACGACCAATTGGAAACGTGCACCTAGCTTCTGATGTTTCATAAGTGATCATGCATAAAATATTTAGTTTTCTTTTAATTTCCTTTGCTCTTAACCTATCTTTTTACACACATAGGTATGACTGTTCCATAAACACTATAATAATTATATTATGTTCAAAACCTTCTGTTATTAGAAACTCCTCTAAACTTTAATAACACATAGGTAGCTACTTATTCACAATCCCCAAAACAATAACAACCCCTCATTCGTCGTCAAGCCGGCGCGGACGTCGCGACGCCTCTCACGTTGCTAGGCAACGGCGACGCAATCGATTCGCACCCCGCCATTTATTTCATTCGCTCATTATAATAAACCACTATACGTTTTAGATGAATGGGGGAGTTGGACTTGTCGAAGCTTTATTGTGTGACGGATTTTTGCTGCAAGATTTATGTGAAACTAGCTGTTTGTCATGGTTTCAATCGCATCTTAGGTACTGTACCCACTGATAACAGAAGCTATAGGTACGTAACAGACAATGCACTGCCAAAACCTTCAATATAAAAAAAATAATAATATGGAAAACTCTATTTGTTAAAACCATTTTATTGTATTTGTATCACCTAGCCTTTTCCCAACTACGTTGGGGTCGGCTTCCAGTCTAACCGGATGCAGCTGAATACCAGTATTTTACATGGAGCGACTGCCTATCTGACCTCCACAACCCAGTTACTGGGTAATACGTTACCCCTTGGTAAGACTGGTTGTCAGACTTTTGGGCTTCTAACTAGGTACTCGTAACGACTGTCAAAGATCCACGAATGACAGCCGGGACCAACGGCTTAACGTGCTTTCCGAGGCGCGGAGGGGTCTCGGTATGTAAAGGTCACCCATCCACGGACCGACCGCGGCAAGCGTAGCTTAACCTGATCGATCGACCTGTGCGGCTGTTATTATTTAGCCACGGGCCTCACCACAGATTCTCATTATAACGTCAAATTACCTAACAACTATATGCTTATCCAGTTAAATCATTCGTTTTTCCTGCATAATTTAATATAAGTAAGCAAATTCATGACTCCTTTAATAAGTTCACAGGTAGTCACTAGGTAATGCTTGTCCCCTTCAAACGACACAGCTGCCAACTCATTAGTTAGTTTATGTCTCCCCGGGGATCGAAGGGGTTATCCTGTAGTCGGGAACCACGCAGTTATAACTGCACCCGTGCAACCTAGTCTATGCAAATTTGTTTCAAATTGATGTTATTTCAAGTTAAACAAATATCAAGTTTATTTTAATGGTAATTAAGTTGATTTCAGAGTGACTAAGCACTATTGAAAAAGTCATAAAAATGTTTGAAGTTGTAGCGTAAACTGCGCTTTATTGTGTAAGAATTAAAGTTACTTTTCCAGAAATTCATATTTGTTTATATTTCTGGCAAATAAGTCGCGGCAGTTTAATTTAATATGATCACCTAGTGCCTCGCCTCGTTAGTCCAGTATTTTTATCTCACAAAGCGACGCGTGCTTCTCATGTGGTAACCAAGAGTACAAAGTACAAACACACAGAACGGAATAAAACGAAAAAAAAATGTCAATGTTATAACATTTTGCACAACCTTATAATTATAAAGTTGAATAGGTATAGTGTAACAAACAAACTGTATACCATCTAATGTACTTACATCCTATATCCTAGCAAATAAAGATTTATCATTCATTCATTCAAGTTAATAAATGACTTTCTAAAATATATTCCGGAGGCAGATTTATTTTGTGATTCTCAATGGACAATCGCTTAACATGTGTCTATTTATTTAAATATGAATAAATAATTGTTTAGTTTCTAATTTTATGTTTGAGATTGTTTTGATTTCAAATTTTATGTTAGGTACTCCGTTTATTTTTGCTTTTTTTTTTAGTCTAAGACGTTTTAATTAAAATTTTAATGTAATTTTGTAGAATCAGCATAGATATAATTAATCGATTTGGTGTGCTTATATTTGATGAAAAAATGAATATGAATATGAAAATTCATTCACACATACTCTTCCGACTTTGCCATTGTCTCGGACGATAACGAGAGCGCGTGTGCGCACACACATTCACAGCGTGTTGGTACTCTCGGTATAACCACAATTAAAGTGCGCGTCGCTTCGTGAGATAAAAATACAACATTGCGTAAGGACTTTGCTTTAGTTTCTGGAAAGACGAAGTTTACAGTCAGCCCCAAACAGATGTATACACGGACAAGGAACCATTTCTGCTTTCTCTGCGAGCCGTATAGGTTGGAGTGCGGGGTCTGACTTCTCCCAGGCTCTTCAACCTCTACGTGGATGACCTGATAGTCGCACTCAGCGGCATGCGTGTCGGATGCAGTGTTGATCGGGTTAGAATTAACAATATCAGCTATGCAGATGACATGGTGCTGCTGGGCCCGTTGGTGGGAGCAATCAATGAGATGCTTAAAGTGTGTGAGAGCTAGGCTGCCGCACATGGATTAAAATACAATGTTAAGAAGTGTGAGTACATTAGTCGCACTCAGCGGCATGCGTGTCGGATGCAGTGTTGATCGGGTTAGAATTAACAATATCAGCTATGCAGATGACATGGTGCTGCTGGGCCCGTTGGTGGGAGCAATCAATGAGATGCTTAAAGTGTGTGAGAGCTAGGCTGCCGCACATGGATTAAAATACAATGTTAAGAAGTGTGAGTACATTAGTCGCACTCAGCGGCATGCGTGTCGGATGCAGTGTTGATCGGGTTAGAATTAACAATATCAGCTATGCAGATGACATGGTGCTGCTGGGCCCGTTGGTGGGAGCAATCAATGAGATGCTTAAAGTGTGTGAGAGCTAGGCTGCCGCACATGGATTAAAATACAATGTTAAGAAGTGTGAGTACATTAGTCGCACTCAGCGGCATGCGTGTCGGATGCAGTGTTGATCGGGTTAGAATTAACAATATCAGCTATGCAGATGACATGGTGCTGCTGGGCCCGTTGGTGGGAGCAATCAATGAGATGCTTAAAGTGTGTGAGAGCTAGGCTGCCGCACATGGATTAAAATACAATGTTAAGAAGTGTGAGTACATTAGTCGCACTCAGCGGCATGCGTGTCGGATGCAGTGTTGATCGGGTTAGAATTAACAATATCAGCTATGCAGATGACATGGTGCTGCTGGGCCCGTTGGTGGGAGCAATCAATGAGATGCTTAAAGTGTGTGAGAGCTAGGCTGCCGCACATGGATTAAAATACAATGTTAAGAAGTGTGAGTACATTAGTCGCACTCAGCGGCATGCGTGTCGGATGCAGTGTTGATCGGGTTAGAATTAACAATATCAGCTATGCAGATGACATGGTGCTGCTGGGCCCGTTGGTGGGAGCAATCAATGAGATGCTTAAAGTGTGTGAGAGCTAGGCTGCCGCACATGGATTAAAATACAATGTTAAGAAGTGTGAGTACATTAGTCGCACTCAGCGGCATGCGTGTCGGATGCAGTGTTGATCGGGTTAGAATTAACAATATCAGCTATGCAGATGACATGGTGCTGCTGGGCCCGTTGGTGGGAGCAATCAATGAGATGCTTAAAGTGTGTGAGAGCTAGGCTGCCGCACATGGATTAAAATACAATGTTAAGAAGTGTGAGTACATTAGTCGCACTCAGCGGCATGCGTGTCGGATGCAGTGTTGATGGGGTTAGAATTAACAATATCAGCTATGCAGATGACATGGTGCTGCTGGGCCCGTTGGTGGGAGCAATCAATGAGATGCTTAAAGTGTGTGAGAGCTGGGCTGCCGCACATGGATTAAAATACAATGTTAAGAAGTGTGAGTACATGGTCATTGAGGTCAGAGGCAAACGCCGTGGAGAAGGGCCTGAGTTGATTCTGAACGGGTCACCAACTAAGAGGGTATACCTAGGACATTGTCTTGCCGCTGACCTCAGGGACGATGTGGACATTGAGAGGGAGCGCAGGGCTCTAGCGGTCCGGAGCAATATGTTGTCACGTAGATTTGCGCGGTGTACAGACCAAGTTAAAGTAACACTTTTCAAGGCCTATTGCCAAAGTATGTACACGGGTTTATGGGTCGATTATACTAAGAGATCGCTGGATGTCCTGCGTGTCCAATATAACAATGCGTTCAGGATGTTGTTGGGGCTGCCTCGTTACTGTAGCGCGTCGCACATGTTTGCGCAAGCCCGCACCGACGGCTTCTATTCAGTTATTCGTAAGAAAACTGCGTCGCTACTGAGGAGAGTGAGGGGCAAGTCATAACAACATCCTGAGGACTGTAGCGGAGAGCTTTTGCTCTCCGATTTTTCAACATTTTGTGCGGATTTTGATTTATACGAGTATACTCGTACTAACACTAGGCAATAAGTTATTTTTATTTTGTTACTAACACTTTATGGATATGGATGTCTTAATAGTAGACTATGCACCGAGGGGCTAAAGTTGTGTCTTATATCACGGGCGTCATATTGAATCTCGAGCGCAATGAAGGAAATCCTGAATGCAGCGAGGGATTCAAGCTAGCCCAAGGCAAAGACACCTTTAGCCCAGAGGAGGATACTCTACTTTTTACACCTACTGTGAGAAAATAATAGCCATAGTACGAAAATTCGCGCCTTTATTGCGTCTACCAATAAGTAGCCAAGACACGATCAATTCGATTTTCAAAAAAAAAAGTCTCTTCTACGGTTTTGTCGTGTGAGTCTATTGATATCACTTTCATGGAAGTGGCGTTTGTTTAAACTAAGCTTTATACAGGGCTGGTAGAATGGTTTTGGATGATTGGCTGTATGCATTTTGAATTTATTTTTGATAAAATGTGATAAATCGACCGTAGGTAGTATAGATAGGTTTTATTATTTATTTATTTATTCACAAAATCCACAGCAATCTTAGCGCAGTTTACTTAAAATATATTAACTAATGTTACAGCCAATTACTACTACGGTATTACGGCGCGGTACGGTATTTGTTATTATTGATGCCAGTTTTAATGTTATTCCATTCCTTTTAAAAAATGGTTCGTAGTTATCTTATCTTATCTTATTCTTACAATATTATGTCTTCGAAAATATGGCAACGATATGAAGAAGCAGTCGTTATGATTTTGTAGGAAATCCAGAATATCATCCACGCGTAGTAAGGGTTTCGAGAATAGCTTTCCTCTTTCTGGCACCAAAGGGTGTTTGTTAGTACTATACTGCGAGATTCCAAATTCAAATCACATTATTGACCAGCGGGTCATAATGAAATCCAGTACAACATTATTGACCGGCTGTGCCCCCGGCCACTAATCACTTTAGGTTAAGGTTGCTTGACATATAATTTGACATTTTCGAGCAGGTGGTGTGAAAAATATTTTTTTTGTTAAGTGTAATTCAGACATTTAGGTTTCATTCAAGTTTCTGATTTAATTATGATATATTTAGGTTTTAGCAATAATTTATGTTTTATTAATATTTTTTTTTGTAAGTATTTTTATTTTTTTATCTGTCGTTGTTTTATATGGGTCTCGGACCTGAAATAAATGAATATTATTATTATTTCATTTGTGAGACTTCAGTAGATTACCTTGTTTCAGTCATAGTGTTATACTTAGATGTTTTGGGATAAAATATTTACATTGTTTTGGTAAAAAAAATTGTATAGGTACTATGTTTTGTACCTGTACGGTGGATACAATGTTATGGAACAATGGCTGTAGGCAATAAAATGATTCAGTGTACAACTTACAGGACCTAAGAAAACGCAAGTTTTAGAAATAATAAAAGTATATCGATCATATATAGGTACTTTTATTATTTCTAAAACTTGCGTTTGTGGCATTTTTGTTTTTCTAAACTACCCCTAAAAGGGGTTGAGGGGTGTCAAAATTTGTATGGAAGAATTTTAACGCGCGATCCGATTAATTCTAAAGTCTCACCACAAACAAACCAGTAACACAAAAAACGTAAGTTTTGGAAACAATCATCATCTTCCTGCCCTTATCCCATGTTACTTGGGGTCGGCGCAACACGTTTTCTTCTTCCATTCTCCCCTGTCAGCCGTCATGCTATCATTCACTCCCTTCTCTTTCATATCATTCCCCACACAATCCATCCATCTTTTCTTCGGCCTTCCTCTTCCTCTCCAACCATCAACATGTATATTCATTACTCTTTTAGTCACATGCGTTTCATCCCTTTTCATCACATTTTATTGTTTCCAAAAAGTTTTGGAAACAATAAAAGTATATAACACTAGTTTACAGTACATCTGTTGCCAAAGAAATTTTAGCTGTTGCTGACTACATATGATATGCTATTTTCAAAAATATAATTGAAGATTTTTATCAGCTCTAGTTTCTGAGTTTCAGCTATGTAGGCATAACACAGAAAAAACTTGTATTTACTAAGAAAAACTTTACAAAAAAAAATAATTAATCATTGTGTTCTAAAAAACTTCGTTTTAAAGCTCTTCTCTGATGTGTAGACTTTGGAAAATGACGTATCAGAGACCAACAATAGTCAGACATCATATTCGTATCCCAGAAACCCTGATAGCGCTCTTCCATGACGCGTAAGTCCTGATGCATACGCTCTCCCTGCTCTTCGCTCATATCTCCTAAATTTTCCGGAAACCTGTCCAGGTGACTATCGAGGAAGTGGAGTTTTATGCTCATATTGCACCCCATATTTTTCAATTGTAGCAGAATAAAAACTTATTTTAGTACATAAAAGTATATAAAAAAATTTGCTTTCCTCAGAAAGCAAATATTTTTCTTTCAGTCTTGATGCTAACAATTCTGAAGCTTGTTTAGAAAGATTTAGATCTCTTACAAGATCATCTAACTCATTTTGGGAAAAGCATTTTGGCTCATTTGACATACTTTCAAAATCAGCATCATTTTGTGATGAGCTTGGTCCTTCAATGTCTTGTTCTAAGGGTTCAGATATATTTTTAGGCACTGATGAGTTAGGTAAACGCTGGACGTTGAACACAACTAGTACTTGGGTACTGCCATTTAGCCCGATTTTTAGTGTTTAAACCGTTTATGTTCACGCATCAAAAATAACAGTCTTCGAGATGATTCCGTGGTTCTTGCCAAATAATCGGTGTTCCAAATTTAAAGCCACTTTTCCATAATCTTAAATATTTCACACACGATTTACAAACACAATTGGGAGCCCAAAACTTCTCATTTTTATCCAACAGCATCCCAAAATACTCAAAATAGGTATTTTTCACCAACTCTGATATAACTTTTCTACAATCGTTAAACACATATTCTCCGCATATATAGCAAAAAAGGATCTGGATTGCTTAAACAACGTCTCCTTGAACTACTCATGACGCAAAAACTTTAGATACCTACTAATCTTAACACAGTAAAATAAGCCTGTTATCGATTAATATAAACGCTTAAATGACAAAAATCAAAAACAAAGTAACACGAGCTGCTCAAAAAATTTTGAGGGTAGATTTGACAAAAACAAGTCTTAAGTGAACATTATCGACCACAAAATTCGCGGCAACAGACAAAAAGTTAAATTTTGTAAACTAGTGTAATCGACTACAGTAAATAAAATCAGAAAAATATATGATTTTCTTCAGGATATATGCTAGGTAGATAGTGTGATAAAAATATAATACAACTAATTTGATACGATAGAAAAAAATCATGAAGATACCTCTAAAAACATTCTTTTTACAATAAAAACCATACTAATATACATACAATCATTATGATTTTTTGTCAGATTATTCTTCAAGCAACATACTAAAGCACTAGTGTATTAATTTTTTAGTCCAAACATTAGATTTTTTGTAATTAAATAATTGCTTCATATTTTGCAATAAATTACCAGCGTTGTGTCATCGCGCTTCTCTTTCTTTTCTATGCAGTCCGACAGTGACCGCGCTTTAGGTCATGTAAGCCCCTTAACGGTAACTTGACCGTACCTACAGTTTCTACTATTGTATAGTTTATATTTCGTTGTTGTCAACCGCCACCGTGTTGTAATTGGATAAATCTGAGTTTGTTTCAGCATTTCTACTCAGTCAGCTACGAAATTCCGGTCTCATTAACTTTGTTTAAAAATATGGACTTTAAAAAAAATATTTTGTCCAAAATCTTCAAATCTAAATAAATGTTTGTTATGCAACTCATACAAGTGTGGTTTGAGACTAACGATGAACACTTAACCCTTAGTCTGCCGGAACGTAGATCTACGCGAGACACAATGGCTTGAAAAAAAAATGCTTAAGTAAATATTTTGTATTAGCGCTTACATCCCTAGTAATATTTACCTTCGCGTACAAGCTTAGGTACCTGTAGCGTCAAAATCAAAAATCAAAATCAAAATGTTTTATTTCACATAAACCTACATGGGCACTTATGAAACGTCAGAAGCTAGGTGCACGGTTCCAAATGGTCGTTTCCTATGGAGAAGAACCGGCAAGAAACTCCACGGTTACTCTTTTTAAAAATATTGGTTTTTACAATGTTTCCAGATTACAGTAGGTATGGGAGGACAGCGCAGGCCTGTCAACAAGTACCAAGTACTTGATAAAATAGAAAATGGTCTACAGATCTAAAGTCTATAAGGCCTACAAAGTCCTCACATTTACAAAATAAGAATCTATCAAAAGGATAAATAATAAAAAAAGAAAAATAATAATAAAAATCTACGTCTATTATAACATTATAATATTATTATCTAACATCTAAATATACGTCTATTTATAACATTGATACAATGGAAATTCTCCTTCATACAGCACTATCAATTGATTTTTTTTTATATGGTTTCCATTGGCAAGATAAATTAGTTGTTTTTTTTACATATTTATTTTTGGAACTCTGAAATTGATCGACGATAACATAAGAAGTAGGTACCTACCTATTTAGAAAAGTTAAGTTCTAGTTCACATTATTTGGATAATGGTTATTTTTCAAATAATTGACAACTCTTCAAGGAATCATTATGCATAAGATAGTAGCTTTGCCCGCGACTTCGTTCGTACACCGGAAAACAATAATGTTTTTCATACTCCTTAGAACATCAGCTATCTATCTGATAGTGAAAGTAACGTCAAAATCGGTCCAGCCGTTTCGGAGTTATTTTGACGGTAAGTGTTTTTGTTATAATTGTACCGTACTTTTATGAAAAATGATTAAAAAAAGACTTAACATTATTATTATTATATACCTACTTTCATATGCATTTAGTAAAAAGCTGTTATTTTGACATTACAAACAGACACTGCAATCAAATTTTATTTATTTGTAGAGATTAAACAAAGTTTAAGAACAAATATTTATAAAAAGTTGAGGAAATGTATAGTAGTACAACAGATCGTGATCGTAACCTACTCATAAACTATTACTATTAACTACTATTATTACTATTTCTGTTATTTACTTTTTATATTTTTTGAAGTGAAACTTCTTTACGCACGCTTGACTTGGGGAGTAAGCTGGCGAACGCGTGACGTAAGCGTTACGAAAAGTGTGATCGGGCAAGGCGAACGGAAGTTAAGTGGGGGATATAAGCAAGAGACAGCAGTGCGCGCGCACATTTTCTTTCTCTCTTTAAGTTTCACTTCAGTCGTGTGGTCATAAGCACACTCGTTTTTAGGGTTCCGTAGCCAAATGACAAAAACGGAACCCTTATAGATTCGTCATGTCTGTCTGTCTGTCTGTCTGTCCGTCTGTCTGTCTGTCTGTCCGTCCGTATGTCACAGCCACTTTTCTCCGAAACTATAAGAACTATACTGTTGAAAATTGGTAAGTAGATGTATTCTGTGAACCGCATTAAGATTTTCACACAAAAATAGAAAAAAAAACAATACATTTTAGGGTTCCCCATACTTAGAACCGAAACTCAATTTTTTTTTCATCAAACCCATACGTGTGGGGTATCTATGGGTAGGTCTTCAAAAATGATATTGAGGTTTCTAACATAATTTTTTTCTAAACTGAATAGTTTGCGCGAGAGACACTTCCAAAGTGATAAAATGTGTGTCCCCCCCCTGTAACTTCTAAAATAAGAGAATGATAAAACTAAAAAAAATATATGATGTACATTACCATGTAAACTACCACCGAAAATTGGTTTGAACGAGATCTAGTAAGTAGTTTTTTTTTAATACGTCATAAATCGTAAACCGCAATTTACCATTCATTCAATCAACTCAAAAATAAAATAAAACATTTAATTTCATAAACATAAACCTTATGCATAAACCCGGATGTTACGGAACCCTCGGTGTGCGAGTCCGACTCGCTCTTGCCCGGTTTTTTTATTTTTTTATTATCTATAAATTATAACAATACTCGCTTAGATAAACTTTAAAGGGATGAAGGAAGGAAGATACGTTACGCTCTAACATCGCAATCACTAAACTTGCACCTTTATTACGTAACACACTATCTATCTTAATCTGAAAATTTTTGAAGGATATTGCTAATCCATTGCTTCATATGTTCGAAAACCATGTCTGCTCAACAACGTAAATAACGCAATGAATGTTATTGAACTGTCAAAATGAAACCCATTGCGTCGCATCGTGTGTCTCTCGTCTGTTTTGTTTTATCTATCTCGCTCTCACAAAAATGACGAAACAAACAATAAATAAAATTATAATTTGCAACAAATTAACATTTCTGACTGTATTTACGCGTGATAAGCAATCCATTCTTATGTTTTTTCCATGAGTGATTAGAACACTTATTGGATACAGAAGAGGGCTTTTGATTCAGATTTTGACGCGTATTTAATACAAAAACTGAAATTATTTAGCTGTATCGACATGCGTTACTCAGACGATGGTCCGCGTGTGAGTGAGTGTAACTGCGCCTACTATTGGACTTAGTTTATTATGACCGCGCGCTGTGATCAAATAACGTATCTCCCCTTTTTACGTTATTCTAAGATTATTAGCGAGCCGCCCCTGCTTCACTCGGTTTGACTAAACATCGAGGTTGCTTTATTATATGTAAGTTTAATATCAATTTATTATACACATACCTAAACCTTCCGAAATAAATTCTCTAAATTATGGTGAAAACCGCATCAAAATCCGTTGCGCAGTTTAGATGAACAACGCGGATGCACACACAGACACACACGAAAAGCGACTTCAAATATTATAAGTAATTAGGTTTATTCTTATATTATTAAAAAAAAACTAATTTTTATTATTATTTCCATCACCGATAACATCGGTATATTTTATTCATCAGATTACATGAAGAGGTAAACAAAGGTAAACATTCCCCGTTCGTCGTTCGTGAGGAAAGGCGACGAAATGGCAAATTAACCAATTTGTTTTTTGTAGCTCTTGGAGTTAGATTCCGGTGTGATGGATCGTAGACACGCCACGTTGTTGAGATAAACGGTGAGCTTTCTTTCCGCTCCTGTTTTATACGCAATCGCATATTTCCGGACCAACTTTTCAGGAGAAGTTATCACTTTGCTAATTGAGGGGCTTACAGGACCTAAACACAAAAAAACGGAAGTTTCAGAAACAATAAAAGGATATGATCGACTACAGTAAACAAAATCAGAAAAAAAAGAATATATACGGTCGAATTGAGAAACCTCCTCCTTTTTTGAAGTCGGTTAAAAAATATATGATATTCTTCAGGATATATGCTAGGTAGATAGTGTGTTGAAAACATAATACAACTAATTTGATACGATAGAAAAAAATATGAAGATACCTCTAAAGCTTTCTTTTTACAATAAAAACCATAAGTACTAATGTAGGTACAATACAATCATTATAATTTTTTGTCAGATTATTCTCAAGCACTAGTGTTTTCATTTTTTTAGTTCAAACAATAGATTTTTTGTAAATAGATGATTGCTTCATATTTTAGAATAAATTACCAGTGTTGTGCTATCGCGCTTCTCTGGGCGTTTGTGCACTACAAGGAATTTTACTGTCCGGCAGTCCGATTTTTTACGGTCCCATATAGCACGCCATAATAAAAAAATAAAATCGGACTGCCGGACAGTAAAATTCCTTGTAGTGCACAAACGCCCTCTTTCTTTTCTATGCAGTCCGACAAAGACCGCGCTTTAGGTCATGTAGCCCCCCCCCCCCCCTCCTACGGTATTTAGTTGTATGCTCTTCTATACTGTATTCATACATACTATAATATAAAAATAAATAAAATTGAAATGTCTGTTTGTAATGTCAAAATGACAACTTTTTACTAAATGCATATGAAAGTTTAAACTGTACTTATAACAAAAAAACAATTTTTATAATTTTGTCTGTCTTTCTATCTTTTTGTTCCAGCTAGTCTCTGAAACGGCTTGTGACAACTATCAGCACCGCGCTGCTACTTCAGGCAACGCCGGCCTACTTATAGCTTCTGCCCGGGATCCCGCGGCCGCCGCCGTTTTGCCTAAAAGATTTTGACAAAATTTCATTATCCAAACAAATTTTAGCAACCTTTTTTTATACCAATGCAATAAGTATTTGGAATGATTTTACCAACTCATTTTATTACTCACATTAAAATTACATTTATTAAGACATTAAAATTTGTTTATTCATAATGCCTCATACCCACTGCTGGGCAAAGGCAGGTAATGGCTCTGCTCGTGCTTCACGCTCCTGTGTCAGTTTCATCCACGTAGCAATTGATAGACTTTCAACAGGATTGACAAAGCTTTTCTGTAGCTTATGTCAGTCCAATATCGTCATCTGCCTAGCCTTTTCCCAAATATTTCATTTCATTTATTCATTAACAATTAACAAATTGTGTCTGAATGTTTACAAAAATAATATTTGAAGCTAAAAACAATATTAAAAACCAATCATAATTATAAAACATGCATAAAAAAAATAAAAACTAAAAAATATATCACAATCAATAGGAAAAATATGTTGGGGTCGGCATCCAGTCTAACCGGATACAGCTGAATACCAGTATTTTACATTGAGCGACTGCATATCTGACCTCCACAACCCAATTACTGGGTAATACGATAACCCTTGATAAGACTGGTTGTCAGACTTTCGGGCTTCTGACTACCCGTAACGGCTGTCAAAGATCCACGAATGACAGCCGGGACCAACGGCTTAACGTGCTTTCCGAGGCACGGAAGGGTCACGGAATGTAAAGATGGTCACCCATTCACAGACTAACCGCAGCAAGCGTAGCTTAACCTCTTAATCGATCGACCTGTGCTGCTGTTATTATTTAGCCACGGGCCCCTCTCTCCCCCCTTATGTCAGTTCAATACATTTCAGAATTTTTCCATCATCGTTATCGCTGATAGAATGTCACTTTGTCGAGTTCCTCTCATCATGCATCATAATCAGCCTATAATGTTAGTCAAAAGTCAAAGTCAAAAGTCATTTATTTGCATAAATAAGGTACAGAAGGTTGGTAAAATATACAGAATTGTTCTCTTATTCTGCCTTTAATTTCGGCGTGCAAATATAAAATAAGGCTACATATTTTATTGAAATTAGTTATTGATCATAATCATGCAGTCAGTAAACAGATAATCCCATTAAATTTGTGTCATTGAATTAAATAAATGTCACTTTAAAATTAAAAAACAAATAATAAGTAATAAAAAGAATAATCATAAATGTCAATAATAATCATGTCAATAATGGGAGGGATTCGGCACACAATAATAATAACCATAATAAATTAAAATGACCCTGCAATTTACAAGACTTACAATTTATAATCCAAAAATTCATGTACACTATAAAAGCATTTTTCAATTAAAAACCTCGTCAAATGATTTTTAAATCTAGAAGTAGTTCCCACTGCTGGGACACAGGCCTCCTCTCAGTGAGAGCGCCCCCAGCGCGGGCCCAGTGCGGGTCAAGTTTTTGGTTCTAGGACATTCCGGATTCCACACGATCTTTTCCGTCACCGTTTTGAGAGCAGTGGTGATGAAATAATTTACACAAAGTAAAGCGCGTGTCTGGGTTCGAACTTACGACGAACAATTCGCAAGTCCGGTCGTTAGCACTGGGCTACCACTCGCATAGTGAAATTATATTGATTCTTGGATGCGAAATTGAGGTGTGCCTATTCGGTGATGGGAAGCAAAAAGTTTTTTGCACACAGTACCTATTAAAGGCAAAGGTAAAGGCAAAGGTTCCATACAACTCGATTCTTATCGGCTTCCCTTTGAAAAATGGCACATTCAGTATTCTATATTCTACAAATAATATAATCATATTAAAGATAGATTCTCCGGCTTACTTCTTACAAAAATTTACCCTTCGCTACTGGTACCTATGTCTGATCGGAAAATCTAAAAACACCTTTCAACACTGCAGTAAATTATGTTATATAAACAGCTGTTCAACGTTGCTTGCTGATGTGATATCCTGCAAGTATCACGTAGTGCTGGAGTGCAAGTAATTGCATTAGGTACTCGGTAATCTTGTTAGTGAGACCCCGTCGTCGACGTTACAACGGCGCTTGCAAATCATATGCGTCTTCATATTAACCTAGGTTAGTTATTCTACTGATACTGTTGCTTAGTATTCTGTGAAGACAAGATTAAGATTTAAGACTGGCGCTTAAATTACAGCTTCTTGTATGATTATTTATTTAAAGTGTTTACATAATTTTAAAAGCTAACAGTCTTAAAATAATAATAATATATACAAGTATATAAAAACCGGGCAAGAGCGAGTCGGACTCGCGCACCGAGGGTTCCGTAACATCCGGGTTTATGCATAAGGTTTATGTTTATGAAATTAAATGTTTTATTTTTTATTTTTGAGTTGATTGAATGAATGGTAAATTGCGGTTTACGATTTATGACGTATTAAAAAAAAACTACTTACTAGATCTCGTTCAAACCAATTTTCGGTGGTAGTTTACATGGTAATGTACATCATATATTTTTTTTAGTTTTATCATTCTCTTATTTTAAAAGTTACAGGGGGGGGGACACACATTTTACCAATTTGGAAGTGTCTCTCGCGCAAACTATTCAGTTTAAAAAAAAATGATATTAGAAACCTCAATGTCATTTTTGAAGACCTACCCATAGATACCCCACACGTATGGGTTTGACGAAAAAAAAATTTTTTAGTTTCAGTTCTAAGTATGGGGAACCCCAAAATTTATTGTTTTTTTTCTATTTTTGTGTGAAAATCTTAATGCGGTTCACAGAATACATCTACTTACCAAGTTTCAACAGTATAGTTCTTATAGTTTCGGAGAAAAGTGGCTGTGACATACGGACGGACAGACAGACAGACAGACAGACGGACAGACAGACAGACAGACAGACATGACGAATCTATAAGGGTTCCGTTTTTGCCATTTGGCTACGGAACCCTAAAAAGGAGGGGAAATAATCAAAAGCCATCGAAAAATTAGTCCGCATCGCTGTCAACAGAAAACGTGCCCAAAGGCTGGCAGCATTGCCACGTTATAATTATGGCAATGCTGATTCTTTGGTCAAAAAATAGGCCAGCTCTCTGGTCACGTGAAGAGTCGACCAACCGCTTGGCGACGTCTCGAAATACTAAGTGGGCACCTGCAGCAGCCGCCCCAGCCCAGCTCACCGTGGTTGAAAGATGGGATGGCGCAAGGGTGTCGACACACGTTGCATCCCACATGGCCACACCAAAGGCCTACCAACCTTCCAAGGCATTATGGTCATTCTTGTTTAATGAATATAAAAGGTGTAACGGAAATAACTGAAAACCTGAAAAAGGGTCATTGTACAGTCAACAGCAAAAGTAGATGATCAAAATCAGAAATTCAATAGTAATGAACGGAGTTCGCGTCAGGACTGTGTGGCGTCGAAGTGATTTCTGTGTGGCGTTGAGTGGTTTGAACACGGAATAGAAAAAAACAGGGTTTGAATCACTTCGACGCCACACAGTTCTGACGCAAACTCCGTTCATTAGTAGGGTAAATTCGTTAGAGATGGCCGTACGGGAGAGTTGGGCAATCAATATATTTTGCTCATTTATCACAAGGTGGCGCTGTATTTAGCTCAGTAGTAAAATCTTGGGCAAAAATAAATCAAAAAGTAAGTAAATTGGCCTTCATTTCATTGAGTAGTGGTGAAATTTTATAGTAGGTTCGTATACCAACCGGAAATACTAATAATGTTATTTCTTCTTTGTGTTTTTGTGAGTGTATTGTGTTTCGTGTATATTTTTCTTCATTCTAACCTCAAAATGGTAAAGTACTTGTTATTCGTAAGTTTAAAATTTGTAGTGGCCATCTCAACCGGATAAAAAGGAGAGATGGCCATATAAAGTCAGGTAAAGATGAACATATTGTTTAATGCTTTTTTACAATATTTTAACGCTTGTATTTTTTGTTATAGATGCCAAACCGATACCCAATATTATGTGATACATCTGGTGAAGAAGACGCAGAAAATGAAGCTGATAATTGTGCAGGATGTGGCGAAAGTTATTATATAACCCATCTCATTGATGTGGCTTCAATGTTTAATCTGTAATCTGTGGGTACATGAGAATTGTACACCTTTTGATGACATGTGCTTTAAATGTGGACAGAAGAAGAAAAAGGACCTCCAGGAAGCAGAAATCAAAGGAAAGGGGAAAGGCAGAGGCAAATCCAGTACCGGCCGTCTGTCCCGTACTACTACGGCCATCACTCCCGAATATGTCGGGTGAGACGGCCAGTTCTGTTTTTTTTTTAAATTAAAATTTTATGTATGTTCGTAACATTATAAACATATCTTTATGCTGATTTTTTAAAGACTGGTTGTTGTTGATTTTCTTAAAAATAAAAGTTATTTATGATCTCAATATTTTCAGTTTTATTTAAGCCTAAAAAAACTATGGCCATCTCTAACGAATTTGCCCTATTGAATTTCTGATTTTGATTATCTACTTTTGCTGTTGACTGTACTTATAACAAAATTATGTACAACTTTTACGATTAAAAATCTTGCAAATTAAAATCAGCTGTTTCCTACATTTTGTCGAGATATGCGAAAAGGGAGCACCTGTTTTTTTCGCGATTTCTGGGCGATAATTGACCTCTCCAGGGGGCGTAAAAAGGCCACTTTGATAACATAATGGACAGTTAAATGTTAAGTTAATCGTATCAAATCCCGTTGGTGAAGCATTTTTCAGTTATTTTTTTTGTCTTTGCTAAAATACCAATCAATCCAATCCAAATCCAATCCCAATCTCTTTGATTATATCTAAGTACGTAGTGCAGCGAAAAAAGAAAAACACGGACTGTCTTCGCCATATTATTCATAATATTATCCTTTTATGATTCTCCAAAGTGGCCTTTTAAGGCCCCCAGGTGTGTCGTGTTGTATTTTTGTGCAAAATTCCCAATACAACATTTGCATGGGTTGGTTTAGCTGAGAACCTTGATTTACATTGCTGATGACAAACATAAGAGGTTAGTTCTTCCGTCTTCGTTTTACCCAAGCATAAGGACTCACAAATACTCCAGCAAACCAGCTTCCTAATTGTGTAATTCACTTCAATCACAATCCGAGGGTTTTGAAGGAAATTCCGAAACCATTATTTCATAGGTTTGAAAAATTCGTTTGCTCAACAGCGTAAATAAAGCAAAGAACGTGACTGAACTGTCAAATTGAAAGGCATAGAGATGGATTGTCATTTTATGTGTGTACGCAATTACCCTTCAGCAGTAGGTATGCGTGCGTCCTAGCATTGTTTCATTATGAACCAAGTTGTTGAAAGTGGAATAATTTTGTTCTTGAAAATTACAAGTTACATAGAGTTAGCAGCGAAATTGAATTACTTACTTAGTTGTTCTGAACCTGAATTGAAATTGTACGTTTTATCTTCTTCATTTCAGTTGGTTTAGTACTGTGAATACTAAATGACGGCTTTAGGTACGGTAGGTATTTTATTTGCTCTGAAACTGGGAAGCATATTTCAGCTGAAAGTGTCGGAAGTTTCTATGGAGCTTCATAAGTTTAAGAAATATAATTTTCGGTGTGTCGAATGGGTTTCTCAGGAATCTTGTTGGCTTCTATAGTATCGGGCCGGTTACAAATACAACGTACTGTCTTACGTGAAGTCAAGAATTAAAATTGATTACCTACTAAATGAATCTGATTACATTTTTCAGGAGTAGATATAGGTTGGAAACGTGGTTTGGCACATGTCTAAAGGGGCTCCGAAACGATCAATTGCAACTGATCAATTGCCATTAATTTTATTGTAATTGTAATAATATTGTCAATCGTTTCAATTGCATTTTTCATTGTCATTAGACGAACAATTTGAGTAGGTACCTACCTATCAATGTGTACCAATCTCGTAAAAAATATATAGGTAGGTATATAAATATCCAAATTGAGAACCTCCTCCTTTTTTGAAATCCGTTAAAAATTGGCAATTGTGATTGATCGTTTCGGGGACCCTTAAGGATTGTGTTTTTTTTATAAATACTTAGGCGTTGTATTATGCAGTTTTTCTAAAACAAATTCCTTGAAATGCTATATGCTTAGTTGTAGGAAAAAAGATTTAGGAGTAAGTACTTATATTTCAATGTCTTTGGTATCTAATAAACTTTGTATTGTCGTCACAAGAAATCGCCTCAACACATCTACGCCCAGTTATTCTCACATAAATATCTTATTCTGATTTTATCAATAATAAATGAGCCTACTAGTACCCTAGTCGGCTAGTGAAGGCATAATTCAGACGCCGACAGCTTCGCCGACATACGTCACATTGTGCCTTTAGATTGTCGGCGTTCGGTTTACCGTGTCGGCGAAGGCAAGCTTGTCGGCGAAAGTGGCGCCGAACCGCCATTCAATGCTAATGAACGAATTAGCGGGACAACTGCACAGTGGGCGGACAAGTGATTTTTAAGGAGAAACAGTAGATTGTTTAGAAATCTAACGAGGCGAGATGTTGTAGTGCAGATAAAGGCTATTTGAGCCGTGTTAACTTTGTTTCGTGCTGTAAATGCTTGTTTGTTTTAGTAAAAGGGGAATTGAAAACAGAAATGAATGTAAAGGTAGGTGCAGGCTTGTGCAACATGTGGATAGATTTTATGTCGGAGGAAACTTTCGTCTAATATTCAGACTGAATAGTAGGCCATAAATTGGTGGCTGGGACAGACTAGCTGCGGAAGGCGAGGAGAGACTAGCAGGGTAATTGCGAAAAACACTAAAAGTTTCAATGGCCTTAGTTATAACAGTTCAACAACATTCATTGCGTTTTTACAGACAAATTTTTCGAACATAATAATATGAAACAATGGATTAGCAATATCCTTCAAAATGATTGTGATTGATAGTGTGTTACGTAATTAGAGTGCTGTCCTGCAGTCGACTGCGTTAGGCTGAGTTGGTTCAATGAGTTAGCGATTTTAAGTCGAATTAGCATAGGAAAACTGTCATCACCATCTATAATAATAAAATAATAATAAAACCTTTATTTTCAGGCTACTTTGGCCCTTAGGTAAATATCTACAGACTAACATATCTATATATATATAAAAGAAAGTCGTGTTAGTTACTCCACTTATAACTCAATAACGGCTGAACCGATTTAGCTGAAAATTGGCAGGGAGGTAGTTGAGAGCCAGGAGAAGGACATAGGATACTTTTTTTTTTAATACTTTTATTTACTTATAGGAGTAGGGTAGGAGTAGTGTAGGAGTAGGTTAGGAGTAGGGTAGGAGTAGGGTAGGAGTAGTGTAGGAGTAGGGTAGGAGTAGGGTAGGAATAGGGTAGGAGTAGGATAGGAGTAGGGTAGGAGTAGGTTAGGAGTAGGGTGGAAGTAGGGTAGGAGTAGGTTAGGAGTAGGGTAGAAGTAGGGTAGGAGTAGTGCAGGAGTAAGGTAGGAGTAGTGTAGGAGTGGGGTAGGAGTAGGGTAGGGTAAGGGGTAGGACACCATGCGAACGATGTACCGCCGGGCAGCTAGAAATAATTTATATGGCAAAACAACGTTTGCCGGGTCAGCTAGTATATTATAATAGGTAGTACAATGTGTGTTAGTGTAGGTATAAACTTAAAACTGTGTTAGTAAAACTCACTTCACTCGAGCACTGTATTTGTGTGATTGTGTGTGTCTATGTTCCCGTCTTGATGGTTGTGAAACCTTTCAGACGAAATGATACTGAGTGGGCGATGCAGAGCCGAATGATGCATCTTTAGGCGATGCATTGCAACATTGATGTATTCTCCCCTTAGAATTTCAAGCAGTTTTCCTTAGGTTTAGCGAGTGCAGTGAGTTGACCCAGCCATCGACTGCCACTTACTAAACTAGCTGCAGTAGTTGCTCGGAATTCACTGTGTGTTCCTCGGCTTTCCAGATGGAATTTTCTTTTAAGTTAGATGGAGCGGAAAATGTATTTCGCGGATAGAAAAGATAGAAGCATTCGTTCATTCGTTCACTGGGAGGTGTTTGTAAGGTGGCCATTGGTAGTTCTTTTTCTACCAGCACTAATGTTTTTCAATCTATGTTTATTGCTTTCCAAACATTTTGTTTAGGTACTTATGAACATTGAGGTATAAAGTACTTACGTACTAGAGCTGACATTGCGAACAAAATATGTTGTACAGCGTGGCAACGCACGTTTTACAGAAAATACAATAAACTTACCGGTGAAACGTCACTCCTTGACTTTTATTCAATTTTCTAGAGTGGTTTGAACAGTATCTCAATACACACGAAGGCATTTTTAGAATTAACTGTATCAGTGCTACGTGTCACGTCGCGACAAGCGTCCGGCGCAGACTAAGGACTTCTGGTCCATGGACCACAGAGCGTGCTACAAATTATCGATTCGCGGCGGCCACTCTAGTACGTAAGTACTTATATCTCAATGCTTATGAAACGTTTATTTTCTCTTGACTGTACTTACCTGTGAAAAGAGTAAACCTAGATAAAGTGGATAAGACAGAGATTGAAACAGAAGACGAACTAGCAGTGGATCGAGAAGGGGGGGCGGGGGGGGGGGTACAGGGGTCAGACCGGAATAAATACTGCGTAATTGCCTATTCAGTTTCAACTAATGTCCGGAATCATATCATGTGTTGTTCCCGGAATAACTTTTCTGATCTCTTATCTAAAATAACTAACCAGTAAAAACTTGCGAATAATGATGGCCCTCTAAGGGCACACATCTACCTGACCCTTCAGGGATTACAGGCGTAATGTTTTGTGTTACTTATGTTGTAAAGTAAAATAAGAGAATTTTAAAGATAGTTTAGTTTACTTCAGCGTAAAAGAGAGTTATAAGCACTAATCATCATCTGCCTAGCTTTTTCCCAACTATGTTGGGGTCGGCTTCCAGTCTAACCGGATGCAGCTGAGTACCAGTATTTTACATGAAGCGACTGCCTATCTGACTTCCACAACCCAGTTACTGGGTAATACGATACCCCTTGGTAAGACTGGTTGTCAGACTTTCGGGCTTCTGACTACCCGTAACGATTGTCAAAGATTCACGAATGACAGCCGGGACCAACTGCTTAACGTGTTTTTTGAGGCACTGAGGGGTCTTGGTATGTAAAGATGGTCACCCATCCACGGAACAATCGCGGCAAGCGTAGCTTAACCTGACCGATCGACCCGTGCGGCTGTTATTACTTGGCCACAAGAGTTAGGACTAATATCTATTATAATTAATATCTAGGTAGGAGTATAAAATTTTGTTTATAATTATTAAGTAACAATTTATTATGAACAAGGCATAGGTTATCACTAAAATAGGTGTCATTTGTAGATAGTTTTGTTTATTTACTAGAAAACCGTGTTATGTTATCTCTGAACTAAAATATTAGGGTGAGAATTTCTTGATAACGCACTGTATTGATAAATAATTAATTGCATTCTAGAAGCACCCCAAATTCAACTAAGTAGTTTAATAATCAGCTGATTTGGAGTCAATAACAATACAGAGTCGGAAATACCAAATATGCATTGTACGTTTTACATGGAGTACCTAATCAAATTGCAGCTATTGAAATGTTGCATAGTTATCTAGCAACACATCAATGTTTTCGGTAAGTAAAGTCAGGGAAGTTAATTGTTAAATAATTTGACTAGCACCGTAAACATTTATTTTTAATACCTATATGCGAAACCCGAAACTCGTGTCTAGTATTTTTATGTAAAGAATCTATGTAGGTACTTACTTCTATTTCAAAACTGTATCATGAAAAATCACAAAGTTATAAGCTTGTTAAGTTACCTGCTTGTCAGTACAAAATAACATGCTCACCTGTGATCTCCTCCTTTTAGGATGTCGGTTAAAAAATAAATAAATAGAATAGACGTAGGATGATTTTCGTAACAATTAATTTCCCTGACTCTACCTCCTCATGTGCCTAGCCTTTTCCCAACTATGTTGGGGTCGGCTTCCAGTCTAACCTAAGTCTGAGTAGGTACCAGTATTTTACATGGAGCGACTGCCTATCTAACCTCCACAACCCAGTTACTGGGTAATACGATACCCCTTGGTAAGATTAGCTGTCAGACTTTCGGGCTTTTGACTACCCGTAACGACTGTCAAAGATCCACGCTTGACAGCCGGGACCAAAGGCTTAATTTGCTTTCCGAGGCGCGGAGGGTTCTCAGTATGTAAAGATCACCCATCCACAGAGCAAACGCGGCAAGCGAAACTTAACCTGATCGATCGACCTGTGCGGCTGTTATTATTTAGCCACGGGCCTCACTTTCTCATTTCTTACATCCCTGACTCTAATGGGTCCAAAAAAGGTCATTGACTTATTAGTATATTTACACAATCAATTATTTATCACACGATAACGATGCTACATATTAACACGGCATCCTAATATTAATAAGTGCCCTATTAAAGTAATTAGAGCCTGGTTGTACGTTAAATATAGTTTTACAATTTATTTATTATGTGGATATTATAGTGTGTTTGCGTAATACATAATGCGCGCAATTTTTCAGATAAATTATATTCAAACAAACTTACAAATTGTTACAGTAAAGCTATTATCTATTCTACGTTAAAAAACTGCTTATACAACGTGTTTTTTAGGGTTCCGTACCCAAAGGGTAAAAACGGGACCCTATTACTGAGATTTCGCTGTCTGTCCGTCTGTCCGTCTGTCCGTCTGTCTGTCTGTCTGTCACCAGGCTGTATCTCAAGAACCGCGATAGCTAGACAGTTGAAATTTTCACACATGATGTATTTCTGTTGCCGCTATAACAACAAATACTAAAAACAAAATAAAATAAATATTTAAGGGGGGCTCCCATACAACAAACGCGATTTTTTTGCCCTTTTTTGCTCGATATCAAAAATGGCAACAGGTAGGCACTTGAAATATTCACAAAATACTCAGTTGTATTTTAACTTTAATAATAAATAATAAAATTAAAATAAAATAAATATTTAAGGGGGGCTCCCATACAACAAACATGTTTTTTTCGGCGTTTTTGCCTTGTGGTACGGAACCCTTCGTGTGCGAGTCCGACTCGCACTTGGCCAGTTTTTTTTTTAAATCCCAATACTCTAGGGTTATATTCTATAGGTAAAAATAATACAAAAACTAAATACGAGTAATTCATTTTCATTCAAACCAAGAAAGTGCGACGTTGTCATATTTCACGTAAGGGTGTTATACATTAATAATCGTGACTTTGTCGAATTATTTTGTATGAAAACAAATGAAATATACATACTTAATTGAAAAATAATTCATATGCCAGTTGATTCTTTGATATGGTCTCATTCATACCCGAGTTATAGGATACAAAAAAGTGTATATTTTACAGTCAACAAAAGAGATAAGTATGCAGGATCGTCGGATACAGTTGAAGTTTAGTAAGAAACCGATGGGTGTTCTCGAATATTTTTTTTTATTAATAGAAAACAAACAGCTCATTTATCAAATTAAATTTCAGTCGACAACATCCATCGGTTTCTTACTAAACTTCAACTATATCCGACGATCCTGCATACTTATCTGTTTTGTTGACTGTACCTACTAGCTTCTGCTCGAAACTTCGCCAAACCCCGTCGCATCGCATCGCCTCTCTGAACTTTACTTCGTTTACTCTTAGTGTTCTTTCTGATTTATTTTTGTTTTTCCTCAGCTCCTAAGGGCCCCTAGCGTGATGTTAAGTAGCCTATTAGCCTTCCTCGAGAATTGGGCTATCGAATGCAATTTTTTTTTTAAATCCGACTGGTAGTTACAGAGATTAGCGCATTAAAACAAACAAACAAAAAACAAAAAAAAAATCTTCAGCTTTATTATCCATACTAATGATAAATTCGAAAGTCTGTCTGTCTGTATGGTTACCTTTTCACGCCTAAACCACTGAACGGATTTCAATAAACCTTGGATAGATTGCATCCCGGGGAAGGAAATAGGATAGTTTTTATCGCGGAGCCGCGGGCGGAAGCTGGTTAGTATATATCGACGGCGAAGTGCCGATACCTCCTAACTACATTTTTGGAGAAATTCACTTTTTTATTATTTTGAATTTAAAAGCGTTATTCGCGTTTTAGTGAAATCACCTAAGTGTATTTTTAGTTGCAACAGCATTCATTAAAATGTTGAAATATGTACCTCCCAACTAAACCAATGCAACGTGTCTATTTTGAACGTTTTTTTCAGTTTGTGTAAATTTTTGACTTTGTCAGTTAGAAGGTACTGGCACTTCGCCGTCGATATGTAGATTAAATCGAGTGCGATACAAATTCGAATAACCTTTTCCCACACATAACAGTGTACTAAAGATTTAGGTATTAAGTTCCAGTACTCCCAAGGGAAATTATCATCCGCTGGAAATTGGAACATATTATTATAGGCTGTGGTTGTGGTACCACAACGTGATTGTGGTTAAGATTTAGGTGACGGCCCGTTTTCGGGATTAGATTCACGATCGATGGAATTACCTAGTGGTTTGTTGGTATAAGCTTTAAGGCGACTACATGACCTAAAGCGCGGTCTTTGTCGGACTGCATAGAAAAGAAAGAAGCGCGATGACACAACGTTGGTAATTTATTGCAAAATATCAAGCAATTATCTATTTACAAAAAATCTATTGTTTGGACTAAAAAAATTAAAAATTAGTTCTTTAGTATGTTGCTTGTAGAATAATCTGATAAAAAATCATAATTGTTGCATGTACACACATCAAAAGTGTCTAGGGATCAACATATATTTTTGCAATAACTTTTCTCCTGATTGATATTAATTAAAATTTTCTTTAAGGATTCATCAAATAAAGTGTTTTCGTTTGTCACAGTAACGATAAACCAAAGTCACCTTTGCATTAATAAAGAAATTTGCCATTTTCCTAATAAAGGGATTTTTGACATTTGAACCACTAACACAAAAGTTCGAAAAAAAAGACTGAAATAACAGTTTTCTTTAAAATTTTATTGAGTAACTTAAACAATTAATAATCCGTGTTTCTACCGCGAACACTAACAACACAAGAACATCGGTTTGGCATACTCAAAATGAGTTCATCCAAATCATGCTGTGGAATGGCCGCCCATGTTCGTTGCAACAACAAAAAAAGGTCTTCTTGCGACTGGATACCCTCCATATTCGGCAGAGCTCTTCTCTGTAGCATATCCCATGCATGCTCAATCGGGTTCAAGTCTGGCGACTGAGCAGGCCAGGGCAGGACATTGATGTTAGCTGCGGCGAGAGTCTGTCTTACAACTCTTGCGGTGTGCGGTCGTGCATTATCATGCATTAACTGAAATAAGGGACCGATTTGCACTTGTAGAGGAACGATGACGTCTGATACAATCGTCTCAGCATAAATTTGAGCGTTGAGGTTGCCTCTGATCCAAATCAACTCAGTTCTTCCGCCGATCCAAATACCCGCCCATACCATGATGGTTCCACCACTATAAGGATGGACTTCCTGGTAGGATTTTAATCGCTGTTGGCGTCCAGGGGTTCTCCAGTGTCGTATACGTCTTGTATCCGGTCTCATACCAAAACGAGACTCATCAGAAAAGCACACGAAACGCCATTGTTCTTCTGCCCAATTTCTGTGTTCAAGAGCCCATTGATATCGAATCCTACGATTGTGCATTGCTATAGGTGGTACCCGTAGCGGTCTTCGGGAATGAAGGTTCACTTCATGCAAGCGGTTTCTGACTGTTTGGTCGCTAATTAAGTTCCCTGAAGAGTGATGAAGCCTCACGGCTAACATCATGGCGGTTATTGTTGGAGCTCTTCGAGTTAAGATTTGAATGTATCGGTCTTGTCTCCGTGTGGTGCAGCGATACCGTCCTCCATGGCGCTCAGCCACGGTACCAGTGCTTCGGTAACGTGTCCAAAGTCGACTGATAACACTCTGACTTGTATTCAGAGCTAAAGCCACAGTACGTTGCCGGGAACCAGTTTCTATCATTCCCACGGCTCTGAGCATTTCTTCCCTGCTTAAATGACGTCGCCGCTCCATAATAACGTTGGTTTTAATCAGTAGTAGGGAAACAGTAGCACTAATAATGTCTTCAATGCGTTGTATGTTTTTATAGGGAAAATATTGACAGCTGATTTTCATCTTTTACTCGAATTTGATTCACAGTTCCTGATTCAAATTATGAAATGCACCAAAAAGGATCCATATAAATTTATAAAATCATAAATTTATTACAAAGCCACATGTCAATCTCAAGAAATCCGCATAAAAATGCTTGATCCCTAGACACTTTTGATGTGTGTATATTAGTATAGTTTTTATTGTAAAAGGAAAGTTTTTAGACGTATCTTTATGTTTTTTTCTTCTCTCGTATCAAATTAGTTATATTTATGTTTTCAACACACTATCTACCTAGCATAATTATATCATGAAAAATATCATATATTTTTCTGATTTTGTTTACTGTCGTCGATCTTATACTTTGATTGTTTCTAAAAGTTGCGTTTTTGGTGTTTAGGTCCTGTAAGCCCCTTAATTTATACAGTAGATATTATTAAATACTGTGTACTAGATGTTGGGTATAGGGTATAGCATAAGCAGAAGCATAATTTTCATTTTATTTCATTTATTCATTAACAAATTGTGTCTGAATGTTTACAAAAATAATATTTAAAGCTAAAAACAATATTCAATTAAAAACCAATCATAATTATAAAACATGCTTAAAAAAATAAAAATATATCACAATCAATAGGAAAAATAAAAAATATGCAACAATGTCAACACAATAAAATTAAACAAAATACCAGGCTAGTTTCATTTGGTTCGGAGAGATAGTAGTGGGGGTGGGTGTACTTCTCTCCGAACCGAACTCTCGCCGAGTTCCACAACCTTTAACAGAGTTGAGTGTCGTCGTCGCCGGAAACCATCCCTTCCCCGTGCTGGTGCTCGGGGACTTCAATGCCAAGAATTTGGCCTGGGGAGGAGGGGAGGACTGGGCTCTGGAAACAGGCCTGGTCGTCCTAAATCGGGGTTCTGTTCCCACGTGTGTGCGGATGCGGGGTGAGTCCGTGGTGAACATCTCGTTCGCCAGCCCCGCTCTGTCACAACGCGTCATTGACTGGCGCGTCATGGAGGGGGTGGAGACCTACTCCGATCACCGGTATATCCGGTTCGACGTCTCCGCCCAGACCTCTAGCGCGCTGGTCCAACAGGCCCCGAGTGGTCCGCGGTGGGCGCTGAAGCAGCTGGACCGGGAGCTCCTCCTGGAAGCCTCGATCGTGTAGGCCTGGGTGTCATCACCGGACAGGCCTGCCAACATCGACGATGAGGCGGTGTGGTTCCGGGAGGCCATGTCCGAGATCTGTGACGTGGCAATGCCCCGAGTCCGGCCAGGACGCGCCCGACGTCAGGTGTACTGGTGGTCGCAGGAGTTGGAGACACTACGCAAGGTGTGCGTCGATGCGCGACACCTTTACACCAGGCACCGCAGGCTCCGCATTCGCCCTCCGGATGCGGAAGCCACGGAGGCGGAGCTGTACGAGGGGTACAGAGCGGCGAAGACCGCCCTCCAAGAGGCTGTCCAGCGGGCCAAGGATGTGGCCCGCGAGGAGATGGTGGAGACTCTGAACAGAGATCCGTGGGGGCGCCCTTATAAAATGGTGCGGAATAAACTCCGCACCTGGGCCCCCCCGCTGACGCAGAGTCTCCGCCCCCAGCTGGTGGAGGAGGTGGTGAGCGCTCTGTTCCCTTCACGGGGGGAGCACACTCCCCCGCCCATGGCTCCGTCAATTGCGGTGCCCGAAGCGGACCACGCGGACGACGACGACATCCCTGCAGTGACCGGGGTAGAACTGAGAGCGGCGGTAGGTAGGCTGAAGGCCAAAAATACCGCCCCAGGACCCGACGGCTTGCCAGGTAAAGCCTGGGTCCTGGCCTCGAGGGCTCTCGGGCCTCGACTGGAGGCGTTCTTAAGCGCATGTTTGGAGAGTGGCCAGTTTCCACTCCGTTGGAAGACGGGGAAGCTGGTCCTCATTCGGAAGCCAGGGCGCCCTGCGGACTCTCCATCCGCATACCGGCCCATCGTGCTGCTCGACGAGGTCGGCAAGCTCTTTGAGAGAGTGATTGCGGGCCGCCTCGTCGGGCACCTGGTGAGGAAGGGCCGGATCTTGCGGACAGCCAGTTCGGTTTCCGCAAGGGGCGCTCGACGGTGGACGCCATCATGCGCGTGAGAGCCCTCACGACGGGGACGCGGTGTCCCAAGGTGGGGTCGTCGTGGCGGTGTCACTCGACATCGCCAACGCGTTCAACACCCTCCCCTGGAGCACCACTGTGGAGGCACTCCGGTATCACCGGGTGCCGCCCTACCTCCGTCGAATAGTCGAGGCGTATCTGACGGAAAGAGCCATCAGCTACCCCTGTCGCGATGGGGAGTGGAACCGGCGAGAGATGTCGTGCGGTGTCCCACAGGGATCGGTCCTGGGGCCGCCTCTGTGGAACATCGGGTACGACTGGGTGCTGCGCGCCGACCTCCCTGATGGCGTCAGCGTGGTTTGCTACGCTGACGACACGCTGGTCCTGGCGCAGGGGAGGTCGCATCAGGCGGCGGCCGACGCGATGACACGCGGGGTTGCGATAGTCGTGGAGAGGATCCGGCAGTTGGGTCTCGAGGTGGCATTGCACAAGTCCGAGGCCATGTCGTTTCATGGGCCCCGGAACGCGCCGCCATCGGGATCCCAACTAACGGTAGGAGGGGTTCACATCGGCGTTGGGATGACGATGAAATACCTGGGTCTCGTCCTTGACAGCCGGTGGAACTTCGTGGAGCATTTCCGACGTTTCGCCCCCAAACTGGAACGGGCCGGGGCCGCCTTCAAGCGGCTCTTGCCCAACCTGAGGGGGCCAAACGCCTCCTGCCGGAGGCTTTACGCGGGGGTCGTGCGGTCCATGGCCCTATACGGGGCCCCGGTGTGGGCGCGTTCACTGCGGCGGCGAGCCGCCCACTACCTGAACGCGCCCCAGAAAGTGGTAGCCGTAAGGGTTATCCGGGGCTACCGCACGATCTCGGGCGAGGCGGCAAGCCTCCTTGCCGGACTGCCGCCATGGGATCTGGAGGCGATAGTCCTCGCGCAGCCTGTATGAGTGGCGCGCGGAGGCACTACGCCGGGGGGAGGATCCGCTTCCGCGGCAAATCGCTGCGGAGCGGACGGATCTCCGGCGCGATCTCATGGCGGCATGGAAAGAGCGACTGTCGCAACCCAGCGCAGGGCACGCCGCGATAGCGGCGATAAGACCCCTCTTTGAGGAGTGGCTAGGGAGGCGCCACGGCGCCCTCACCTACCGCCTGACGCAGGTTCTCACCGGACATGGAAGTTTCGGGAGGTTCCTGCACATTATCAGGCGGGAGGAAACGCCCGGGTGTCACCATTGCCAGGATCGCCCAGAGGACACGGTGGAGCACACGGTGGAGGTCTGCCCCGCTTGGGCGGAGCACCGCCGTGTCCTCGTAGAGGCGATCGGCAGCGACGGCGACCTCTCGCGTCCGGCCCTGGTGCAAGCCATGGTCCGGGGCAAGAGGGAGTGGGAGGCAGTCACCTCCTTCTGCGAAGCAGTCATGCTAGCGAATTAGGTGGCGGGACGGCTCAGGGAGAGAGCCTCCCGTCCCAGCCGCCGCGGGAGACGCTCCGGGCGTCGGGAGCCGCGTGATGACTCCCGGCCACCGTAGGCGCGGGCCTGCGGGCGGAGAGTAATGGGTAGCTCACCGTCCGATCAGGACCAGGCCCGTGCCGGACGGCGCGTACGTGATCCACGCGCGCCTCAAAGAGATGTCAGCATCGAGGAGGGGCCCCCTAGGGCCGAAGCCTGCCGGGTCAGCGGGATTGTCCGAAAGGGTTACCGCTGGCCCGGAACATAAAGGGCTAAGAAAGGAACACGGGTGGGTTTTAGTCAGTAAGAGTCTGACACTCCCTTCCGCTCCACCCAGAGCGGGAGGAGTCATTTGATGATTTACCATCCGCAAAAAAAAAAAAAGGCTAGTTTCATTTCATTTTGCAACAAAAACAAAACAAAAAAAATCGCATTTAACTATCGATAAAATCTTTTGCATATAGATTATCATTATTGCAATAATTTGAAACATGTCATAACAGAATAAATTAATTTCGTTGAAATAAAACATTATCAATAATATAATAGAAATAATTTAGTAATGAACATTAACTTAGGGTCATAAATTCATCAATAGAATAGAAACATTTTTCCATTAGGTATATATATATATGTATAATAGGTATATATGTATAATAGTTCTCTTATATCTTTAGGTAAGCAATTAAATATTTTCACCGCTTGATACTAGACACAATGTTCTACAATTTTTATTTTGGTACCTATTTATTTTATGCTTTAAGTATTTGTTCCGTGTGCTTTCCCTTTTGTGTCTTTCGGTAGATGTCACATGTCTTCGAATTTTTAGTTCCAGGACACGATGTTATCCTTCACCGTTATGAGAGCAGTGGTAGTGAAATAATTTGCACATAGTAAAGCGCCTGTCTGGGTTCGAACCCACGACCGACTGGTAAGTCAGGGCCGTTATGACTGGGCCACCACTGCACCATGTCTCCGTGTAGTTAACTAACAAACAAACTGTTTTACTCTATTACCGTCATGGGACTTCTAAGGCATCGTCCTAATAGAACGCGAATGCGCGATCATCGCGTGAGTAAGCGCCGCGACCATCGCGAGTTCGCGTTATAGCAAAAACTGGGTGTCCTAATAGAACGCGAATACGTGATCATTGCGCGAATTTACGACGCGAGCGACCGAGGAGTACCTAGTTTGACACTGGTCGGTACTAATAACCATGGATGTCAGAGACGCTTAATTTTTGCTGTCGGAAAATATTTGGATGACCTATTTTAAAGATTTATATATTTTATAGATTTTCAAATATTTGATAGTCGCGCGACCGCGTCGTGCGATTGTCAGTTAGGACACCTATTCAAGTTTAATATGTTTGATCGCGCGTTCGTACGAACTAAGTTCGCGCGAATAAATTTTCAAACATTTGACTCGCTCAGCGGCTTCGTGCGGTTGTCAGTTAGGATATCTATTTGAGTTCAATATGTTTAATCGCGCATTCGCGTTGTCTTAGGACGATGCCTTATATAACTGGCGAAATGTGTAACTATGGGACCTCTACCTACCTTTTCGCAGAATACAAGCGTGGTATGTTAATTAAGACAGTGTACTACAAATAAATCACAAACTAAACAATTTACCTACCTGTTACCACAGATAAGGACGTCGGTTCACGTGTTTTATTACCCGTTCAGCCCCGGAAGCACCTCACCTGTCGTCTATCCTCCACGTCGAGGGGGGAAATGGCTATAATTTCCCGAAAGGTGACGGTCCCGACGTTCCCGGCACTTGAATGAGAGGGGGCGGAAATTGCAGCCAAATGCAGCGCAAATGATAAACTTTCCACTCTGATTTCTGATGCTGTTATTGAAATATCGAGTGTTTGGCGGCGTCTGCGTCGGTCGGCGGGCACTCGTCGGCGTCGGTCGGCGGGCACTCGTCGGGAAATGAAAGGCTGGCTGATATTAAATGTAGGTACAGTATTTTTAACACACTTTTATTAGGTCGACCTGTATGTAACTAACTATGTAATGGAATTGTAACTAAGGTAACTAATTTAACCATCTTCCAAGGGTCGTAGCGTAATGAAAATTAGCAGCTGTATGTAGTTCTGATGACAATACAATAATATGATACTCTCGAACTGATCTGATGATGGAGCCGGAAGATATGAACTGGAACTTCATGCTGGAAAATCGTATCATAGCTGTTATGGATTTCTTAGAAACGTCTTGTAATGAACTTTGACCACGATTAGGTTTCAAGGTCTGGTGATGAAGCCGGAAGATAGGCACTGGCATTCCATGATAGAATATCGTACGTGCATTTATAAAAGCGTCTTTTTCTAGTGTTTTTCAAACTATTAATTTATTATCTCACATTCTCACGAAGCGACGCGCGCTTTGCTTGCGGTTACCAAGTGTAAAAACACGCTATGAATGTGTGTGTAATGAGTGGTCCATTCCAACCATTCTGCTCGAGTCAAGGTTAGAATGTTGAAATGCTAATTGTTTTTTTCGTTTTTCCACTTTGATTTTGATGCTGTTATTGATATATCGAGTGTTTGGCGGCGTGGGTTGTCGGGCAAACGTGGGCACTGTTGGAGCACTCGTCGGGAAAGGAAATGTTGGCTGTTATTAAATGTAGGCACTGAACCATTAACAGATTGTTTCATTTCAATCTTAGTACCTGGTGGATGTTTATTTTGGTGTGCGATATTGACAACGGTACTCTACAAACTCAAACTCAAACTCTCAAAGCATTTATTTCAATTAAACCTTTAACAGGCACTTTTGAATTGTCAAGAAGTCGGTCAGTCATAAAATATGAAGCTAGTTGCCCATTCCAAAGCGTAGGTACCTATGGAGAAGAACGGGCAAGAAACTCCATGGACACTCTTTTTAAATTACATTTTACAAAAACATTTGTTACATCATTTCTTTTGAATTTATGATTATATAATGTGAGAACAATGTAAAAAAAAATAAAAAGATGTCCGCGTTAAGAGCATCCAGAATACAACAAATAGTAACAAAACAACAATCCAAAATTAAAACAATTAAAATAAGCCCAGGCGGCTAAGTGATGACCAGTCCCAACTGACGGCGCCCGTTCACGAACATGACGTATATATCAGCACCATTCAGCTCAACCACTTTGAAGGGAGCTAAATGATCCAACATACACGCCACCGCCAGCGAGACATTTGAGTGAGCATGACACACTATCAGCCGCCAGGGAATATTCAAGTCAATGAAAGATATATTATTACCCAGTAAATGGTAGCTATAGATTACATAGAACTCACATCTGTGCTATGCAATTATACAATACAAAGTAAATTGAGTTTATACAATGCAAGGATAGTCTTACAATCTTCAGCAGCTCCAACAGTATTTTCAAGTGTTAGTCAATTAGTTGTGGAGCAGGACTAGCATTGAGCCAGGCATTTTTGTCAGTTATGTAATCCCCTAACTTATAATATGCCTGACTGCATAGTGTGCGTTTTATACAAGATTTAAATTTTGTCTCATTCAGTTGAAGAATGTGGGGAGGTATTTTATTATAACATTTTAGACAGTACCCCATAAAAGATGAATCTACTTTAGCCAGTCTGAAACCTGGTTGAACTAATAGGTCCCTATTTCTAGTACTATAATTATGTCTTTCACCTCTTTTACTAAAAAGATGTAAATTTTTCCTTACATACATGATGTTTTCATAGATATATTGACAAGGCACCGTCATGATGTTAATTTCCTTAAACAGTTCCCTTAGAGAATCGCGCCTGCGGAGATTATATATGGCTCTGATGGCTCTTTTCTGCAGAATAAAAATAGAATCGTTGTCTGTAGCCCGTCCCCAAAGTAAAATACCGTAAGACATGATACTATGAAAGTAACTAAAATAGACTAGTCTCGCGGTATCTACATCAGTAAATTGACGGATTTTTCTGACAGCATAAGCTGCTGAACTTAGCCGTCCTGCAAGAGATTTTAAATGAGGACCCCATTGTAGCCTTGAGTCGAGCGTGATCCCTAGGAAAACAGTTTCATCGACGAATTCTAGTTTCTCTTGATTCAATATTATCTCACAATCACTACCCTTGACATTTGGTAAAGAAAATCTTATGCACTTAGTTTTTTTTCCATTTAATACTAGATTATTAGCAGTGAACCAATTTTGGACCTGCAGTAGGCCGTTATTTACGTCGTCAAAATTTGTAGCACCTCTATTTACCTTAAAAATTAAGGAAGTGTCATCAGCAAATAACACCATTTGTGGTTGATTTTTTAATAAATGGAGTAGATCATTAATATACACTAAAAAGAGGAAAGGACCCAATATCGAGCCTTGTGGCACACCAATTTTTACTATTAAACCAAGTGAATTGACACCATTTATTTGAACTTGTTGTTGTCTATTATTTAAATAAGAACTAACTAAACTGAGCGCAAGTTTTCCAAGTCCGTAATGCTCAAGTTTCAAAAGCAAGGTTTGGTGATCGACGCAATCAAATGCTTTGGAGAGGTCACAAAAGATTCCTATGGCATCTTGGGCCTCTTCCCACGCGTTAAAAATGTGTTTTAATAAAGTTACGCCGGCGTCGGTCGTACAACGTCCTTTGGTGAAACCGTACTGTTGATCGTGTAGGATTTTATTCGTGTTAAAATGATTGAGCATTTGATTAAGCATTATCTTTTCAAACACCTTGCTGAAAACCGGCAAAACGGATACGGGTCTATAATTATTGGTGTCTTTACTGTCTCCGGATTTGTAAAGTGGTATAACCTTACTGTATTTCATTAAATCGGGGAAGACTCCTTGATCCACACACGAATTAAATACTAAGGCTAAGTAAGGTGCAATAGTCTCAATTATGGAGGTACAGATCTTAATGGAGATCTTAAAGCTTTTAAGCAAATAAAGAGCAAATTGACCGAAGATCTTTGGGGAATCCCAAAGATCTTCGGTCAATTTGCTCTTAATTAATTAATTATTAATGTTAGCTAATTCAATTGCTCAGTTTCAAACTTTTTACTATCACAGTAAAAAGATGTCGACATACGACATCGTGGCAGGCCCAGACGGAGATGGCGGGATGAGCCTGACTCCTTCAACAAGAACTGGTCCTTAGCAGCTTTGAACAGAGAGAAGTGGAAAGAGAGTACGGCCTTTGCCCTGCAGTGCCCTGCAGATGTGACAGGCTAATAATAATAAGTAAAAAGATACCCACAGTTTTATACGAATTATCTTTACCGTTGCCGTGGCATCGGGCGGTGCCTTTGTGTCGCGCGCGATTTTATCGCGTGTCGCGCCTGTTTGAAGAAGCCTTTATACTTACTTTAATAACTATCATAATCATACCACCCACCACCCACACACTATGCCAAGTAACACTGTAGAGCTGGTTTCTTTGAATCTTGAGTGCAGCGAGGGATTCAAAGTACTTAGGTCACTCGAGCTTAAAATAGTGTTGCTCGCGAGGTGGACACTACTTTTTATCACCCTCTATGAAAAAATAAGTAAGTAGGTAAGTGCATCTTATGACTAAGAATAGTACGTTTAATTTTTTACAACAACAACAATTACTTGAGGAAGACATACTCATTTAAGTATATAAAACTAAGTAAAATCCTAATTTGAGTAAACAATTATAAACGAAAGCAGAATGCTTTTCGCGCGTTTTTTATTGTTTCACAAACTTTTTTTCTGTTACCTACTTGTTCATACAATGTTCGTGATTGATCTCTTTTGTGATTGGAAATTTGGAACTTTTACTAACAATATCCACATTCCAAATTCAGATCACTTTTATTCCCTAGGGATTAAAGAGCTATTTTAGTCCCTGTTTACGAAGAATACACTAGCTCCTTTTGAATAGATGTGACAAAAAGTAATTTTTCACTGTTTAATGTTTTTTTTGGAAGTCGGTTGTTATTATTTTGTAAACAGTTTTTATTTTTCACTTGTACCTACCCCACACACTTGATTTTACATAGCAAGTGTGTGGGGTAGGTACAAGTGAAAAATATATCGGTGACAGGAGGTTATTAAAACATCATCAATATAAACTAAGGGGAAAAAATTCGTACTAATGAAGCTAACTCAAAAACTACCTTAGCAAAGTTAATCAAATCTATACATATAATAAAATTGTAGAAAAGTGGTGTCTGTACAATGGAAATATATAAAAAAAAGTAGCAGGGGTTGTTATTATATCGATGCCGAACCCGAAATTGTAATTAAATTTTTTTTTGTCTGTTTGTCTGTATGTTTGTGCACGCTAATATCAGAAACGGCTTCTTAGATTTAGATGCGGTTTTCACTAATATATTGTTGTAAACTTCACTTAACATTTAGTGTTTATTTCATGTCAATCGGTTCATAAATAAAAAAGTTATGTCAATTTAAAGAATCACGGCGAACATTTGTTAAGGTATTCGGTGAATGCGCGTATCCTGGAGAGTATAGGCGAATAGTTGCATTCGATTATTGCGATTTTAGAGGGGCCCGTGGCTAAATAATAACAGCCGCACAGGTCGATCGATCAAGTTAAGCTACGCTTGCCGCGGTTGATCTGTGGATGGGTGACCATCTTTACATGCCGAGACCCCTACATGCCTCGGAAAGCACGTTAAGCCGTTGGTCCGTTGGTCGCTGTCATTCGTGGATCTTTGACAGTCGTTACGGGTAGTCAGAAGTCCGAAAGTCTGACAACCAGTCTTACCAAGGGGTATCATATTACCCAGTAGCTGGGTTGTGGAGGTCAGATAGGCAGTCGCTGCATGTAAAATACTGGTATTCAGCTGCATCCAGTTAGACTGGAAGCCGACCCCAACATAGTTGGGAAAAGGCTAGGCAGATGATGATGACTGACTGTTTGCATATTTCATTTATTTATTATTTTAGGGTTTGTAGGTTAGGTTCTTTTTCTTAATTTTCTTTAAAATTTTGTAAATAAATATTGTAAGTATTTGGGATAGGTTAGGCGGTTCTTTCCTTGATTTTTGGGCAAATACCCAAAAATTAATTACTAACCTGAGCTAATGAACTTATACTTAATAAAGAAAATTACTTAATAATATTTATAATATTTATATACAAACCCTAAATAAAAATTAAGATAAGTAAATACCCAAAAATCAAGGAAAGAACCGCCTAACCTATCCCAAATACTTACAATATTTATTTACAAAATTTTAAAGAAAATTAAGAAAAAGAACCTAACCTACAAACTCTAAAATAATAAATAAATGAAATATGCAAACAGTCAGTCATCATCATCTGCCTAGCCTTTTCCCAAGTATGTTGGGGTCGGCTTCCAGTCTCACCGGATGCAGCTGAATACCGTATTTTACATGGAGCGACTGCCTATCTGACCTCCACAACCCAGTTACTGGGTAATACGATACCCCTTGGTAAAACTGGTTGTCAGACTTTCGGGCTTCTGACTACCCGTAACGACTGTCAAAGATCCACGAATGACAGCCGGGACCAACGGCTTAACGTGCTTTCCGAGGCACGGAGGGGTCACGGTATGTAAAGATGGTCACCCATCCACAGACCAACCGCGGCCAGCGTAGCTTAACCTGATCGATCGACCTGTGCGGCTGTTATTATTTAGCCACGGGCCCCTCCCAGAGAGTACGGACAACAAATGCTCGATCCCAGGAGACACAGGACGAACGGGAAATACTTCTTCACGGGGAATACTTTCTTCGGGGAGACTTTCACTGATAGGGAAATTCGTCTGAGTTCTCAGAGGGTTCGGACAGCAAATGCTCGGTCTAAGGAAACACAGGAAGAATGAGAAATACGTCTCACTGCTGATGTTGAAGCTCAAGCACTATCGGGTGAGTCTGAGACTTTCACTGATAGGGAAATTCGCCCGAGTTCTCAGAGGGTTCGGACAGCAAATGCCCGGTCTGTAGACGGTATATGTAATTCAAAATATGCTGCCCGAAAAGTCACTATTCCACGCGAACGAAGTCGCGGGCACAGCTAGTTTATAATAAGACCACCTCTGAGGCATACCTTATCCATTAAATAAAGAATTTTGTAAATCCGTCTATATAATGATGGAGTTATGCCCGAACATACATAAAAAAAATACATCCGAATTGAACCTCCTCCTTTTTTGAAATCGGTGAATAAAACTTCCGAAACCTCACACCGTTATCATATTTGACTTCACCCAACTCCATCTAAAGATATTTGGAATTCAATTCGAAGTGAGCATCCTGGCTCAGACTGAGACCAAGTTTGTGTACTTATTACATTAGGTACAGACGCCAGCACATCAAGCTGCTCGAAACTGTCAAATTTTCTTTCTGCTTCAGCGATAAAGTTGAAAATCTATTAAAGAAATTTGACAGATTTGTAGTAGCTTGATGTGCTTCTGTACCTTTGGCATGCAGATTTTCAAACAGAAAATATACGTTCTCTCAAATCTAGTTTTTATTCGAGATAATTTAAAATATATATAGATTGAGATAATTTTCAATGTCGTAAAAAACAATTCGGTCCACCTCACTTTTCTTTCAAAGTTTCAGTAACACCTCTCACGCTGTTTGGAACAGCTTCCACACGTCCTATTTAAAAATAAACACTTCAAAAATCAACACTAACAGGCAGTAAACAATTTTTCACCTAACTTGAAGGGTTCCGCTTGCGGAAGCTGCGCTAGACGTGCACACGACACACTCACGCCTACTTCCGGTCTGAGCGAAACTAGCGAATCGAGCTGTGTGATCTGTATGAGCACAGAGAGCTCAGACGAGCTGTTACTTGTGTCTGTCGTAACGGTATTCAACTGTTTCGTTGAAGTTGGGATGGCAATTAAATTCGTGCATTTCATAAAGCGTATAGCTTCTGCCCGCAACTTCGTCGGCGTGAAATATTACCCTCCCCCATTCATTCTTAGGGGTGGAATTTCGAAAAACCCTTTCTTAGTCTTCACAAAGAACAAACTCCAAATTTCATGTCTCTAGGACCAGCGGTTTAGGCTGTGCGTTGATATATCAGTCAGTCAGGGCTTTTGAATTTTAAATAATTATAGATTACATCACGTATTTTTGCCAAAGGGTTAGGTGGAGATGTAGTGCACCCACGTTCGCTAGTTATAATTAAGAATTTTTCATCATGTTTGCCTTGCAGTTCGATGGAAAAAAAAAACATTCTGCCGAGCCTTTTTCCAACTATGTTGGGGTCGGCTTCCAGTTTCACCAGATGCAGATGGATACAAATATTTTACACGAACGGACTACCTATCTGACCTCCACAAACCAGCACACACACACACACGAAGGAAAGACTGGTTGTCAGACTTTGGGCTTCTGACGACCCGTAACGACTGCCAAAGATGATACTGCTGTCAGCCGGGTACAACGGCTTAGCGTGCTTTCCGAGGCACGGACACTGGATAGGTCTTGAATAGTCTTGATATGTAAATATGGTCACCCATCCACGGACCAACCGCGGCAAGCGTTGCTTAACCTGATCAATCGACTAGTGCGGCTGTTATTACTAAGCCACAAGCCCCTCTTTCGATTGAGCTTCGAACATTGAATTTATTTCACACTGAAAATATTTCCCGTATACCATGTCCCTCTTTAAGTAGGTATTTACTAGTTCACTACCGCCATAATAACATGTGAACTGTTCTAATCTTAACAATAGTTCGTGTCAGACAATCAGCAAGTTCTCAGTTAGACCATAGTTATTAGTCGTAGTCTGCGCAGGCGTAACGTATCTTTTTGTGTCGAACTCTGAACCCTCTGATACTGCTGTAATTAAATACAATCAGGACTGCGGCCATAAAACAAGCGACTGTAGCGAACTAAGCGGTGTACCGTAGCCTTTTCTAAATCTTTAATTCATCTACATTTAAATGTAACTGCATTTAAGGCAACTACATGACCTAAACCGCGGTCTTTGTTGACACAACCCTGGTAATTTATTGCAAAATATGAAGTAATTATCTATTTACAAAAAATCTATTGCTTGGACTAAAAAATTAAAACACTAGTGTTTTAGTATGTTGCTTGTAGAATAATCTGACGAAAAATCATAATGATTGTATGTATATTAGTATGGTTTTTATTGTAAAAAGAAAGTTTTTAGAGGTATCTTCATGATTTTTTTTCTATCGTATCAAATAAGTTGTATTATGTTTTCAACACACTATCTATCTAGCATATATTCTGGAAAATATTATGTATTTTTCTGATTTTGTTTACTGGAGTCGATCATATACTTACTTTTATTGTTTCTAAAACTTGCGTTTTTTGCGTTTAGGTCCTGTAAGCCCCTTAATGTCTCATAGGTACTGCACTGTTTACCTATGTTTGGGGATAATAAGTACCTACTGAGTTAAAATGTATTTATTTATTTTAAGGCCTTTGTTTTCCCACTGCTGGGCAACGGCCTCCCTTTCTTCCTTTCACTCCTCTCTGTCTTGAGCTAGTGTGGACCAATCCTGTCTGTAGGACCAATTCTAGAGTTAAAATTACCATTTTTTTTCAATACCAATATTTCCATGTCCAAGTGCAAAGCTACCATATTTCCTCAAAATCGGTTCAGTTCATTAATTTAGTTGGTCACAAACATACTCGTTGGTCATCATGTTTTTAAAGAGTAACAAAAAGGTTAATTATCGCGTAACAACTTTCAAATAGTCTTCTTCTTAGCGTAACGATGGCAAAAATTTCATATAACATGTTCGGCTCAAAATTTAACTACACGAACGGTTTTCTTTTACTTTTACAAATGCAATTTTAAAGATCCTTTAGATAAAGATCATTTATTTTGCACAATTACTGCAACTTAACTATCTTTTAAATACACAACCGTAACTTGAGACCTAAAGCTCTAACTTACCCTCCTTACTTATTCTTACCTACTATATTTCCACCCAGGCACTCTAAGGTGATCACCATTCGTTTTAATAAGCAATAAAACCGAATGCTTACACCGCTAATTACATGGCCACAATGTAATCGATAATAGCTTTGAAAAATTAGCGATTTTTAACTCTATTTACTTGTTTCAAAGTTGTTAATTGAGAAGCAGATGTAGCATTGTATGAGAGCGTACCTTACAGGTGTGAATGTCTTGCATTTGTTAGAATAGTTTAATCTAATGATACTAATTTAAAAGTTAACGCACTTACGGTACTTTTAGAAGACGTAATTAACTTGTAATTAGCTTTTAGAAATTTACTGCTGGAAATGACCTTCCAAAGGCTATTTTACAAAGACCCATTCAACTATTAGGTACGTAAGCACCAAAGAGGGGTGGGGGCGGGTCTATGCTTTGCTTATTTTTAATGACACAGGGGAGGGGGAGTCTGGATGGTGGTTACGTCAGCAATTTTTAGAAAAAATATATTAATATCGTTTATACAGCAAGATTTTTTTATCACCATCCAAATTTTTACAGGGTGTTCTACGCCTGAGTAAGTGAGTTTGAACAACTTTTACTATGGGACCACCTCTGAAATCACGAAAAAAAATCTGCTGTTTCATACAAAACTTCAATACCTACTTAATCAAAATGTATGAAACAGCAGATTTTTTTTTAAGTTAAGTTAAGAATATAATAATTAAATACGAATTTAATAATGGCTTGAATAAATATTAAATGGGCATACATGGGCATGTGCATGCACACTAATTTACTACTTTCATCTCCTTGCCCTATTTATGCACCCAAAAAAGAGGATGCTGCTGTTCATGTGTTTATTCACCCTTGGCACCTAACCCCCCACAACCGTACCTTTTTTTTGTTCCGGGGTGGAAAATCGTTATGGATGTCTTCCGCCCTGGGGCGGGCAGAGAGGTCTGTCAGATTCTTACTGACTAAAAACCACCCCAGTGTTCCCTTCGGGCGCTTGGACCGGGGATCATTGGAACTTGTGCGACCTTACCCTCCTATCCTTTCACATCCTACGAGGACGAGCAAGCATTTTCCTTGCAAGAAACCTATCTTCATTTTTATTAACTTTGCACCAAATATCAAACTATTTCCCGCTTCAGTAACTGTAACATCCATGTAATTGCACCTCGCCGTAGTATCATGGAGAGTCTCAAATAAAAATGATACAAATTAAATGTTCTGTTGGTGTTTACTGTGGATCGTTAGCGCTGGAAAATGGTGTGCAAACTTTTTGCTTGTTTCTAGCGAAATGTTTTCTCGGTTTTCCTTGGGTTTTCTTTTGCTTTTCTCAATAGTACTTATACCAATTTTTATTCGCTACTTGCCGGATATTAAAAGGCATTAATACGTAATATAAATATGAATCTATGTATTAATATCCGGATATTAATATGAATCTCTCATGGAACTGGTGATTTGAGAAGCAATTGTAAGCTTTTGGTTCTATGATAAGCTTATTGTAAGTCATCCTTGGCGGAGTCATAATAGTCATTTTATTATGCTTATGTCTAGCTGAGAATGCTTTAACGTTTGCAATAATCTTTGAATTTAGGTGTCCGAAAGTAAAGGAAACGGCGAGGTTTTGAACCGACAAAATTTGAATAACTGTCATGTCAGCGACACGATGAAGAAGAAGTGTCCCAAAATACTCTAGTAACCAACAAGAGTTGATTATTGGGGCTTTCAGACGAACGATACAAATCATCGTCTGTTGCGACAAGAAGACGATTGGATCACAAGGACGCTCAATGACGACGGCGACGCGGCGTCTGCAAACGTCAATGTCATTACGTACAGTATCAACACATACACGTCAAAATTAGATAAACACAGTAACTACACACACATTACTGAGATTCGAAACATGTTCTTATCTCATCTCGCGACTTTCCAGTCGGCTGAAGACCCTCTGATGCCAATTATTGACGTACTACCCTCAACACCCCACCCCTGATAACCCCCAACACCCCCAGGCGTCGCCACCCTTTGTATATCTACACGTTATCATTATTTCTAATTTTTGGGGAGCAAATTTGCTCATGATGCCTCAGGTCTTGGAGGCATTTGAGCGGCAACAGATAATGTGCCCTCTCCCTATGTTTGGTTTGGTGTGCAAGATGCCTGAAATTAAGTATTGCATTTTTTTTTGTATTTTATTAACCTTTTGAACGCCACGGTCGGGTATAGACGACAAACGAAAACGTGCCCAACACGCCACAGTCGTCTACAGCCGACAAGAAAAGGAAATTTTTTACCTTTTGAACGCCACGGTCGGGTATAGACGACAAACGAAAACGAGCCCAACACGCCACCGTCTACAGCCGACAAGAAAACGCGTGGGCACGTTTTCGTTTGTCGTCTATACCGTGGCTTTCAAAAGGTAGGAGGTATTATGATGAGACTGTCCAATGAGATGGTTTTTTACATTTCGAATATTATGATTATATCCTACTAATATTATATTATATTTGTTTGTGTCGTGTGGACCGACTCCGGAAGTCCGCACCCAAAATGCGTGTCGTTGCTGTTGTCAAGAGCTTAAAAAGCTTTTAACGCGTTGTAGGATTTTGTCTACACGCGTCATTTCCAATGTTATCATCATCATCATTTCAGCCGAAAGACGTCCACTGCTGAACATAGGCCTCCCCCAATTTGGGGGGGGGGGGCGGGGGTTGCCATAATCGCCACGCTTGGCAGGCGGGTTGGCGATCGCAGTATGGTGATGATGATAGTGTAATGCATAGAGAACGCTGCTGCCCATTCTCCGGTCTCCCTTAGTCGCCTTTTACGACACCCACGGGAAGTATGGGGTGGTGCTATTCTTTAAGTCCGGCACCACACAGACAATTTCCAATGTTAGCGCACGAACAATGCACTTTGCATGGTAGCGCAACATAATCGGAATTCATCTAGGACCTTGAGACAACGTGATAACCTGAGGGGCGACGGCCTAGATAAGTGATAATCGCTTTCAAAGCGTTATAAATTTCTACAAAGACTTACAACAGTGTTGACATTGAATTTTTTCGGTAGCTTATGTTAATCAAATACAATTTTGACTTTTACTTACTTTTCATCATTGTTATCGTTGATAGAATGTCATTTTTTTGAGGCGAAAGTTTGTGAGGGTGTGTGTGTGTGTGTGTTTATATGTTTGTTACTTCTTCACGCTCAAACGGCTGAATCAATATTGTTAAAATTTTGTATGGAGGTTGCTGACACCCTGGATTAACATATAGGTTACTTTTCATCCCGATATTCCCACGGGACAGACACTCATGCGGGTGAAATCGCGGGGCGCTGCTAGTAAATAAATACATTTTATGAGTGTTGAGTTTTTTGAGTACCTACCGTCTACTTACAAACAGTTTGCATCTACCAAGACGGCCAATCTTCTTTCTAATACCAGTGAAACTATTTTTAGCAAAACACACGCCCTCCATTGTGTACAACTCCTTAAGGGGCTTACAGGACCTAAACACGAAAAACGCAAGTTTTAGAAACAATAAAAGTATATGATCGACTACAGTAAACAAATTCAGACAAATATATGATTTTCTTCAGGATATATGCTAGGTAGATAGTGTGTTGAAAACATAATACAACTAATTTGATACGATAGAAAAAAATCATGAAAATTCCTCTAAAAAGTTTCTTTTTACAATAAAAACCATACTAATACTTATACATAAAATCATTCAGATTTTTTGTCAGATTATTCTACAAGCATCATACTAAAATACTAGTGTGTTAAATTTTTAGTCCAAACAATAGATTTTTTGTTATTAAATAATTGCTTCATATTTTGCAATAAATTACCAGCGTTGTGTCATCGCGCTTCTCTTTCTTTTCTATGCAGTCCGACTGTGACCGCGCTTTAGGTCATGTAAGCCCCTTAAGGAGCAATTACTGCAATTAGTAACATACATAATACACGAACACACCTACTATGTGCTACCACGCACATAGTACATGATATTGCCACACCATGCCTGTTTTCCTGTAGCTCGTGGAAATATTGATGTAATTAGAGACACGAAACCAATATTAATGGGAGGGAAAATTAGGGCGTACGTATTTATTTTATCTTGGGATTAAATGGGCTGGAATGGGTTTTGAAGGTGTGTTAATTAATTAATTACATACATATCTACTTATAGAGGTGAGGTGAGGAAACCGGCACGTCCTAGAACCTAAAATCTGAAGACTTCCGCCAACCTGCACTAGGCCCGCTGGCTGGTGGATTATGGCCCACTCCCTCTCACAGAAAGGAGGCCTGTCTCCCAGCAGTGGGAACGTTACAGGCTGATTATGCTATACCCACTTAAATAATTATTTCAAAAGTAAAGTACTTAGCATATAGATAGGTACGAAATCAGGAAGGTAAACAGCGGTCTTCAACATGTCTTATGCTATATAGAAACAATTTTAAACGTCGAATTAGATTCAAATTTTTAGGGTTCCGTACCCAAAGGGTTAAAACGGAACCCTGTTACTAAGGCTCCACTGTCCGTCGGTCTGTCTGCCTGTCACCAGGCTGTATCTCATGAACCGTGATAGCTAGAGAGTTGAAATTTTAACGAAAAAATAAACGTGTTTTTTTCGGCGTTTTTGCCTTGTGGTACGGAACCCTTCGTGCGCGAGTCCGACTCGCACTTGGCCAGTTTTTATTAGGCCAGTTTTTATTTTTAGATAGACCATTTTCATTAGTTAACAGAATCGATAGGATTGCATACAATTGCTGAAAAAGTGCATTCTATTTTCCGTATGAAAAAAATAGACCTTCAAACGAGCTTGCACGACATCAGGTTCACCCTGCGTTTAGTTCCCCCTTTTTTTTGTGATGGGGAATCATCAAATGACCCCTCCCGCTCTGGGTGGAGCGGAAGGGAGTGTCAGACTCTTATTGACTAAAACCCACCCGTGTTCCTTCCTTAGCCCTGTATGTTCCGGGCCAGCGGTAACCCTTTCGGACAATCCCGTTTGGTGCTTACGTACCTAATAGTTGAATGGTTCCTTGTAACATGGCCTTTGGAAGGTCATTTCCAGTTAGTTCGCCCTTACATTATCTGAGTAAACTTTTAGCAAATAACTTAACGTAACTTTTAGCTTTTCCTTCCTTTTTATCCATACTAATATTACAAATACGAAAGTAACTGTATGTCTGTCTGTATGTTACCTTTTCACGCCTAAATCACTGAAAGGATTTCGATAAAATTTGGCAGAGAAATAGATTGCATCCCGAGGAAGGACATAGGATAGTTTTTATCGAAGCCGTGGGCGGAAGCTAGTATGTTATAAAAAGAAAGAAAAAGTATTTATTGGGTCTCACAAAGAGCCTTATTTCACCATGACCACTTAACGATTCCTTACATGGAAACCACGTCATTTCCTTAGCAAATCTCGCATCCATTTCGCGTGGTTTCGTTCATTGTGTCATAGAGAATAAGGCCCCAGGAAGAGCACAGACACTGAACGAGACACAACAGAAATTTTATTGTAATAACAATACAATTTCTGTTGTGTGGGTTTAGAGTGCCACAAAGTGTTCAAACACAAACATAGAATATTAAAATAGTACTGACGCCAGCACATCAAGCTACCCCATACTGAAAATTTTTCCCAATCAAATTTGAACCTTATGTTTTAGCAATAAAGTTGAAAATCTATTAAAGAAACTTGACAGATTGTAGAAGCTTGATGTGCTGGCGTCTATATATTACGATACGTGTTCCCTTAACGCGCACTTAAGTCACGCTTTTCTGTGTACAAATGGTCTACGTTTAGGTCACAGAGTGCTTTAAAGAAATAAAAACAACAGTAAGTAAAAAAAAAATGAGCTGGTTTCGTATACACAGGAGAGAAAAATCATAAAAAGTTCAGCATAAAACGGAAAACTTCACACTTTTAGGTTCATCTATTGATTAAACAACCTTGATTGTACGTGGATGTATGAGTGGGAGGTAGTTGGAAATAACTAAAAATATCCCTCAGACGAAGATAAACTCGATTGATTTATAACTGAATTAAAACGCCACGGATGACCTTTATAGAAAACTAGCACCAGCCCGCGGTTTCACCCCCATAAATGTCGATCCCGGGGGAATATCGGGATAAAAACTATCCTATGTCCTTTCCCGGGACTCAAACTATCTCTTTACCAAATTTCATCTAAATCAGTACAGCGGTTTAAGCGTGAAGAGGTAACAGACAGACAGACAGACTGACACACTTTCGAATTTATAATATTAGTATGGATTGCGTAGGATTTTTTAAATTATTCAAACCTTGCAGCGGTTTCCTGGAAAATTGCGATATACGTTCCAACAAGGTTAACCCACGCTGAAGGGTTGCACGCAGAATAGCTCAAAACCAGATAAATACCCTGTTGTTTTGTTAGTCATCTGATTCTCATTGAAATCCCAAAGGGCGCTCTATTGTAAAGTCAACAAAAGAGAAAAGTATGCAGGATCGTCGGATATAGTTGAAGTTTTAGTAAGAAACCGATGGATTTTGTCGAGTAAAATTTAATTTTATTAATAGAAAACAAACAACTCATTTACCAATTTAAATTTCAGTCGACAACATCCATCGGTTTCTTACTAAACTTCAACTATATCCGACGATCCTGCATACTTATCTCTTTTGTTGACTGTACGTACCTTTTTTTTGTGTGGGAAATCCCGCTCTGGGCGGACCGGAAGGGAGTGTCAGACTCTTACTGACTAAAACCCACCCGTGTACCTTCCTTAGCCCTTTATGTCCCGGGCCAGCGGACAACCCTTTCGGACAATCCCGCTGACTGTACATACCTTTGAAAATGGTTAATTCTCAGCTTAATTTCGATACAATAAATGACCTTTAGTCTGTGTGGTGCCGGACTTAAAGAATACCACCACATAATATCTCACCCATAATATCTTGTTTTCACAAAATTTGTGAAAACAAGATATTATCGCAAAACACTGTCCTACTTATATGTCTTGTCTGTGTGGTGCCGGACTTAAAGAATAGCACCACCCCATACTTCCCGTGGGTGTCGTAAAAGGCGACTAAGGATCGTACCGGAGAATGGGCAGCAGCATTCTCTATGTATTCCACCACCATACCATACTGCGATCGCCAACCCGCCACCAAGCGTGGCGATTATGGCAAACCCTCCCAAAATTCGGGGAGGCCTGTGTCTCTCTGGCTCTGTGTAGCTCTAAAATCTATTGAGTTAGATATATTTCACTGAAGCCATGCTGATGTTCATGGATGTGGCAGTCTGGCACTGAAGTTAGTTTATAAGGGGTTTACTGCTTGATTTCGAATGTCATATGGATGGCTAATGAATGCCCCGAAGTCATCAGATCAAACGTCTGAGTTGCCGAAATTCCATAGCATCGATGTACCACAATTTGAGGACGTACAGCAGCATTGTTGCACCAATCAGTTTGCAAAAAATGGCGACTATGGCAAACTTAAGAAAAAAGACAAAAAAACTTTCTTTGCAAACTTCGTATTAACCAGTAACTGGGTTGTGAAGGTCAGATAGGCAGTCACTCCATGTAAAATACTGGTATGCAGCTGCATCCGGTTAGACTGGAAGCCGACCCCAACATAGTTGAGAAAAGGCTAGGCAGATGATGATGATGATGGTGACTGTGGCAAACTTCTTGACTTACTTTCTTTCTTATTGCAGTGGTTGATAAGGAGGGTGACGTGATCAGCATTTTGTGTCCAGCGGAGGTCGTCAACAGACCGATATATAATAGACTAGCTTCCGCCCGCGAGGTATGTCGATAAAAACTATCCTATGTCCTTCCTCGAGATGAAATCTATCTCTCTACCAAATTTTATCTAAATCCGTTCAGTGGTTTAGGCGTGAAAAGGTAACATACAGAGAGACACAGACAGACAGAGTTACTTTCGGATTCATAATATTAGTATGGATAATTATGCCGTGCCGATGTGCTATGTAGATCTAAATATAACCCGTATCTATTGAACCGAGATGAATATTAAATTATTTACCTAATACCTATGTATCGAGTTTCAATTTAATCTATTCAGCAAAGTAACTTTACCTTTGTATCATAGTAGGTATGTAATCAGTGATAGGATAAGCTTGCGTGGGCTTGGGGAGACGGCTTTAGAAAGATTATTATAGTTTCTCAATGCACACGAGGTGATGCTTTGAGCAATCACTATTTATGTAGTGCCTCTAACAAAATTATGGGGAATTTGCCTGAATCAAAGATGAATAAATACTCATATAAATAAGTATAGGGTACTTTCTTATGTGCCTAAAAGTTTCGAGTCTTCGGAATGGAAATTCAGTCTGAGTGGAGATAGGGAACAAATAATTTAATAATTCTGATTCCAAACGAGATAATACAACGAGATGTAATTCTAACTGAAGGCTCTTTGGTAATTTTCCCTTGCGAATTTTCTCCAAGACAAGTTGAGCTGAAAAATGAAGTATTTGTTTTGTTCGACGAATATATACACTTTTATAGTTTCCATGTGGATTTGGCAATTGGTTTTTGATTCGTAATTCACGAGAATTTCAGCATTTTCAAATTTTAATGAAACAGATTCGAGGAAAATCCTTTAAACTTTACGAAATTAATAGCTTCAATATCCAACTGCCCACACAATCTCTCACTCCAATAAATCAGTAAATAGTAAATGTATCCGACGAAAAACGATTAAAACCAAACAAGCCGCTTCACAAACTGTCGGCCGACTCGCAAAGGTCGCCGCCTCTTATCAGCAACATCGCACGCAATGCCGACACCGACTCGCCGCCACCTAGTTTATATTCCGACAAACAATCGAGGTGTAAATAAAAATTATTATCGATCAGGATTCGCGGTGAAACGGTGAATTTTTGGCGTGAGACTGTAGTCCGAAAATGCAGGGTGTAACCTTTTGTGGTCCAGTTGGAAGTCCCTGAACCGTCTCCGGACATAAATGGGAAGATGTACTAACTCCAACCGTAAAGTAGAACTTTTTAATCCATCTAAAGGTTGTCTTTAAAAGATCGCTCTTAGTGATAAGACCGCCCATTGTGTCACCCTTTGTACAGTTTCTATATTTATGTCTGTAATTTATATGGTGTACATAATAAAGAGTATTCTATTCTATTCTAGACCTACCTCCACGGAGAGGCAGTAGGGTGTGGATGTGAAACTGTGTCGTTACTGTTCTATGCTCCACCTCCTTTCCTCTGTGTCCCAAAACACAAGCAGTCAAGGTGACCAGGACCACGGACGATGCCGTGGAAGTGGCTAAGTTTTGGGCCAACAAGATCTGAAATACAGTCTTATAGTACTTTTCTTATAGTCAACAAAAATTACATAGCTTTTTTATGTAAAACAAAACTCAAGTGACTTTTCTTAAAATTAACGAAAATTAAATTACTTTCCTCTAACAATAAATCATAAAATTACTTCATTTTCTACGTAAATTAGTTATCTTAAATTTAGAATCACATTTCTTTATCTTTGGTGCGGATTAGCACTGCAAAAAGTTGTTGTTAATTAACAAAATAATAAAAACTATTGAACAGTAAAATTAGAAAAATTTACGACTGTTAGAGGCTTTTTTTTTTCGGGTACGAAATTATTATTGCCGCTCTGGGTGGAGCGGAAGGGAGTGTCAGACTCTTACTGACTAAAACCCACCCACGTTCCTTCCATTATGTTCCGGGCCAGCGGTAACCCTTTCGGACAATCCCGCTGATCCGGCAGGCTCTAAGGGGCCCCCTTCCTCGATGCTGACATCTCTTTGAGGCCCTCGCGCGCACTTTTTTTTCTTAGGGAACCTCGAAAAAATAAACAAACCGTCTTTAATATTTTCTGGTATTACATCAACTGTCAATTGGCTTCTGTTTTTTCTAATATGTTATGTTATGTTTATGTTTTTACAGTCAGAAAATCTTGCTATGATAAATAGATCAATGTGAAAGGATCAAGGATGACTAAAGACGTAGCGTTGGAAGGCTTCCACAATGATGCCAACGACCCATGACCTTGTGAAGGCCGCAGGATTTAGCTGGATGGGGGAAGCACAGAGCCGGTCGAAGTAGCGGTGCTTGGGGGAGGTCTATGTCCAGCAGTAGACGTCTTTCGGCTGAAATGATGATGATCATGATGAAAGGATCAACCACGAGCTTGACTCTGGAGAAATATAAATTACATTTTTGTTTTTTTGCAGAAGCATTGAAATCCTATCTCTATCATTCTTTACATATATTAAATGTAAATGCATAATATTAATACATATTTTTAATCGTTTTTCGTCTGATACATTTACTATTGCCTTTACAATTGTAAAGGCAATGCTCTGCAAGTATAAGGCAAGGTAGGACGTTACATTTCTGTTAAATATGTACCAACTTACACGAGGAAAGATTTATAGATTTCCAGGAGACTTTGTCTATACTTTGGCCTTGATTGCTTTAAACACAGAATTCCGAATAATAATAAATAATTTTTAAGGTCCCCAAAGGGTGTCAAAGGAACCCTATTACTGAGCCTCCACTGTCCTGTCCGTCCGTCTGACTGTCAGCGGGCTGTATCTCATGAACCGTAATAGGTACAGTTGAAATTTTCAGTGTGTATTTCTATTTTCGATAAAACAATAAATAAAAAAAATTAAATAAGGCGAATAATTAAAGGGGGGTCTCCATACAGGAAATGTGTTTGTTTCGGGGTTTTTTGCTTTGTGGAACCCTTTGTGTGCGAAACCGACTCGCACTTGGTCGGTTTTTTTTTTAATTCCTTTATCTTGCTACCGTTGGCTTACCTAATAAGACGTGTATATAAGATCTGCCAATTACCAAGGTTGGTACTTCATACTTGGTAGTATAACGATGACTGTTTAAAAAACAAGTGTTTGTAGATCCTACAGCATAATAAAAAATACAATAATTTCAGTAAGTCTTAGCCAGTATTTTTTAACAGTTTGTCAACACGTGGTTCTATTTTTGAGACGCAAGTCATTTTCTTATTGAAGCCTATTTCTCTTTTTAGTTTTGCTAGAGCCCAGCAGCCGAGAGTATACTTGATTTTTAACCGACTTCAAAAAAGGAGGAGGTTTCTCAATTCGACCGTATATATTTTTTTTTTTTTTTTTTTTTTTATGTGTGTTCGCGGATAACTTCGTCGTTTATGAAACGATTTTGATTATTCTTTTTTCGTTGGAAAGGATATATTATTTTTTTTTTTTTTTTTATATTACTCGGAACCATTGGGTCCCGGTCCTTTGGAAGGCGTACGAGGGGCCGAAGCTAACTCGCAGAGGCCCCTTAGGAAATTTTAATGAAATGCGGCACCAACCGACGATTATCCCTGTATGCGCTATGCAAGTGCACCCAAGGATAACCCCCGGTTGGTGTAGGACTATTGCAGGATATGGAAAAATAAAAAGTTGGTTTATGGGTTTGGGTAGCTAAAGTGGACTGGTTACCAAGAACTATGGAATAACTACGACCCCTGCTTGATCAATGTTTTATATATACACGGATAAAATGGCAGGGGGTGACTTGCACACTCAACAATGGGCCCCCGGAAACGGTCGCTAGCACATAGTGACGTAGCAACAAGGGGGCAACATGTCCTGAGGTGCTTATGAGGAGTGGAGAGGTATTCCACGGCTATCAGGACAATCCCGGAAGTACGGTCAAGATCCCTACCAGCATCTTACTGGAATACTTCCTTCCTCCGAGCACGTTTGCTCTTGCGAATCTCCACTCAAGCCGGCCAATAAAGGCAAGAATGAGGTGGGAGCTCTGTTCATCGTCATTGTTCACTCCAGCCGGCCAATAAAGGCAAGCCAGAGGTGAGGAACAAGACTTCTCCCTGAAGATAGGGTCCGTGGGGTCGCTACTGCCCAACAGTTCGCCACATGCTGCCCTGCGGATTTCTGCATCTCTCTTGGTCTGGCTCCTCACCTTAGACCTATTCCAGCAAAGTAAACTCTTCCGGCATAGGCCTAGAGTTCGGAGCGCGCAAGCCCCACCACGGCGTCAACGTAGAGATACGGCGGCGGGGTTATTATTATTATTATTATTATTTATTCATTCGAGTTACAAAGACTCAATAGACAATATACAAAATTCAATACAATACATCAAAAAAATAAAATAAAACACATTAACAATACAAACCAAAAACAAAAACCACCGTACCTCCGACCCTTACCCACTTAATTACCGACGACTGTAGGTGACGTGCAAGTCACTACAGCGTCGCATGTATGGACAGTCGAGCCTGTCCGCTATCATCATCAGCACGCTGTTGGGGCTGCCGGACTGTCATACTGAACTTCGAAGTTCAAAATACCGATGTACTGTATTCATAAAGTTTAAAATTACGAATTACGTGAGTTAGAAGGTACGCTATAACGAATTACTTGATTTAAAATGTTCATGCCGCGCACCCTGCGCACCAGAGACGCACACCGCTTACGCATCGTTGCATAGAAGCAGTCGACGCTAGCTTCGGCAAACATGCCCGAGGCACTACATATGCCAAGGGTGGTACCATGATAAGGAAACCAGGATCTGATGATGACATCCCAGTGAAATCGAGGGGAACATTCGAAAATAGTAGGAGCGACCAGTGCGTTTGTTAACTTTTTCATTAAGTATTTTAAAGCACTACAATTTAATGAAGGCCTGGAGTCGATCTGATGATGGAGCCGAAAGATAGTCGAGGGGACTCCTCAACGATCTACAGCAGTTACCTTGTGTTTGGGCTTGATTAATTTGTATTGTTGTGAACTTTACACCTAGATGGGTTGTGACTGTCATTAGGGGTCTGATGATGAAGACGAAGGACAGTTAAGGGAACTCCTCAACAGTTTACAGTAGTTACCTTGTGTATGTTCACCGATTACTCGAAAAAGGCTGGGCCGATTCCAAAAGTTCTTTTTTTATTTGAAAGGGTATACTCTCGAGGTGGTCCCATCATCATCAAGTTGGAATCTGATGAGAGGATCCCATGGAAATCGAGGGAAACCCTCAAATTTTATAGGCAAACCTATAGCGATTTGGGTATTTTTTAAAGTAACTTGAGCATTTGCTCTCGGAAATCATCATTTGGTAAAGTCATTTTGTTATTTGGAGCTGATGATGAAGACCACAGATGGCCATCGGAACTACTCAATGACAAATATTTCACGGGTTGCAATTCGATTACATTAATATGTTTGCTAAGCAATTTATGCTCGTCACAATGCGTATGGTGAGTGATTGTTGAGGAGTTCTTCTGGTACTTACCGGGAGAACTCCTCAACAATTAACGGCCCAGCATCGGGAAAAACAATATCCCACCAAAAACATAATGTTGAAAAAGAAGGCCAACTTCCTTACTTCATGTAGATGTTTGACTAGCAAAAGAGTTGAAATCGAAACCAACGCCAAGTTTTAAACCATTTTCTTTGCACCGGCCTTATTTTGCAATTCTGTTGTAAGTAATTTGTGTTTGAAACTTTTAAGATATCAATACAATAATATTGTTCCATTTAAACTTGGCGGGTTTTCAGAAAACCATAAAATAATATGCATGAAAAATAACTATAACATAACGAAAACCCGCCAAGTGTAAATGGAACAAATGCATATTATTTTAGTGTTAAAACTTGGCGTTGGTTTCGATTTCAACTCTTTTGCTAGTCAAACATCTACATGAAGTAAGGAAGTTGGCCTTCTTTTTTAACCGACTTCTAAAAAAGGAGGAGGTTTCTCAATTCGACCGTATATATGTTTTTTTTTTTTTTTTTTTTTTTTTTATGTGTGTTCGCGGATAACTTCGTCGTTTATGAACCGATTTTGATTATTCTTTTTTTGTTGGAAAGGAGATATGCCAAGGGTGGTCCCATGATAAGAAAACCAGGATCTGATGATGGCATCCCAGTGAAATCGAGGGGAACATTCGAAAATCGTAGGAGCGACTAGTGCGTTTGTTATTTTTTTCATTAAGTATTTTAAAGCACTACAATTTAATGAAGGTCTGGAGTCGATCTGATGATGGAGCCGAAAGACAGTCGAGGGGACTCCTCAACGATTTACAGCAGTTACCTTGTGTTTGGGCTTGATTAATTTGTATTGATGTGAACTTTACACCTAGATAGGTTGTGACTGTCATTAAGGGTCTGATGATGAAGACGAAGGACAGTTAAGGGAACTACTCAACAGTTTACAGTAGCTACCTTGTGTATGTTCACCGATTACTCGAAGACGGCTGGACCGATTCCAAAAGTTCTTTTTTTATTTGAAAGGGTATACTCTCGAGGTGGTCTCATCATCATCAAGTTGGAATCTCATGAGAGGATCCCATGGAAATCGAGGGAAACCCTCAAATTTTATAGGCAAACCTATAGCGATTTGGGTATTTTTTAAAGTAACTTGAACATTTGCTCTCGGAAATCATCATTTGGTAAAGTGGAGTTGATAATGAAGACCACAGATGGCCATCGGAACAACTCAATGACAAATATTTCACGGGTTGCGATTCGATTACTTTAATATGGTTGCTAAGCAATTTATGCTCGTCACAATGCGTATGGTGAGTGATTGTTGAGGAGTTCTTCTGGTACTTACCGGGAGAACTCCTCAACAATTAACGGCCCAGCATCGGGAAAAACAATATCCCACCAAAAACATAATGTTGAAAAAGAAGGCCAACTTCCTTACTTCATGTAGATGTTTGACTAGCAAAAGAGTTGAAATCGAAACCAACGCCAAGTTTTAAACCATTTTCTTTGCACCGGCCTTATTTTGCAATTCTGTTGTAAGTAATTTGTGTTTGAAACTTTTAAGATATCAATACAATAATATTGTTCCATTTAAACTTGGCGGGTTTTCAGAAAACCATAAAATAATATGCATGAAAAATAACTATAACATAACGAAAACCCGCCAAGTGTAAATGGAACAAATGCATATTATTTTAGTGTTAAAACTTGGCGTTGGTTTCGATTTCAACTCTTTTGCTAGTCAAACATCTACATGAAGTAAGGAAGTTGGCCTTCTTTTTTAACCGACTTCTAAAAAAGGAGGAGGTTTCTCAATTCGACCGTATATATGTTTTTTTTTTTTTTTTTTTTTTTTTTATGTGTGTTCGCGGATAACTTCGTCGTTTATGAACCGATTTTGATTATTCTTTTTTTGTTGGAAAGGAGATATGCCAAGGGTGGTCCCATGATAAGAAAACCAGGATCTGATGATGGCATCCCAGTGAAATCGAGGGGAACATTCGAAAATCGTAGGAGCGACTAGTGCGTTTGTTATTTTTTTCATTAAGTATTTTAAAGCACTACAATTTAATGAAGGTCTGGAGTCGATCTGATGATGGAGCCGAAAGACAGTCGAGGGGACTCCTCAACGATTTACAGCAGTTACCTTGTGTTTGGGCTTGATTAATTTGTATTGATGTGAACTTTACACCTAGATAGGTTGTGACTGTCATTAAGGGTCTGATGATGAAGACGAAGGACAGTTAAGGGAACTACTCAACAGTTTACAGTAGCTACCTTGTGTATGTTCACCGATTACTCGAAGACGGCTGGACCGATTCCAAAAGTTCTTTTTTTATTTGAAAGGGTATACTCTCGAGGTGGTCTCATCATCATCAAGTTGGAATCTCATGAGAGGATCCCATGGAAATCGAGGGAAACCCTCAAATTTTATAGGCAAACCTATAGCGATTTGGGTATTTTTTAAAGTAACTTGAACATTTGCTCTCGGAAATCATCATTTGGTAAAGTGGAGTTGATAATGAAGACCACAGATGGCCATCGGAACAACTCAATGACAAATATTTCACGGGTTGCGATTCGATTACTTTAATATGGTTGCTAAGCAATTTATGCTCGTCACAATGCGTATGATGAGTGATTGTTGAGGAGTTCTCCTGGTTCTTACCGGGAGAACTCCTCAACAATTAACGTCCCAGGATCGGGAAAAGCAATATTTTGTAAAAGGTGATGAACAGTTGGCATTAGGCTATTGTAACTTAGATAAATTACAAAGTGACCCACTAAAAAGTGAAAAATAAAAACATTTTTACAAAAAAAAAACAACCGACTTCCAAAAAAAACACTACAAATTGAAAAATAACTTTAATTTCGGAAGTCGGTGTCAATAAACGAAAATGCGGAACCAAAGACACCGACTTCCGAAATTAAAGTTATTTTTCAATTTGTAGTGTTTTTTTTGGAAGTCGGTTGTTTTTTTTGTTGTAAAAATGTTTTTTCAACATTATGTTTTTGGTGGGATTTCATTTCTTTTTGCCAAGTGGGTAGACACACGTGTAGGATTAAATTGTATAGCCTAGGTTTTCTTTTTTTTGATAATTGTGGTTTTTTTTATTATTTTTTCTCTTACGAGGTGTTTTTTAGGGTTCCAACCCAAAGGGTGAAAACGGAACCCTATTACTAAGACTTCGCTGTCTGTGCGTCTGTCCGTCTGTCTGTCTGTCTGTCTGTCACCAGGCTGTATCCCAAGAACCGCGATAGCTAGACAGTTGAAATTTTCACAAATTGTGTATTTCTGTGGCCGCTATAACAACAAATACTAAAAACAAAATAAAATAAATATTTAAGGGGGGCTCCCATACAACAAACGCGATTTTTTTGCCCTTTTTTGCTCGATATCAAAAATGGCAACAGGTAGGCACTTGAAATATTCACAAAATACTCAGTTGTATTTTAACTTTAATAATAAAATTAAAATAAAATAAATATTTAAGGGGGGCTCCCATACAACAGACATGTTTTTATCGGCGTTTTTGCCTTGTGGTACGGAACCCTTCTTATGCGAGTCCGACTCGCACTTGGCCAGTTTTTTATTAAATGATGAGCCCGCTGCAGTCTGAACTGCGGCAATGTTTGGACGTATAGACCATTCCCTATCAGCTGTTTTTTTTTAAACTTATTCTTTTTCACACATATGATTTTAAAATCCGGTCTATAGAGCGACCTTAATCTGTTGTACTCAACAATAGCACTTTCTTGTGCTTTGATCTGGCTAGGATCGATATTTATTAAATGGTCACCACTCAGATTTTTTACCCTAGATAATGGTACGTAGGCTTGACCACAAGTGAATATAGAAGAACCAATATCAATTAAAGCATTGTCCAAGCTCAAACCTTGACTCTTATGAATGGTGATTGCGTAAGCTAAACATATCGGAAACTGCTCCCGGTAAACAAAAGCAAGCCTCAAAACTTCAAGTTACAATTTGAAATATTAATGATATTAGTTTTACTTTAAAAAAATATACTTTTAGAAATAGAAATAATCTGCTTAACAAAACGATTTAAAAGGGGTTAAATAAGTATTCTTAAAAATATTTTGCGTTTATATGTTATGGTATACGTCATTTGACATGTTTTAAGGTTTTTAATAATTTATCTTTCTAAGAAAGTCTCATACTTACCTAAAAATTAAGCTTTTTTTTAATACGGAACACGGATTACAGAATGTGTGATAGCCGAACTCACACTTGACCGCATTTTAATTTTTACTTTAGCTTCGTGCAAAATTACAAGTTTCTAGGCCGACTATAAAAAAAAATTAATACCCACGGAACCCTCTGTGCGCGAGCCAAACTCACACCTGACCGCTTTTAAAATTTTTCTTTTAGTTTCATGGTAATGTCCAGTTCCAGCTAGAAAAAAAATCATACGGGACCCTCTGCATGCGAGCCAAACTCACATTTGACCTCTTTTTAATTTTTCCTTTAGTTTCGTGCTAATGTCTAGCTTTTTTTTTTTTTGCGGATGGGTAATCATCAAATGACTCCTCCCGCTCTGGGTGAAGTGGAAGGGACTGTCAGACTCTTACTGACTAAAACCCACCCGTGTTCCTTCCTTAGCCCTTTATGTTCCGGGCCAGCGGTAACCCTTTCGGACAATCCCGCTGACCCGGCAGGCTTCGGCCCTAAGGTCCTCGATGCTGACATCACTTTGAGCCGCGTGTGGAACACGTACGCGCCGTCCGGCACGGGCCTGGTCCTGATCGGACGGTGAGCTACCCATTACTCTCCGCCCGCAGGCCCGCGCCTACGGTGGCCGGGAGTCGTCACGCGGCTCCCGACGCCCGGAGCGTCTCCCGCGGCGGCTGGGACGGGAGGCTCTCTCCCTGAGCCGTCCCGCCACCTCCTTCGCTAGCATGACTGCTTCGCAGAAGGAGGTGACTGCCTCCCACTCCCTCTCGCCCCGGACCATGGCTTGCACCAGGGCCGGACGCGAGAGGTCGCCGCCGCTGCCGATCGCCTCTACGAGGACACGGCGGTGCTCCGCCCATGCGGGGCAGACCTCCACCGTGTCCTCTGTGCGATCTTGGCAATGGTGACACCCGGGCGTTTCCTCCCGCCTGATGATGTGCAGGAACCTCCCGAAACTTCCGTGTCCGGTGAGGACCTGCGTCAGGCGGTAGGTGAGGGCGCCGTGGCGCCTCTCTAGCCACTCCTCAAAGAGGGGTCTTATCGCCGCTATCGCGGCGTGCAATGCGCTGGGTTGCGACAGTCGCTCTTTCCATGCCGCCATAAGATCGCGCCGGAGATCCGTCCACTTCGCAGCAATTTGCCGCGGAAGCGGAGTTTCCCCCCGGCGTAGTGCCTCCGCGCGCCACTCATACAGGCGCGCGAGGACTATCGCCTCCAGATCCCACGGCGGCAGTCCGGCAAGGAGGCTTGCCGCCTCGCCGGAGATCGTGCGGTAGCCTCGGATTAGCCTAACGGCTACCACCTTCTGGGGCGCGTTCAGGTAGTGGGCGGCTCGCCGCCGCAGTGAACGCGCCCACACCGGGGCCCCATATAGGGCCATGGACCGCACGACCCCCGCGTAAAGCCTCCGGCAGGAGGCGTTTGGCCCCCTCAGGTTGGGCAAGAGCCACTTGAAGGCGGCCCCGGCCCGTTCCAGTTTAGGGGCCAAACGTCGGAAGTGCTCGACGAAGTTCCACCGGCTGTCGAGGACGAGACCCAGGTACTTCATCGTAGTCTCGACGCCGATGTGAACCCCTCCTACCCTCATGTCTAGCTTCATGCTAAATTTCAGGCCGGTTAGAAGTTTCTAGGCCGGCTAGAATAAAAAATTAATACGGAACCCTCTATGCGCGAGCCAGACTCACACTTGACCATTTTTTTAATTTTTCCTTTAGTTTCATGCTAATGTCTAGCTTCGTGCCAAATTTCAAGTTTCTAGGCCGGTTAGAAGTTTCTAGGCCGGCTAGAATAAAAATTTAATATAGAACCCTCTATGCGCGAGCCAGACTCACACTTGACCATTTTTTTAATTTTTCCTTTAGTTTCATGCTAATGTCTAGCTTCGTGCCAAGTTTCTAGGCCTACTAGAAGTCCCTAAACATTTTGATTAACTCTAAGTGAGTGAGTCAGTCAGTCAGTCAGTCAGTCAGTCAGTCAGTCAGTCAGTCAGTGCCACTTTAGCTATTTTGAAAAGTCTATAACTTTGAATCTATTAAAGCTACAGTTATGAAATTTGGTATTCGAACTAACAGCAGTCATGGTATTATGTATGTGAAGTTTGATTCGATTTCGTGTGATACATAGTTAGATACAGGGTGGTCAAAAGTAGCTCGAAGCGGTCGGGTAAATAGTGCACGGCGTACGTGCGCCCACTTGCTGGAAATTGGCCTGCGCACTGAGTGCACGGCGTATGCACGGCGTACGTGCGGCCACTTGCTGGAAATTGGCCTGCGCACTGCCGTGCGCTTCGATTTAGTAAAAGGTGATGAACAGTTGGCATTAGGCTATTGTAACTTAGATAAATTACAAACTGACCAACTAAAAAGTGAAAAATAAAAACATTTTTACAAAAAAAAAAAAACAACCGACTTCCAAAAAAAACACTACAAATTGAAAAATAACTTTAATTTCGGAAGTCGGTGTCGATAATCGAAAATGCGGAACCAAAGACACCGACTTCCGAAATTAAAGTTATTTTTCAATTTGTAGTGTTTTTTTTGGAAGTCGGTTGTTTTTTTTTTGTAAAAATGTTTTTTTTATTCAATATAGGTTCCAAAAGAAAGAAAATTATAAACAAAGCCTTTCAAATCACGTACTATTTGTTTGGTTATGGCCGGGGATCGCTAAAATGTTTCGCTTGTAAAGAGGTCGCGTATTCAATAAGGTTGAAAAACACCGATATAATGCATGTTGACACATTATAAGCCAGAGATCGTCTTCGATTGCAAAAGGTCTTATAATGTAAATGATCCCTTGCGATATTGGGAATCATCACAATCGAAGTAAGAAATTTCACAATTTTTCCCTTTCACGTCCAAAAAAAAACTTTGTCATCGTATCATTTAACTTATACAATTCTAAAGTATCCTCTCTAACAAGCTTCGATCCAGCTTCGATAAAGCTTACAGCTCAAAGCACTCCAGTTAGGTCCATAGGTAATACAATGAGGCGTAGCAGTAGAACATAATCTCCTTGCAAGGGATGCACCGACTCAATAATTCATGTGTTCGCACCTTGAAATGCGCCGCGACCGATGATAGCACTCTGATAGCGGCATAGATTATGTAGCGCAGAGGGGAATTGAGGAACAGGAGTTTGCATAGCTTTACCAATTTATTTGGTGGTTCTTGTTTTATTAGAACTATTATTTTTAAGTTAATTTGTCTTTTTGACTAGCTCATACATTGTGCATGCTGTGTTCACTATTTTAGGACACGCAGTATTGTTTTTTTTTAAGTTTTCCTAGTGCTCAGATCAACCTATATAATTATATTATGTATACAAGACCTTAAAACATTCTAAAAGAGTAACGTTGGAGTTTCTTGCCCATTCTTCTCCATGCGAAAACTACCTTTTGGAATGGGCGACTATCAATTCTATTTAGTTGTAATTTTTGACGATGTGCCTTTAATGTGCCTATTTGACATAAATGATTTGACTTTGACCAAATAAAAAGTCAAGACAGCGCTGCGAACAATACAGTGAAGCATGCAAAAACTACACCTCTCCGCTCTGTGCATACACGCTCACACGCACACATTTACAACTATTTACTATCAAACTACACCTCACTATGTGCACACATGTTTACGAAACCGGCTTCACTTTACTGTTGACAGCCCCCTGTCTTGGTTTTTTATTTGGTCTGAGTATGTAAGTTATATTGTATTGCCCGATTTGTGAACCAATAATAAAAAAACATAACCCTCCTTCTGACGCAGTCGGGTAAAAATAAATAATAAAAATATGAGCTCGACTGTCACTGATGTATGAGACACAATTACTTTTTACCCGACTGCGTCAGAAGGAGGGTTATGTTTTTCGAGTCTATGTATGTATGTATGTATATTTCTTTGGCACGCTCTGTAGCCTAAACGGCTTGATCGATTTCAGCTTGAGAGGTGCCGTTAGATTCGTCTTAATTGTGAGAGTGACACTGGGTATATCAAAATTGAAAAAAAAAAAAAATGGCCGATTTTTTGCGCTAAAAACAAGCCCATTCTAAATTGAATAAAAGTTGGAAGCAGGCGGGACCCATATCATTTTTATTTATATTTTCAAATTCAAATGGGTCCCGCCTGCTTCCAACTTTTATTTAATTTAAAATGGGCTTGTTTTTAGCTTTCAGTTTTTACCGCACTCGGGTTTTTTATTTTTTTAAATAACTTTTTTTTTCTATTGTTACCGAACGAAATAAGCTTGTCTAACAGACGGGGGATAAATAAGAAATTATTTCTTCAATTTCATATAATGTTAAAACACTAAAGTCTTTCTAGCTTTCTATTCGTCTGGTTCTATAGACACCGCGTGTACACACACGCGGTGTATAAACGCACGTTCGCCCAGAATAAATTGTAGGTAATACATTACTTGTTTTTGACAAGTAAAAGACTTTTAAGAAAAACATGTCGTGTATAAAACATGAATCACACATGCATTCATGTTATTTCAGACATGTATTTTGTTCACCTTTTTGACAAGTTTTGTATAAAACAAACAACAACAATTACAACTTGTATGTCGTGTTTTCGTTCGACGTTTGCTACATATATTATACCTGGTGTAAATGTTCGGTAACTGGAGAACCACACATTTAATAAAGGTTTTTTTTTGTTGTAATTCATCTGGGTGGTTAGAGGTAAAATTAACCAGGGGGAAGTTTTAAGTATAATAAATACTATACTACGTTAGCACAGCCGGTGGCACAGCTTACCCACACTATTAGATAACGTAGAAAGCCCAATTCTCGTATTTTTTTTTAAATCTAGTCTCAATCAATCAACGTCAAAAACTTGTCAGAAGTGTACCAGAGAGAGAGTATTTTTAACCGACTTCTAAAAAAGGAGGAGGTTCTCAATTCGGATGTTTGTATTTTTTTTTTTACGTTTGTTCGCGCATAACTCCGTCGCTTGCCAACCGATTTGAAACATTCTTGTTTTGTTGGAAAGCGAATGCTTTCCAAATGGTCCCATGAAAATTTTATCGAAATCGGACAAGCGGTTTTTGAAAAATCAACAATAACCTAAAAATTTATCTACATTAACGATATTTTCATATTTCATAACTCCGTCATTTACGAACCGATTTGGAAAAAAATACTTTTTTGAGCATTTGCTCTCGGAAATCATCATTTGGTAAAGTGGAGCTGATGATAAAGACCACAGATGGCTATCGGAACTACTCAATGACAAATATTTCACGGGTTGCGATTCGATTACTTTAATATGGTTGCTAAGCAATTTATGCTCGTTACAATGCATATGGTGAAATGGAGCTGATAGTGACTTCTCAAACAGCTCCAGTTCTCCTGGCTCGTATTAGGGGAACTCCTCAATTATTAACGTCCCTGCATCGGGTAAAGCAATATTTTGTAAAAGGTGATGAGCAGTTGACATTAGGCTATTGTAACTTAGATAAATTACAAACTGACCCACTAAAAAGTGAAAAATAAAAACTTTTTTACAAAAAAAAAACAACCGACTTCCGAAAAACACTAAAGTGAAAAATAACTTTAATTTCGGAAGTCGGTGGCAAAAAACTAAAAAACAAATCCAAAGACACCGACTTCCGAAATTAAAGTTATTTTTCACTTTATAGTGTTTTTCGGAAGTCGGTTGTTTTTTTTTGACAGATTGAACTTCTGCCAAAATCTTCTTTTGGCAGAATCATAAAAGGATAACATATATGGACAGTTAACCGTTAAGTTAATCGTATCAAATCCCATTGGTGAAGCAAGGTATGCTAATTATCTATTATATATCGGTCTGTTGAGGTCCTCCGCTGAACACAAAATGCTGATCACGTCACCTTCCCTATCAACCACTGCAATAGGAAAGAAAGAAAGTCAAGAAGTTTGCCATAGTCACCATTTTTTGCAAACCGGAGGCCTAAAAAGGCCACTTTCACAGAACATAAATGGATAACATTATGAATCGTAATGGACAGTTAACCGTTAAGTTAATCGTATCATTGGTGAAGCATTTTTCAGTTATTTTTTTTGTCTGTGCTAAAATACCAATCAATCCGATCCAAATCCAATCCCAATCTCTTTGATTATACCTACGTAGTGCAGCGTAAAAAAGAAAAACACAGACTGTTTTACCATATTATGATTCATAATGTTATCCTTTTATGATTCTCCAAAGTGGCATTTTAGGCCCCCAGACTGTGAACGTTCTGAAAATTACGAGAGGTGCCCCTCTGGGTGCTTACCTACTTGTGCATAATCTATGAGAAAATAAAACAAAGTTGTGAAATGCTGTAGAGTTTCTGTACTGCTGAACAAATCGAATTGTATTTTTAATTAGGCAAAAAGACAGGGATGATTGAGAGAAACACGTTCAATTTTGAACTCTATGACGAGTGCTTTAGAGCTATTTTCTTTTCGGGAAGAGAAAATCTTCATTTCGCTGGATTTTCCAGTCGATACTAAGTGACAACTTCTTATAGTAGAACTTAGAATAATGAATTTGAAATGGGGAAAGTTTTCTAAGCTATTCATAAAAGTTTCTTACTTGCATTTTATTGTTTTTTTCTAGACCTTATTTTTAGACGTACAAGTAAGAAATTTCTGTTAACTTTATAAACCTGAAATATGATTTTTGTTAAACTTTTCGTGAACAAATTCGTCTGAGAAAGTCTTCTTACGTGACCTTAGGTACTTACCGTACTTTTCTTAAGTGAACCACAAAGTATTCTTAACTAGCTGCGCCCCGCGGTTTCACCGGCATAAAGTAGCCTATATGTTAATCCAGGGTGTCAGCTACCTCACAATTTTATCAAAATTGGTCTAGCCGTTTGAGGGTGAAGAAGTAACAAACATATAAACACACACACAAACAAACTTTCGTCTTTATAATATTAGTGTGATAGATATGGGAAGCAGTGGTGACCAAGTAAGCATTGGTGGCCAAGTTAGCAGTGGTGGCCAAGTGGTAGCAGTCGCGACTTACGAGTTGTAGGTCGTAAGTTCGAACCCAGACAGGCGCTTTACTTTGTGTAAATTATTTCATCACCACTGCTTTCAAAACAGTGATGAAAACATCGTGAGGAAACCGGCGTGTCCTAGTTGGTTCTAGGACACGCCGGTTTCCTCACGAAGATATGTGACATCTGCCGACCCGCACTGGGCCCGCGTGGTGGATTACGGCCCACTCCCTCTCACCGAGAGGAGGCCTGTGTCCCAGCAGTGGGAACATTATAGGCTGATTATGTAGATCATATTGGGATAAAGCCGCATCCGGGTAGACTGGAAGCCGACCCCAACATAGTTGGGAAAAGGCCTGACCTTCGCAACCCAGTTACTAGGTAGAACTGCTACCTAGTAACTGTGTAAAGTCTAACAAGCAGTCTTAACTGCTTGTCAGACTTTCGGGCTTCTGAATACCCGTAACGACTGTCAAAGATCCATGAATGACACGGGTGTCATTCATGGATCCTATTGGTCCCGGCGGACCAACGGTTTAACTTGCTTTCCGAGGCACGGAGAGGTCTTGGTGTGTAAAGATGGTCGCCCATCCACGCACCAACCGCAGCACGCGTAGCTCAACCTGATCGATAGACCCTTGCGGCTGTTATTACTCGTACTTAGCCCCAAACCCCTCGATTATAAGTAAGACAGACATTATAACAATACCTTAACTTATACATAAAAAGATATCCATTCTCTGTGGGACAGGCAGAAATTGATACTGGAACATAAAACGCTATTGGAAATTTATCCCACAAATTCAGCGTAGATAAGAAACTTTAACATAAAGAAGATACATTTTTAGGGTTCCGTACCCAAAGGGTAAAAACGGGACCCTATTACTAAGACTCCACTGTCCGTTTGTCTGTCTATCTGTCTAGGCTGTATCACATGAACCGTCATAGCTAGACAATTGTAATTTTTACAGATGATGTATTTCGGTTGTCGCTATAACAACAAATACTAAAAATAGAATGAAATAAATATTTAAGGGGGTTCCCATACAAAAAACGTGATTTTCGGCGGTTTTGCCTTGTGGTACGGAACCCTTCGTGTGCGAGCCTGACTCGCACTTGGCCAGTTTTTATATTTCAGCTTGAATAAACGTGAAAAATAAAGAGCCCTGCTCGCAGAGCTCGCTGGCACCCAGAATCTATCAGTCACCACTGAATTCATTCGGGATTTGTATCATTCAAGGCACTGAGCTCATTTATTTCTTATTTTTATAAGTTCGTTTATTTTAAATATCCGCACAAGCTTATGTTTTCTAGAATCAAGAGTCAAAATAAATTAACTAGCGAAACTTCGCAGATGTGATGGGTAAGTTTAATGAATTTAATTTATGGTGTCAACGATAGCTTGTAGTGTAGTTATTTGAAATATCAATTTAAATATCAGTTTTCTTTTGTGTAAACTTCACAAACGTGATGGGTTACACCATAGAAATGTAAAATATATCTATGGCTACACCGCACGATAAAACAAAAAAAAACTTATTTTCTCAACCCTTACTTAAATAACTACACTCACAGCGGCTGTTGACCCCAAACAAAAATCATCGAATCTTTTTTATTTGATCGTTTTGATGATCGATGAAAATAACGTTCTCTAGCTTAATTTGACCCTGTACGTACAGGTACATAGTGTGGCTATTAGAATAATACAAAATAGACTTGTGAGTGAAACGAGGTGGTTTAACACCCCTAGGTTGTTCAACTTGTATATGAATCAGCTGATTAAGGGCTGCTGAGCAGCATACATGTCGGTTGCCGCATAGATGACGTAGGTAAGTGTTAATAACATAAGTTATGCAGATGGTATGGTGCTGTTGAGCCGTTCCATAGGCGGACTGAGGAAACTATTGAAAGCCTGTGAGACCTATGCTGAGCAACACGGTTTAAAGTACAACGAACTCAAGAGCGAGTTTATGCTCTTTGTTGGTAAAAACAAAAACCCAATAGTGTCCCTACACTGTGTCTAAATGGATTGCACTTGAATCAGGTGGCTAAGTTTAGGTATAATGTGAGAGAAACATTAACAGATGATCAGGATATAGAAAGAGAACGGAGGGCGTTATCGGTCCGTGGAAATATTGGCTCAGAGATTCGCTCGTTGTACAGTTGACGTTAAATTAACGTTATTTAAAGCTTACTGCCAATGTTTCTACACGGGGAATCTATGGGCCAACTTCACAAAGCGAGCCTGTAATGCACTCCGCGTTCAATATAATAACATTTTCAGGGTTCTGATGCGGCTTCCGCGGTACCGTAGCGCTTCAGGCATGTTTGCAGATGCGCACATAGATGATTTCTATGCAATCATGCGTAGGAAAATACGAGGTGTACCTGTAACAGCATCCTGAAAATGATAGTGGACAGGATGGACTCGGCGGTCTTGCGTCGCTTCACTGACCTGCATGTGACAGGTGTAGGTTAGTGAAGAATTATATTGTTTCCAATTTTATTCCCAGTGTTATTTTAATTTGACTAACATAGTAAGATATAAGATTTATGTTACTAACCTCTTCTATGGACTGTAGTTATCTGAGAATAAACAATTTTTGTATTTTTTATTATTATGTTATCACATTAAGAGTGAACACGTACTCTACAGTAGATACGTATTTTAAACGTACACAATTAAAATAAGTAATAAAAATATACATTCTAGTTGTGGGACCTTTTTATTCGTTTTAATAGGTAACAACATCAATCAATCAATCAATCATCAATCTTAATTTGTGATTATTTGGTAACAATATCATAAAGTTTGTGTTGAATTGTTGATACCATCGATATCCGTGGTTGATACCATCACCCCGCGCGTGTCTCATTATCAAGGGTGGTTTATTTCGTGCCAATTTACTAAAATACTGCCAAATTATTTAAGTGTCAATAAATAATTATTAACTATTTTAGTATTTTAAAATTAGGTAATTAATAGGGTATCTAATCCCAGTTTCTTTTAAAAAATATTAAATCATAATTAAATATTATTAAATTAAAAATTTGTAATTGTGTAAATCGCCACCTGTAGGTATATTAGGATGTCTGTAGGTTATGCGTGGTACATTACTGATGCGTTCCAATCACAAATATATGCAGATATACCTACATAACGCAAGTATCACGAACTGTATGAAAACCAAGCGTGCCATTTTTTTGACTACCTACTATGACGTCACAAGCTCGCGCTCTCGCTCACACTTACCCAGCCAGCAGTACAAAGGACTGAGCGCGAAAGGGGCGGCTTACGATTTGTAATCGTAAGCTGGTGCAATTTTTGGCACGCGAAGTAGTTGCTCTTGCGTTATCTAGGTATATCTATATCTGTGGTTCCAATAGATTCCTACTAGTATAAGCTTGGACCTCAGTACAATTACTAATTACTTGAACACTGATTGGTTGAGGTTGTTCGATTTTAATTAATAAGAGTCCAAAATACCTACTAAAAATTGCACACAGTTTAAAATAGTATAAACAAGTTAGAAGTTCTATAATGACACTAAGGGCAGAAATAATGTGCCTTGAGGCTCACACAGACATACGCGACGCGACGGTGCGACGCGATTCTGGTAGAACAATTTTCATGAAGATTTCATAAAAATTGTTCTAGTAGAGTAGCGCCGCGCTGTCACGTCGCGCCTGTCTACGGGAGCCTTTATTCTCAAACGACGACAGTAAGTTAAGTTATTACCTAGTGTTAATTAAAATTAATACTAAACCCAAAACTTCCATCTTAACAGTACAGACTTCAACCGACATAAAGCCAGTGGACGCAAAATATTATAAATTGCCTGGACAGAGAGCAACAAAAGTCTTAATAAATTCTAGTAGCTAATGTTACGACTGCTAGCAACACCACGTAAGCATCCACTGGTTATGACGTCATCATCATCTGCCTAGCCTTTTCCCAACTATGTTGGGGTTAGCTTCCAGTCTAACCGGATGCAGTTGAATACCAGTATTTTACATGGAGCGACTGCCTATCTGACCTCCACAACCCAGTTACTGGGTAATACGATACCCCTTGGTTAAGACTGGTTGTCAGACTTTCGGGCTTCTGACTACCCGTAACGACTGTCAAAGATCCACGAACGACAGCAATTCGCTGGTTATGACGTATCATCCTATAATTGTTATGTATTTTGACACATTTGAATTCATATTGAGAAATGCTCTATAATTGATTCGAATATTTTACACTAGCTTCCGCCCGCAGCTTCACCTGCGAGGTATGTCGATAAAAACTATCCTATGTCCTTCCCCGGGATGCAATCTATATCACTGCCAAATTTTATCGAAATCCGTTCAGTGGTTTAGGCGTGAAAAGATAACATACAGACAGACAGACAAGACATAGGTACTTTCGAATGTATAATATTAGTATGGATTTACGTTTAAATAGTTAATTCAATATTATATACAATTTCCAATAATTACTTGATTGTATTTAGACAAATATTGAGAAAGTATCAATAAGGTAGAACATAATTGTGACAGTCATGCTACGGCTACATTGTGGCGATACCGTTAACTCCAATCCAATTCGCGCGCTCCCTGTTGTACAGCGAGACGTCGAGCGGTGTGCGAGAGAGAGCCCGCGAAATTTAGTTCACGTTATCGCGACAATGTAGCCGTAGCATTAGTCTTGGAAATGAAAAGCAAGAGTGAATAGGCATCTTCTGGGCTTGCTCGTTCCATCGTTGACCTCATCCATCGCTTTCCACCAGGCCAGGTCAAGGTCGAGAACTGGCCCATTTTGCAACAAGAAAACCTTGGCTAGGAACGTGAATCTGTGTAAATCATAGTTATCGATATCCGTGGTTCAAATATATAACGTTGTGTTAAAAGTATTCAAGAATTTAATTCGGACAAATTCCTGCTTCATTACACAAATATAATCTTACTAAATTCATCACGACTCGTCTTTTAAGTATCACTTTTTTGCTATTACTTATTACAAAAGCAAAATAAAGCAATCATTAATTCCTCACTTAGCAACAAAATCACTTTTCCAAATATATTGTTTATATCATTTACCTTTTTCTGCTATCCCTCCTCAGACGAAAAATAAACTCATTTTCGCCTCATCATTCATTTCCCGGCAACTTCTCTCATTATGTTGAGCTTAAGGTGGTGTTGAGCTGGCCGGAGCTCCTAAATAAGTTCCTAAATAAGATTATGTCGGTAAATGTAGGAAAGCGTTCGTGTTGACGAGGGTATTGTGTATTGCGTCTTCTTATGGTGAGAGAGATCTAAATGCATGGTAGGATGTGTGGGTGTGGATTGACTTATGTGCACTCGAATAGTTTCGAAAATTTTATTTTCCTGTTTGTTCTTAAGTGTAAGAAGTATTTTGCCAGAAAATCTAAATTCTAAATCGTTTAGTTTTATTCTGGGTACTCTGATATATATCAGTGGATATAAATATATGATAATATATAATATATGGCCTGTCCTGCTGCAGGAGCGCGGGTCGCATAGCACGGCACGCCAGCATCAACGATATTATTCGTCGAGTCCTTGCCACCGCCGGCGTACCAGCGGTGTTAGAACCAAACGGTTTGGTACGTGACGATGGGAAGAGACCAGACGGCATGACGTTGTTGCCTTGGTAGGTGGATAGGCCTCTGGTGTGGGACGCAACATGTGTCGATACCCTTGCGCCATCTCACGTTCCTAGCACGGCGGGCTGTGCTGGCGCCGCTGCTGCGGCTGCTGAGACCCTCAAGCGGCGCAAATACTGTAACCTTATGGGCAACTACAGCTTTGAGCCGTTTGTGGTCGAAACGCTCGGGTCATGGGGCCCGAGTGCGCGTCTCCTTTTTAAGGAAATTTCTCGCCGGCTGGTCGACACTTCACGTGACCAGAGGGCTGGGTCGATCTTTGGCCAAAGAATTAGCATTGCCATTCAACGTGGCAATGCTGCCAGTCTTCTGGGCACGTTTCCTGATGACAGCGATGCGGACGAGTACTTCGACGCCTAAGTGTCCTTTGTTTTTGTATTTATTTGAATAGTAAGTTAGTTAGTCATTTAATTTAGTATTCTAGTTTTAAATAAATATGATGGGATGATATATATCACGATATATATCAATTGATATCTATTATATCATTCACCACGGGCTATGTTTGGGTTGCAAACTACTGACAGTTGCAAACCAATGTTTATATTTTTATAATTTTTATAATTATACGAAGGAGGTTCCATTTCCCTCACGCACTATGAGCTCATTGCCTGGTGATGACATTGAAGTCTTGGGATTAACTCCGGATAATCATTTAAACTAGTTTGTAAGACAACAGAAGGTACCAGTAATAATATTCTTATACCTAACAACAACAAGGTATCTTCTTGCTCTAAAATAAGTAAATATCAAAAAGGAGATCAGCAGAATGCCTTGACATTATTTCATCAAAATATTCAAGGCATTTCTTCCAAATTATTAGAAATTGAAATGTTTTTAGAAAAAACAAAGTTTGACATTGTTTGTTGTACTGAACATTGGTTAAAGGATTACCAAATGTTAATTAATTTTGAGAACTATAGTGTGGGCAGTTGTTTTAACCGTAAATCTATGCTACGTGGAGGTTCCCTAATCTTGATAAAAAATTGTTTAAAATCTAAGCAACGAAATGACATAGTGGGTTTATCAATTGAACATTGCATCGAACTGTCCTGTGTTGAGCTAGATAAGCATGTCGTAGTGTGCGTTTACAGACCCCCTAATTATCAGAACTTTTCTGTATTTGAGTCAATAATGGAAGATGTCTTAGCGAAACTTGCATCCATTAACAAAGCCGCAATTATTTGTGGTGATTTTAATATTAATATTTTGGAAAATAATTCTAATAGCAGTAGATTATTAAGCCTTTTTAAATCGTTCAATTTATCAAATGTTTTTACAGAACCGACTAGAATAACTCCAACTTCTGCTACTTGTATAGATAATGTCTTTTGCGATTGTGATTATTTAGATAAAGCCATCGTCAATTATCTGCCGTCTGATCATAGTGGACAAACGGCATCTTTTAAGTTTAAAACACCTTTGCAAAAAGTGCAAATACAATTTAAACCAATAACGACTGGTAAACTAAATAGATTCAATAGTACCCTAAATAATAAGTTAAATGATCTGGGCCATGATATGGATGATGCAAATAAATTGTACGAGGATTTCTTTTCAGTAGTGTACACTCAATTCAATACAACTTTTGAAAAGAAAACAAAACACATTTGCCTTAATTTTATATTTAGTGACTGGGCAACTAGAGGTATTAGGATAAGTAGGGAAAGACTGTTCGAGCTGTATGGCCTTAAGCCTTACATCAATACTGTAACTTTCAGCAAGTATGTTTCTACATATTCCAAAATTTTTAGAAATACATGCAAAATAGCCAAAGCCCTGTACATTAGCAATAAAATCATATCAGCTGAAAATAAAATAAAAACAGTTTGGAAAATTATAAATAACGAAACTAGTAGAAATAAAAAACGAAACACTGATTACACATTGGAGACTTCACGTGGAGCCATAAGCTCTAACTTAGGAGTAGCTCAGGAGTTTGTAAATTTCTTTACTAATATACCAACAAAAACGACGGAAGCCTTAAATTCCTCATCCGACGTATCAATTGATTTATTAAGAGCAAACGTTCCAGCCTGCCCGGTTGAATTTCAATTTACACATATTAACCCCGTAAACTAAACTCTAGCTATATCCCACCATAGTTCGGAAAAGCCTTGACAGATTGAAAGTGAAACTGGCAGTAGATTGCGGGAAAATTACTATTAATTTATGGTTCAAAAGTAAAAAGGACGGAACCCTAATACTTACTCCTAATAGGATCGGTATATAAATAAAATATGTTTATAAATAAAAACTTATAATAAGTGGTAAAAACTTCTCAGGGATTTATGTCAAAGTAAAATTTTATAAAAAGCTAATGGGCTGGCAATATGTACAGTCAACAAAAGAGATAAGTATGCAGGATCGTCGGATATATCGTCATCCTCCACGCTAACTGTCGTAACTAGCTATTGATAGTTTTCCAGGGCAACGGTTTTTCGGTCGGGTGCTACAATCATGTTACTGTAGTGGTGTTAGTTGTGGCTTTAATAAGTGATTAATATCGTTTTTATATTGCTCTTGGCTCACTCTTTAAGTTAGTAGTTTCTTTAAAGCCCTATGGTATCTATTTATTTAGTTATATTCATTTGAAGCAGATACGACACTCTGTGAGAACTTTGTTTTACAACTTGTGTCAGTTACGACTTGATTATTTTGTATAAATATATAAATAAAACTCTGTTAATATTATATAAATTTATTAAAAGTAATAAAAATGTTCGTTCGTTAGCTTAAAAAGCTACCAGTTACGTTAAAAAGTATAAAAAAATGTTTTAACATTCTTGGATTTAAAAACCCTTCTGTGTGACGAAAAGTTGGGCTTCACAGAACTATTTTTACGCTCTTCTATAAACATGTGGTACATCTTGGGTAACGTCAGCTCACAATGAAGGTATTCTCTAGAAGAATGTTCATATATACGACGTAAATGACAAAAAAAATTGTAAACACTGTGAACAAAAACTCTAGCTAAGTGAGTAAGTGCCCTATGTACATACTTCAGTCATTTTGAATCGTGACGAAAAGAAAAATATTCTCACTAACTGCAGTATGTTCATATACGACAGCTAGTGAGAATATTTTTTATACAAAATACGTGATTATCTTCTAAACGGTAAACGACACAGATACGACGGTCAGAGAGAACTTATTCAGAACAAAGTTTTGAACTCATAGGTAATGTCAGTGCAGATACGACTGTTTGTGAGATACGACAGTTAGCGGGGAGGGTGACGATATGTAGTTGAAGTTTAGTAAGAAACCGACGGATGTTCTCGAAAAAAAAAAAAATATTAATTATAAATAATAAAAAAACAAACAGCTCATTTATCAAATTAAATTTCAGTCGATAACATCCATCGGTTTCTTACTAAACTTCAAGTATATCCGACGATCCTGCATACTTATTTCTTTTGTTGGCTGTACATGTTGCCAGCTCATAGCCTGTTATAAAGTTATAGCCACCCATAGCCCATACAGCAACCATAGTACAGACGCCAGCACATCAAGCTACCCGAAACTGTAAAATTTTCCCAATCAACTTTGAACTTAATGCTTGTAGCCATAAAGTTGAAAATCTATTAAGGAAATTTGACAGATTGTAGTAGCTTGATGTGCTAGCGTCTGTACATACCTACAGCAAGCAGTATAAAAACAATAGTTTATTTGCACCTTCAAGTAAAAAAAAATGTGCTTTACAATAAAAATAGCCCAAGGTTGTTTACATTGCAATATTGCTTACATTGTATGTTAAAGTTACTGTTGCAGCCAATACCTTATCAAAGATAAATTAATTATCTTGTAATTATGGGTATCAGTGCACACCCTCGTTATCATTATAGCCGATGTTCAATAAAGTATACTCGTAAAAATGTATTTTAATTGCAGGAATAATTTGAAATATCTTGGTAAAGTAAAGTAGAGTAGAATTTAAATTGATAATATGACATCTCTGTATTCCTGACTTGTACTAAATCATTTATATTTTAAGATCCTAGTTGTTAAATACTCTCTATTTATTTTGTAACTCTACGAGGCTGGCATAATCGCTTCGCGATTAAAGCCTTTTTCTAAATAAAGATATAAAAAAAAATGTATACATATTTTAATTTAACTATATGTATGTGTTAATATTTCTATTTCAAATAATGTACTGAATTTCATCTTGACATGGTAATCTTATATTGATTTGATTGAATGTGTTAATAATATACATTAATGAGTCTTTATTGTTCTTAGCACATAGCCCGAAGAATTGCCAAACTTAAGTGGCAGTGGGCAGGCCATATTGCTCGCAGAACAGACGGCCGATTGGGCCGAAAGGTTGTGGAGTGGCGACCACGTACCGGAAGACGTAGCGTTGGAAGGCCTCCCACAAGGTGGTCCGACGACCTAGTGAAGGCCGCAGGAACCCGTTGGATGCGAGAAGCACAGAACCGGGTGAAGTGGAGGTGCTTGGGGGAGGCCTATGTCCAGCACCAGCAGTGGACGTCTTTCGGCTGAAATGATGAGTCTTTGTTATTATAAGTAGCTAAAACTGTTTGCGTGCCTTAGTTAAGTAGTTAGTGTAAGGCCATTTAAAACTTAACATCTGTAACTTGTACCTACTTTCTGTGCAAATAAAGAACTATTCTATTCTAGTGTTATTATTAGGTGAGTTTTAGTATGTTCCAAGACCGTTTCTTGCCTTAATAATCTTGCACACCTTGCAAATAGTCTCCAAAGGGAACATTTAAAAACAAAACATTTACAATAACGTTCACATTCCGCTGTGACTGGCCCGCTAAGATACCTATCGGCTCTTCCTAGAGAGGACCCAAAGACTATTTTTGAAAATACATAGAAAATTCCTACTTTTTGTTCTCTAAGAGCTGCATAGACACACGTGGGTGTAGGGTTAGACTACCTAGATGTACCTATGCCTGGACTGTGTGGGTGTATGAAAGTCATACAGCACCTGCGTATGCATATTACTGTCGCTTTGTATTGTTTGTACCCACATGACGTCAAAAGGAGCATTTCAAAGATGAATGCTTTTGAAGTAGGTACTATTTATAACTTGTGTGTTTTTTTACAAATAATTCTTAACCTCTGAATTATTTATAGCAGATATACCTAATTCTAGTACGTTTTTGGTCGGAACTAAATGTATCTTTTATTCTTTGTCTTTCAAGTTTTATCTGCTTGTTAAGTTAAAGACAGGATTTTTAGGGCATGTATTTCTCTATCTAATATAATGATCTTTCTATCTATACATATAATAAAATTGTAGAAAAGCGGTGTCTGTACAATGGAAATATATAAAAAAAAAGTAGCAGGGGTTGTTATTATATCGATGCCGAACCCGAAATTGTAATTAAATTTTTTTTTGTCTGTTTGTCTGTTTGTCTGTATGTTTGTGCATTCTAATATCAGAAACGGCTTATTCGATTTAGATACGGTTTTCACTAATATATTGCAGTAAGCTTCACTTAACATTTAGTGTTTATTTCATGTCAATCGGTTCATAAATAAAAAAGTTATGTCAATTTAAAGAATCACGGCGAATATTTGTTAAGGTATTCTATCAGAGTACGTACACGCCTCGCGCCTGCGCGTCCGTGGCTATATAAAGCGCGCCTGAGTTTGTTTCGGCCAGATAGGAAAAGCCGATCTCATCAAGCTTAAATAATAATAATAATCTGATCCAGCCTGTCCCATCTGGCTGCCCTCTCCCAGCGACGCCCTAAGCCGAGGTTCGTACCCCACAGGTATTCTACCACCCACAGGTATTCCCCACAGGTATATAATTATCTACTTAAACTAAGAGATTACACGCTAAGGGCACCCCCCTTAGCGTGTAATCGCTTAGTATAAGTAGATAATTGCCCTTGGCTGGAGACTTTTTTTTTCGGGTGGGGAAATCATCAAATGACTCCTCCCGCTCTGGGTGGAGCGGAAGGGAGTGTCAGTTTCTTACTGACTAAAACACACCCATGTTCCTTCCTTAGCCCTTTTTGTTCCGGGGTAGCGGTAACCCTTTCAGACAATCCCGCTGCCCCGGCAGGCTTCGGCCCTGTCGGGCCCCTTCTCTGTTGCTGACATCTCTTTGAGGCGCGCGTGGAACACGTACGCGCCGTCCGGCACGGGCCTGGTCCTGATCGGACGGTGAGCTACCCATTACTCTCCGCCCGCAGGCCCGCGCCTACGGTGGCCGGGAGTCGTCACGCAGCTCCCGACGCCCGGAGCGTCTCCCGCGGGGGCTGGGACGGGAGGCTCTCTCCCTAAGCCGTCCCGCCACCTCCTTCGCTAGCATGACTGCTTCGCAGAAGGAGGTGGCTGCCTCCCACTCCCTCTCGCCTCTGACCATGGCTTGCACCAGGGCCGGACGCGAGGTCGCCGCCGCTGCCGATCGCCTCTATGAGGACACGGCGGTGCTCCACCCAAGCGGGGCAGAACTCCACCGTGTGCTCCACCGTGTCCTCTGGGCGATCCTGGCAATGGTGACACCCGGGCGTTTCCTCCCGCCTGATGATGTGCAGGAACCTCCTAAAACTTCCGTGTCCGGTGAGGACCTGCGTCAGGCGGTACGAAATGCCATAGTCAAAAAAAAAAAAAAAAACGCGTCACTGCCATAAGGATTCAGTTATTCGCAGCGAACGCACGTATCCTGGAGAGTATAGGCGAATAGTTGCTTTCGGTTAATGCGATTCACTTGAATACTGACTGTTTGCATATTTCATTTATTTATATTTTAGGGTTTGTAGGTTAGGTTCTTTTTCTTAATTTTGTAAATAAATATTGTAAGTATTTGGTTAGGCGGTTCTTTACTGGATTTTTGGGTATTTAATTATCTTAATTTTTATTTAGGGTTTGTATATAAATATTATAAGTATTTATTATAGGTTAGGCATTTCTTTCCCTGATTTTCGGTATACTTATCTTAATTTGTATTTAGGGTTTGTATATAAATACTATAAGTATTTGGTATAGGTTAGGCATTTCTTTTCTTGATTTTCTTTATTAAGTATAAGTTCATTAGCTCAGGTTAGTAATAAATTTTTCTAGCATTTCTTTTGTTTTATAAAGTTCAAACGTTTGGTTTACACTTATTACTTAAACTGTGATAATTTTGGACTGTATAATAATCTGTAAGTATTTATAATTTGATTGTTTGTACGTGTTTACTAAATAACTGTGTGTTAAGTAGTAAGTATGTAGGTACTATTTTATTGTAAGAATGTCTCGAAGAAGATCCAACCACTCCCAATGTAGCAGAAAGGGTCCATATTGGCTCACCTAAAGTTCTTTACCCGAAATTGTTCTTCCTAATGATTTGTAATCCGAATGATCAGTCTTCCTAAACTTTTTCATCCTAAAGTTTTCATTCATACTATTTGTAGTGCTACCGGCGATGTTCATAACACTCATGTTTCCGAAAATTGTAATTAATAATATCATTAATGTAAATATATTTAAACTCCTACTGTTTTTTATCATATCGCTTTTAACCCTAAACATAATTACCATAATATTAGAAGATGATTTTTATAGTTTTAATTTGAGGGTACGAATATTATTTGGGGACCTTTACATAACGTACTGAGTTGTGTCTATGGAACCACTGTACTTCCACACCGGGCGCTATTTTTTTTGGATAGAATAGACTGATCTCTTTAGTGTAAATTTGAAAACCGCAAAGTTCGCAGAGATCTTTTTAGTGTAAATTTGAAAACCGCAAAGTTCGCAAAATCATAGTGGCTGAGAAAAGAAATCCCAAAGTTTTTTTTTTATCTACAAAAATATGTCGTAGGCGTAGTCGACGGAGCCCCGCTTCGCGGGGCCCCTATTTCTGTCTACAGGGTTTAAAGGAACCTAACAAGAAGGGGATGACGGGGGCTCGTTCGCTCGCTTTGCTCGCTCACTCGAGCCCCCGTCATCCCCTTCGAACCTAACCTGTCCGAGTCGGGGTGCCCCAAGTCCCGAGCTCGCTTCGCTCGCTCTTGCATCCTAAGTTGTCATTACAAATGTGTTACTTTTGTATATTATGTTGGTTACCGCTATAAATAAAATCTAAACAAAAAAAAACTATAAAAAGAAATCTAAACAAAAAAGATATGACTTTGAATAATAGTGTAAAAGATGGTTATGTTGAGAAAATATAGGAAAACAAATAAAAGTATAATAGATGTTTATTGCTACTGACATTATGAAGTTGAATGCTTCGGAATTATGAACATTAGAGACAGAGTAGTTAGGAATTGTGATTGTTAGGATGAAAAAAATTAGGAAGAACATTTTCGGATTTCCAATTATCGGAGTTAAAAATTTAGGTGAACTTTGGCGCACCCTAGCAGAAATGCTAAAAGGATGAGATTAGTTCGATCACAGGAATCTGAGGAAGGTCGTGAGGCAAGGCTCTCTGCAACTCGGGAACATCATGCTAGGTTTCGTGCTGCAGAAACTTCGACTCAGCGAGAATCTCGACTGAGTTCAAATCGTTCACGAATGATGACAACTCGAAATAGGGAAAACGGTGAATAACGAAAGGCACGTTTATCTGTCGATCGCGAAGCTCACGCGCTATCGCGTGAGTCTAAGACTTTTGTTGACAGGGAAACCCGCCTGAGCTCCCAGAGAGTACGGACAACAAATGCTCGATCCTAGGAGACACAGGACGAACGGGAAATACGTCTCACTGCCGATCGTGAAGCTCATGCACTATCGCGTGAGTCTGAGACTTTCACTGATAGGGAAATTAGTCTGAGTTCTCAGAGGGTTCGGACATCAAATGCTTGGTCTCAGGAAACACAGGAAGAACGAGAAATACGTCTCACTGCCGATCGTGAAGCTCAAGCACTATTGCGTGAGTCTGAGACTTTCACTGATAGGGAAATTCGCCTGAGTTCTCAGAGGGTTCGGATAGCAAATGCCCGGTCTGTAGACGGTATATGTAATTCAAAATATACTGCCCGAAAAGTCACTATTCCACGCGGACGAAGTCGCGGGCACAGCTAGTCTCTAATAAAATGATTGCTACTTTTATGTAGACCTCAAATTATTCCTATTTTGGGGTGCTAAATATATCAAATAGCCAAGGAACTGCGACCAACTTGGTAGCGTCGTCGGCTGCTGTCATGGTTCTAACCTAACTCATTTGGCCGGGGTTACGGGGTACCCTAGCTTAGTAACTGCATCCAAATCAGCTCGCGCGTGGTTGGTCACAGTTCCAACCCTACCTACGCCAAACGGCTTAGGTTAGGTAAAATGAAATGAAATGAGTTCAATTATAAAAAATGTGCATCATTAGAAGCGCAAACCGTTTTTACAAGTTGATTAATTTTAAAAAGTGTCCATCATTAGACGATCAATACGTTTTTAACCGACTTCAAAAAAGGAGGAGGTTTCTCAATTCGACCGTATATAAGTTTTTTTTTTTTTGTTTGTGTTCGCGGATAACTTTGTCGTTTATGAACCGATTTTGATTATTCTTTTTTTGTTGGAAAGGACATATGCCAAGGGTGGTCCCATGATAAGGAAACCAGGATCTGATGATGGCGTCCCAGTGAAATCGAGGGGAACATTCGAAAATCGTAGGAGCGACTAGTGGGTTTGTAAATTTTTTCATTAAGTATTTTAAAGAACTACAACTTAATGAAAGCCTGGAGTCGATCTGATGATGGAGCCGAACTGACTGAACTGTCGGCTGTCTAGTCGAGGGGACTCTTTAACGATTTACAGCAGTTACCTTGTGTTTGGGCTTGAATAATTTGTATTGATGTGAACTTTACACCTAGATGGGTTGTGACTGTTAGGGGTCTGATAATGAAGGACAGTTAAGGGAACTCCTCAACAGTTTACAGTAGCTACCTTGTTTTTTGGAATTAATTCATTTTTTAACCGACTTCAAAAAAGGAGAAGTAACTTGAGCAATTGCTTTCGGAAATCATCAGTGGGTAAAGTGGAGCTGATGATGAAGATCACAGATGGCCATCGGAACTACTCAATGACAAATATTTCACGGGTTGCGGTTCGATTACTTTAATATGGTTGCTAAGCAATTTATGCTCGTCACAATGCGTATAGTGAGTGATTGTTGAGGAGTTCTCCTGGTTCTTAACGGGAGAACTCCTTAACAATTAACGCCCCAGCAACGGGAAAAGCAATATTTTGTAAAAGGTGATGAACAGTTGGCATTAGGCTATTGTAAATTAGATAAATTACAAACTGCCCACTAAAAAGTGAAACATAAAAACATTTTTCCAAAAAAAAAACAACTGCCTTCCAAAAAAAAAACACTACACATAAATAACTTTAATTTCGGAAGTCGGTGTCAATAAACGAAAATGCGGAACCAAAGACACCGACTTCCGAAATTAAAGTTATTTTTCAATTAGTAGGTAGTGTTTTTTTTGGAAGGCGGTTGTTTTTTTTGTAAAATGTTTTTAGAGGTATTTAAATATTTCCCTTTTTTGTTCAAGTTAAGTGTATTTTTAGCTGAACAGGACCGCGGCGTCATGGTATTATATAATAAGACAAGTGATTTCCATAGTAGATATTTTTCCATAAAAGACACCGCTTTTATTTTTGTTACAATTTCTCTGCTACGGCGCTACGTGGGTGCTACGAAATGACGTCATTATGTCTGCCGTCTAAACAAGAATTCGTTCGTTGTTCTCTTATGTAAAGAAAAGGTCTGATTCTTAAATAAATAATAAATACACCGAGTTACGCGTGAGCAAATATAGTATTATAATATAATGAAAGAATAGAAAGAAAGGAAATATGTACGTTTGCTTGCGGCAAACATGACGCATCGAAAAAAAAAACAAAAAAAAAGAATAACATTAATAATAATTAAGAGGAAATCCGGGTGGTCTATTCTCCATAGAAACGCTCTCGCCAGTTTTCTTTCTGGTTAATGACCATAAAGCAATGATTTTTTACAGAATAATAAATATTAACTACTTTTATGACCCTATGTTTTCCTTTTTGATGATACATTATTTTTATAAGCACACCCTCAAAAAATGCTCAATATTGCCGATTTAAACCGCTGTCAACAGAGGCCTAGTGTACAACTTTGACAACTATTAATGAAAAAAGAAAAACATAGGGATCCAGTATATATCCATCTTATTGAGTTTATGAAATATCTTTTAAATTGGTTCAATATTGGAGGAGGAAATAGGCGAGAGCCATGATGACTTTTTACTTAGGCTTTTTCAAGTCTCTCCGACCGCATTTCCTCTTAACATATTAGTTTCAGGAATAGGCTCGTTCCCTATTACATGGAACTTAAACATAACTGGCGAAATGTGGGTGTAATAAAGGTACACCTCTGCCTGTCCCTTTTAGGAACACAGGCGTGATGTTATGTAGTTTCAGAAACATTGCATTTCATGCTACCGAGAACGGTAAATATGGATTTTATGTAGAAACTTGCACTAACGGCCAACTAAATTGCTTTGTCCTGTCATTTATGAAGCTGTCATTTTGGTAACAAATAACAATCTATAACTAAGTTGAGTTATTCTAATGATATTTTCAACTCGTGATCCTCATAATACAGGCCCTGTTCTAGAAGAGAAGGAACGAGCATGATCGCTGATGACGCTTACGATTGCCACATGCTTATTATGCGTTGGCGAATTTATGTTCAGATATCTTCAAGAAATTTTCTCTCAGCGTCAGACTCTAATTAAAAATGATATTATTATCATTTTTTTTTGAACCTGTCTGCAGTCAGAAGGTGTGTCATGTATTTTTAAAAAGCTAGGCTGCTATAGATGTACCTATGGTTTAATAGGGTATAAATTTTACTCAATCTCCACAGAAAAGGGAGGATCCTACGACCATACGTCGGATATCTATGACCATACGGGTGTCGTGTCTGGTTGGCTACTGTCCGACGATTGTTTTATTTTTTTGGGAATGGCTTCTGGCAGTTTAGCCCAGGAGGTTGACGTCTGCTTAAATGGAATTGTATGTGGGTGCCCCAATAAATTAAGGCCTCCAACCAGGGCTTTAAACACTTACGCTAAGGCCACCCCCTGTGGAGTACGGACCTCGGCTTGAGCGTCGCTGGAAGAGGGCAGCAAGGGACAGGCTGCATCGGATTATTGCCGGACGATTAATGTCGAGATGTTGTATATATAGCTATTGGTCTGTTTTGTATTAGTATGTAAAACCGTAAATGGTGCATGTTGTGTTAGGCTATAAGTAATTGTTGCACTTATAAATGTATTATTTAGGAAAATATTCATAAAATGTATTGTGTAAACAATTGTTGGCTAACCCCCAAATAAATAAATAAATATATTTTAGTTGAGCGGTAAACTCTGCTTGCGCGATGCAGGATTTTTGCGTGACGTCACTGTCAAAGCGTAGCCACACTACTATTCGTCCGAATACCCTCTTCTTTTCGCTTGATCGTACGATCTATGTGTTAAATATAATAACATACAGCTCCAATCTCTTGTTGATCGTCACAAGACCCTTTTCCCTATCTAATTTGCATCCAACAAATACCACTGCGCTCCGTTAGGTCACATTCCCGTCGGTCAGACGATTCATTAATCAGGCGCAGCCGTTCATAATAAATAACTTTACAATAGCACTATGAATTCGAGTTATTAGCCGCTGATTGGCCCATCAATTGCTATATGCAGTGCCCCCGGGACTGCCCGCCGCGGATAATCGGTGAGATACACTCTTTTAAAATAAGTTATGAGCGAATGGCGTGTTAGATTTAACGTTATAGTGCACGTAGTGCATGAAAAATGGTAGTCAAATCAGATAAATTAATAATTAAACATTAGCACTACTGACTTAACTTGTCCGTAGATCAACCTCAAACTCAAACTCAAAGCATTTATTTCAATTAAACCAATTACAGGCACTTTTGAATTGTCAAGGGGTCGGTCAGTCAGAAAGATGAAGCTAGTTGCCCATTCCAAAGCGTAGGTACCTATGGAGAAGAACGGGCAAGAAACTCCATGGACACTCTTTTAAATCAAAATAATATGGTTACAAGATAGAGAGAGAGAGAGATAGAGATATAGATATGTATTCAAATCACAACTTGTCAGCAGTCAGACTGACTTAAATTGTCCGTAGATATAGATATGTATTCAAATCACAACTTTTCAGCAGTCATTCTTTGAAAGTTGCATGAAATGGCTTTAACACGGCAAATTGACGTAGGTTGTCAATTCGCTTAGTAATTACTTTCTCTGACTGTACCAATATACTTACGTTCACTCACATCATTCTGTGCCGTCGATGACTTCAAAACAAGTCAATACATTGAGTCTAAAGATAAACTATCTTTCGACTCACGTTTAAACTATCAACCTATTTTAGTAAGTTAAAAGTTCTAATTACAAAAACAGACGTTAACCCCGAGTCTAAGTTGTCAATTTTAAAAGCTTTTATTAAACTTGCAATGTCAGTCAGTTACTTTATTTGTACTAACTTTATTAACTTTACACCTATCGGAATAAAGATTGGGCTTTGACTAATGATGGCACTCGTTTTGTAATGAGACGGTCTTGGCCTTATTACAAAACTAGGTTTATCTTTAGAACCAGGGTTAAACCATCGAGTGATTTTTGAATTTCGAACTCTATTCCGACGAAGTTAAAGTACTAATTACAAATACTCACATCAAACACGCGACTTATTTGTCAATTTTGTATTAAGAACTTTATCGTGCTCTGAATAAAGTTTAAAATACAAAAACGAGCTCGAAGGGCTTGGATTAAAGTTAAAACTAGTTTTGTAATAAGACGGCTTGAGTTTATAACTTGAGCCACACATTCAGGATAAATATCAGAGCTTGATCGTACGTTAGGCCGTCCGCAAACGGATCGCAACGTCGATTGCTCACCATACATCACACAGCTCGGGATATTTTGTTCGGCTTACTTTGCCTTGCCGTGCACTATAAACTTAAACTATCAAGTTTGTTAGTATATTTATTTGATGCGTAATTCTATTGCTGTATTTTTTGTATATAATTTTTCCTGATTTCTTTTTATTCTCGTAGTTTTTTTTTATTGTTGTTTGGGCCTGCTCTTGATCTGGATCACGCCTGATGCAAACCGATGGATGAGGTCAAAGATCTAGTGTGCCCAGAAGATGCCTGTTCACTCTCTCTGTTCTGTCTTTGAAGGCAAACGGGTTGAATGTGGAAGGGAACACAGTCGCTGGCAGAGTACACACTTTGGCTGTGCGCGTATTACATGTGGAGGAGAAGCGCTGAGTACGACTGGTCGGGATATCTACCAAGTGTGTAAAGTATTTTGATGAATGAGTGGTTGGTTTACGTTCAATGCTGAGCATCACTAAATAAATTGTCTTATGCCCACGAGTTTCTAGATTTATCTAGTAGCATATCGTGATAACTACGCCATACTTACTACGTCGCACTATACTACTTCTAATTTTACAATATTTGTAAATAATTTGTAATTATATGAGCACCATGCATCTATCACATAATTGATTTACCTGTCATTGCTTCATTTTTAATTCTTTTTACCTTTTTTGGTAGATTAATTTTATTCTAGGTGCATCGTCTTCACATAATTATATAATACCTTGTTATACATTTTAAAAGAGTAACGGTGGAGTTTCTTACCCATTCTTCTCCATACGAACACTATCTTTTGGATGGGGCGACTAGAATCAATTCTATTTTACTGTAATTTTTGACGTTCAAAAGTGTTCAAATAAATGATTTGTCTTTGACTTTGACATATTATAGGAAAATCTCTGAAATTTGTCAAGGATTTTGGCAGGAGTTCCCATAATATCGGGTACATGGTTGTACAAACTGGATGCAATGGGTATTTAAAAGAGTAACCGTGAAATTTCTTGCCAGTCCTTCTCCATGGGAAACGACCAATTGGAAACGTGCACCTAGCTTCTGATGTTTCATAAGTGCTCATGCATAAAATATTTAGTTTTCTTTTAATTTCCTTTGCTCTTAACCTAACTTTTTACACACATAGGTATGACTGTTCCATAAACACTATAATAATTATATTGTGTTCAAAACCTTCTGTTATTAGAAATTCCTCTAAACTTTAATAACACATAGGTAGCTACTTATTCACAATCCCCAAAACAATAACAACCCCTCATTCGTCGTCAAGCCGGCGCGGACGTCGCGACGCCTCTCACGTTGCTAGGCAACGGCGACGCAATCGATTCGCACCCCGCCATTTATTTCATTCGCTCATTATAACAAGGGGGCACCACTATACGTTTTAGATGAATGGGGGAGTTGGACTTGTCGAAGCTTTATTGTGTGACGGATTTTTGCTGCAAGATTTATTTGAAACTAGCTGTTTGTCATGGTTTCAATCGCATTTTAGGTACTGTACCCACTGATAACAAAAGCTATAGGTACGTAACAGACAATGCACTGCCAAATCCTTCAATGTAAAAAAAATAATAATATGGAAAACATAAAGACTAAAGCAATGATTCTCTATTTGTTAAAACCATTTTATTGTATTTGTATCACCTAGCCTTTTCCCAACTATGTTGGGGTCGGCTTCCAGTCTAACCGGATGCAGCTGAATACCAGTATTTTACATGGAGCGACTGTTTATCTGACCCCCACAACCCAGTTACTGGGTAATACGTTACCCCTTGGTAAGACTGGTTGTCAGACTTTTGGGCTTCTAACTAGGTACCCGTAACGACTGTCAAAGATCCACGAATGACAGCGGGGACCAACGGCTTAACGTGCTTTCCGAGGCGCGGAGGGGTCTCGGTATGTAAAGGTCACACATCCACCCATCCAGATAAATCATTCGTTTTTCCTGCATAATTTAATATAGGTAAGCAAATTCATGACTCCTTTAATAAGTTCATAGGTGGTCACTAGGTAATCCTTGTCCCCTTCAAATGACACAGCTGCCAACTCATTAGTTAGTTTATGTCTCCCCGGGGATCGAAGGGGTTATCCTCTGATCGGGAGCCACGCAGTTATGACTGCATCCGTGCAACCTAGTCTATTCAAATTTGTTTCAAATTTATGTTATTTCAAGTTAAACAAATATCAAGTTTATTGTAATGGTAATTAAGTTGATTTCAGAGTGACTAAGCACTATTGAAAAAGTCATAAAAATGTTTGAAGTTGTAGCATAAACTGCGCTTTATTGTGTAAGAATCAAAGTTACTTTTCCAGAAATTCACATTTGTTTATATTTCTGGCAAATAAGTCGCGGCAGTTTAATTTTAATATGATCACCTAGTGCCTCGCCTCGTTAGTCCAGTATTTTTATCTCACAAAGCGACGCGTGCTTCTCATGTGGTAACCAAGAGTACAAAGTACAAACACACTGAGAACGGAATAAAACAAAAAAAATATGTCAATGTTATAACATTTTGCACAACCTTTTAATTATAAGGTTGAATATGTATAATAGTGTAACAAACAAACTGTATACCATCTAATGTACTTACATTACATCCTATATTCTAGCAAATAAAGATTTATCATTCATTCATTCAAGTTAATAAATGACTTTTTAAAATATATTCCGGAGGCAGATTTATTTTGTGACTCTCAATGGACAATCGCTAAACATGTGTCTATTTATTTAAATATGAATAAATAATTGTTTAGTTTCTAATTTTATGTTTGAGATTGTTTTGATTTCAAATTTTATGTTAAGTAGGTACTCCGTTTATTTTTGTTTTTTTTTAGTCTAAGAAGTTTTAATTAAAAATTTAATGTAATTTTGTAGAATCAGCATGGATATAATTAATAGATTTGGTGTAAACTGTTAGCTTATATTTGATGAATAAATGAATATGAATATGAAAATTCATTCACACACACTCTTCCGACTTTGCCATTGTCTCGGTCGATAACGTGAGCGCGTGTGCGCACACACATTCACAGCGTGTTGGTACACTCGGTAACCACAAGTAAAGTGCGCGTCGCTTCGTGAGATAAAAATACAACATTGCGTAAGGATTTTGCTTTAGTTTCTGGAAAGACGATGTTTACAGTCAGCCCCAAACAGATGTATACACGGACAAGGAACCATTTCTGCTTTCTCTGCGAGCCGTATAGGTTTGAGTGCGGGGTGAGGCAGGGTGGTCTGACTTCTCCCAGGCTCTTCAACCTCTACGTGGATGACCTGATAGTCGCACTCAGCGGCATGCGTGTCGGATGCAGTAGTTTCTTTTCTTTTTATTAAGTAGTTACTTTCTTAAACAAATAAAAAAACACAATTTAAAGTTAATTAGAGTTGTGATGTTCTATTGAATCAGCTAAGTTAATAATAATAATAATTTCTTTATTGCCTTAAAAACAGGTTACAGAAAATTTTTAGACCCTGGCCCCTGAGCTAGGTTAGGGTACCTGTATTTCAAGAGCCAGTGACTTCATCCATTAAGGTTACAATTATGCAAGTTTTTATATAGCCTATGGTAAATAAACTAAATACCTAACTTAAAATTAATAGCAGTGTTGATGGGGTTAGAATTAACAATATCAGCTATGCAGATGACATGGTGCTGCTGGGCCCGTTGCAACGGGCCCAGCACCACCAACGCGTTGGCGGGAGCAATCAATGAGATGCTTAAAGTGTGTGAGAGCTAGGCTGCCGCACATGGATTAAAATACAATGTTAAGAAGTGTGAGTACATGGTCTTTGAGGTCAGAGGCAAACGCCGTGGAGAAGGGCCTGAGTTGATTCTGAACGGGTCACCAATTAAGAGGGTATACCTAGGACATTGTCTTGCCGCTGACCTCAGGGACGATGTGGACATTGAAAGGGAGCGCAGGGCTCTAGCGGTCCGGAGCAATATGTTGTCCCGTAGATTTGCGCGGTGTACAGACCAAGTTAAAGTAACACTTTTCAAGGCCTATTGCCAAAGTATGTACACGGGTAGTCTATGGGTCGATTATACTAAGAGATCGCTGGATGTCCTGCGTGTCCAATATAACAATGCGTTCAGGATGTTGTTGGGGCTGCCTCGTTACTGTAGCGCGTCTCACATGTCAGTTCAGTTATTCGTAAGAAAACTGCACACAGCATCCTGAGGACTATAGCGGAGAGCTTTGGCTCTCCGATTTTTCAACATTTTTTGCGGATTTTGATTTATACTAACACTAGGCAATCAGTTATTTTTATTTTGTTACTAACACTATATGGATATGGATGTCTTAAAATATTTTTTTTTTTGTTAAGTGTAATTCTGACATTTAGGTTTCATTCAAGTTTCTGATTTAATTCTGATATTTAGGTTTTAGCAATAATTTATGTTTGAAAGTACTTGTATTTTTTTATTTGTCGTTGTTTTATATGGGTCTCGGACCTGAAATAAATGAATATTATTATTATTTCATTTGTGAGACTTCTGTAGATTACCTTGTTTCGGTCATAGTGTGTATCTTAGATGTTTTGGGATAAAATATTTACATTGTTTTAGTAAAATAAATTGTATAGGTACTATGTTTTGTACCTGTACGGTGGATACAATGTTATGGAACAATGTCTGTAGGCAATAAAATGATTCAGTGTACAACTTAAGGGGCTTACAGGACCTAAACGCAAAAAACGCAAGTTTTGAAATAATAAAAGTAAGTATATCGATCATATACTTTTATTATTTCTAAAACTTGCGTTATTGTGGCATTTTTGTTTTTCTAAACTACCCCCTAAAAGCGGTTGAGGGGTGTCAAAATTTGTATGGAAGAATTTTAACGCGCGATCCGATTAATTCTAAAGTCCCACCACAAACAAACCAGTAACACAAAAAACGTAAGTTTTGGAAACAATAAAAGTATATAATCGACTACAGTAAATAAAATCAGAAAAATATATGATTTTCTTCAGGATATATGCTAGGTAGATAGTGTGATAAAAACATAATACAACTAATTTGATACGCTAGAAAAAAATCATGAAGATACCTCTAAAAACATTATTTTTACAATAAAGACCATACTAATATACATACAATCATTATGATTTTTTGTCAGATTATTCTTCAAGCAACATACTAAAGCACTAGTGTTTTAATTTTTTAGTCCAAACATTAGATTTTTTGTAATTAAATTCAAACTCAAACTCAAAGCATTTATTTCAATTAAACCTTGTACAGGCACTTTTGAATTGTCAAAATTAAATAGTCTGTCAGTTAGTCCGAAAGTTGAAGCTAGTTGCCCATTCCAAAACGTAGATCTCTATGGAGAAGAACGGGCAAGAAACTCCATGGACACTTTTTTAAAACAAGATATTACAAAATCCTGGGTACATTATTCTTGTTGCTTCTATATGTGAGAACAATGTAAAAAAAAAGACACAAATGAAGAAACAATTCAAAATATAAGATTAAAAATAAGCATTGGCAGTTAAGATAATTGCTTCATATTTTGCAATAAATTACCAGCGTCGTGTCATCGCGCTTCTCTTTCTTTTCTATGCAGTCCGACAGTGACCGCGCTTTAGGTCATGTAAGCCCCTTAACGGTAGCTTGACGGTACCTACAGTTTCTACTATTGTATAGTTTACATTTCGTTGTTGTCAACCGCCACCGTGTTGTAATTGGATAAATCTGAGTTTGTTTCAGCATTTCTACTCAGTCAGCTACGAAATTCCGGTCTCATTAACTTTGTTTAAAAATATGGACTTTAAAAAAAAAATTTTGTCCAAAATCTTCAAATCTATATAAATATTTGTTGTGCAACTCATACAAGTGTGGTTTGAGACTAACGATGAACACTTAACCCTTAGTCTGCCGGAACGTAGATCTACGCGAGACACAATGGCTTTTTAATTGTGTCTGTAATTACGGCACACAAGCGGTTAATTGTGAAAAAAATGCTTAAGTAAATATTTTGTATTAGCGCTTACATCCCTAGTAATATTTACCTTCGCGTATAAGCTTAGGTACCTGTGGCCTCAAAATCAAAAATCAAAATGTTTTATTTCACATAAACCTACATGGGCACTTATGAAACGTCAGAAGCTAGGTGCACGGTTCCAATTGGTCGTTTCCTATGGAGAAGAACCGGCAAGAAACTCCATGGTTACTCTTTTTAAAAATATTGGTTTTTACAATGTTTCCAGATTACAGTAGGTATGGGAGGACAGCGCAGGCCTGTCAACAAGTACCAAGTACTTGATAAAATAGAAAATGGTCTACAGATCTAAAGTCTATAAGGCCTACAAAGTCCTCACATTTACAAAATAAGAATCTATCAAAAGATTAATAATAAAAGATAAATAATATAGATAATAAAAAAATAAGATAAATAATAAAAAAAGAAAAATAATAATAAAAATCTACGTCTATTATAACATTATAATATTATTATCTAACATCTAAATATACGTCTATTTATAACATTGATACAATGGAAATTCTCCTTCATACAGCAGTATCAATTGATTTTTTTTTAAATCGTTTCCATTGGCAAGATAATTAGTTGTTTTTTTTTACATATTTATTTTTGGAACTCTGAAATTGATCGACGATAACATAAGAAGTAGGTACCTATTTAGAAAAGTTAAGTTCTAGTTCACATTATTTGGATACTTAATGGTTATTTTTCAAATAATTGACAACTCTTCAAGGAATCATTATGCATAAGATAGTAGCTTTGCCCGCGACTTCGTTCGTACACCGGAAAACAATAATGTTTTTCATACTCCTTAGAACATCAGCTATCTATCTGATAGTGAAAGTAACGTCAAAATCGGTCCAGCCGTTTCGGAGTTATTTTGACGGTAAGTGTTTTTGTTATAATTGTACCGTACTTATATGAAAAATGATTAAAAAAGACTTAATATTATTATTACACTAGAGAGCAATGAATCCGGGTCACTTAAAGAATGTTAAAAATCTCGGAAACTAAAAATGATAGGTTAATGCAATAAATTGTATTTAATAGACAATGTAATACTCCTTAAATGAAAGTAAAAAAAATATGAGTCACCATACATTTTATTAACACAAAATTACATAAAGAAAAAAACTGCTGATCTCTCCTTAAAACAAAAATAGGAAACATGAATTTTTTTAACTTTATTACGATTTTCTTGAATTTTAATACTTCGTATTGCCTCCTCGTGCTTCCATTACTGCGTTTACGCGGTTTGGCATGCTGTACACCAAGTTCCTTATACGATTTTGGGGAATATTCTCCCATTCCTCTGTGAGAGCAATTTTGAGCTCACGAAGCGTGATTGGGGGAGGGTTTCGTTGTTTTACGCATCTGCCTAGCTCGTCCCAAGCATGCTCGATCGGGTTGATATCCGGGCTGCGCGCTGGCCACTCCATACGAGTAATGTTCATCTCTTGAAGGTAGTCATTCACAATCCTACCTGTATGAGGTCGGGCATTGTCATGCATAAATATAGCATCCTCACCTAAATTGATCATAAATGGACCAACGTGATCATTGAGGATTTCTTCCACATATCTTACGCTAGTTAAAGAGCCGTTTTCTATGATCACCAGCTCTGTGCGACTTTCAGAAGAAATTCCGGCCCACACAAGTACAGACCCACCACCGTAGGCTACTTTTTCTTCGATGCATGCTTGCTTGAATCTTTCCCCTGGTCTTCGATACACTCTGTGTCTTCCATCGTGCTTGTAGAGCATAAATTTTGATTCGTCGGAGAACATAACTTTTGACCAATCTTCAATACTCCAATTTACGTGGCTCTGGGCATATCTTAGTCTTGAAATACGATGCCCACGCTCCAGTTTAGGGCCGTTTGCAGGTCTAAGGGGTTTTAAGTTAGATTCAGCAAGCCGACGTCTTACTGTCCATGCACTTGGGTTACTTCCTCCGAGGCGTCGAAACTGATTTGTGAGTTCAGTTCCTGTGAGAAAGCGATTTCGAAGCATGGTGTTCACCAAGTATCGGTCTTCTCGTGCTGTGGTACACCTGGTTCTGCCCGTTCCTGGTCTGCGTAGGTTAGAACCAGTTTCTTTGTAACGTCGGAGAACTCTTTGTACTGTTGACAGCGACACACCGACAGTCCTGGCTGTATCGCGCTGACTCCGGCCGGTTTCCAGCATTGTAAGTATTCTGGTGCATTCTTCAGGCGTAAGCGACATAATTTCAGCTTGAATAATGAACATAGAGCACTATCAACATGGTTTATGTACCCACATAAATGACAGATTACAAACAAAAGCAAAACCAAATGCTGTAATTTCGTAGTTCCATCTTTGAAAGTGGCCCTTTTTCAAATTTGATTTTTTTATGATATAACTTTACAATAACTAAGAAGTTTTAATACCTTCATTTAAGGAGTATTACATTGTCTATTAAATACAATTTATTGCATTAACCTAGCATTTTTAGTTTCCGAGATTTTTAGGATTCTTTAAGTGACCCGGATTCATTGCTCTCGAGTGTATTATAATACCTACTTTCATATGCATTTAGTAAAAAGCTGTTATTTTGACATTACAAACAGACACTGCAATCAAATTTTATTTATTTGTAGAGATTAAACAAAGTTTAAGAACAAATATTTATAAAAAGTTGAGGAAATGTATAGTAGTACAACAGATCGTGATCGTAACCTACTCATAAACTATTACTATTAACTACTATTATTACTATTTCTGTTATTTACTTTTTATATTTTTTGAAGTGAAACTTCTTTACGCACGTTTGACTTGGGGAGTAAGCTGGCGAACGCGTGACGTAAGCGTTACGAAAAGTGTGATCGGGCAAGGCGAACGGAAGTTTAGTGGGGGATATAAGCAAGAGACAGCAGTGCGCGCGCACATTTTCTTTCTCTCTTTAAGTTTCACTTCAGTCGTGTGGTCATTTACGTAACACACTATCTATCTTAATCTGAAAATTTTTGAAGGATATTGCTAAACCATTGCTTCATATGTTCGAAAACCATGTCTGCTCAACAACGTAAATAACGCAATGAATGTTATTGAACTGTCAAAATGAAACCCATTGCGTCGCATCGTGTGTCTCTCGTCTGTTTTGTTTTATCTATCTCGCTCTCACGAAAATGACGAAACAAACAATAAATAAAATTATAATTTGCAACAAATTAACATTTCTGACTGTATTTACGCGTGATAAGCAATCCATGTCTTATGTTTTTTTCATGAGTGATTAGAACACTTATTGGATACAGAAGAGGGCTTTTGATTCAGATTTTGACGCGTATTTAATACAAAAACTGAAATTATTGAGCTGTATCGACATGCGTTACTCAGACGATGGTCCGCGTGTGAGTGAGTGTAACTGCGCCTATTGGACTTAGTTTAGTATGACCGCGCGCTGTGATCAAATAACGTATCTCCCCTTTTTACGTTATTCTAAGATTATTAGCGACCCGCCCCTGCTTCACTCGGTTTTACTAAACATCGAGGTTGCTTTATTATATATAAGTTTAATATCAATTTATTATACACATACCTAAACCTTCCGAAATAAATTCTCTAAATTATGGTGAAAACCGCATCAAAATCCGTTGCGCAGTTTAGATGAACAACGCGGATGCACACACAGACACACACGAAAAGCGACTTCAAATATTATAAGTAATTAGGTTTATTCTTATATTATTTAAAAAAATCTAATTTTTATTATTATTTCCATCACCGATAACATCGGTATATTTTATTCATCAGATTACATGAAGAGGTAAACAAAGGTAAACATTCCCCGTTCGTCGTTCGTGAGGAAAGGCGACGAAATGGCAAATTAACCAATTTGTTTTTTGTAGCTCTTGGAGTTAGATTCCGGTGTGATGGATCGTAGACACGCCACGTTGTTGAGATAAACGGTGAGCTTTCTTTCCGCTCCTGTTTTATACGCAATCGCATATTTCCGGACCAACTTTTCAGGAGAAGTTATCACTTTGCTAATTGAGGGGCTTACAGGACCTAAACACAAAAAAACGGAAGTTTCAGAAACAATAAAAGGATATGATCCACTACAGTAAACAAAATCAGAAAAAAAAGAATATATACGGTCGAATTGAGAAACCTCCTTTTTTGAAGTCGGTTAAAAAATATATGATATTCTTCAGGATATATGCTAGGTAGATAGTGTGTTGAAAACATAATACAACTAATTTGATACGATAGAAAAAAATATGAAGATACCTCTAAAGCTTTCTTTTTACAATAAAAACCATAAGTACTAATGTAGGTACAATACAATCATTATAATTTTTTGTCAGATTATTCTCAAGCACTAGTGTTTTCATTTTTTTAGTCCAAACAATAGATTTTTTGTAAATAGATGATTGCTTCATATTTTAGAATAAATTACCAGTGTTGTGCTATCGCGCTTCTCTGGGCGTTTGTGCACTACAAGGAATTTTACTGTCCGGCAGTCCGATTTTTTACGGTCCCATATAGCACGCCATAATAAAAAAATAAAATCGGACTGCCGGACAGTAAAATTCCTTGTAGTGCACAAACGCCCTCTTTCTTTTCTATGCAGTCCGACAAAGACCGCGCTTTAGGTCATGTAGCCCCCCCCCCCCCCCTACGGTATTTAGTTGTATGCTCTTCTATACTGTATTCATACATACTATAATATAAAAATAAATAAAATTGAAATGTCTGTTTGTAATGTCAAAATGACAACTTTTTACTAAATGCATATGAAAGTTTAAACTGTACTTATAACAAAAAAACAATTTTTATAATTTTGTCTGTCTTTCTATCTTTTTGTTCCAGCTAGTCTCTGAAACGGCTTGTGACAACTATCAGCACCGCGCTGCTACTTCAGGCAACGCCGGCCTACTTATAGCTTCTGCCCGGGATCCCGCGGCCGCCGCCGTTTTGCCTAAAAGATTTTGACAAAATTTCATTATCCAAACAAATTTTAGCAACCTTTTTTTATACCAATGCAATAAGTATTTGGAATGATTTTACCAACTCATTTTATTACTCACATTAAAATTACATTTATTAAGACATTAAAATTTGTTTATTCATAATGCCTCATACCCACTGCTGGGCAAAGGCAGGTAATGGCTCTGCTCGTGCTTCACGCTCCTGTGTCAGTTTCATCCACGTAGCAATTGATAGACTTTCAACAGGATTGACAAAGCTTTTCTGTAGCTTATGTCAGTCCAATATCGTCATCTGCCTAGCCTTTTCCCAAATATTTCATTTCATTTATTCATTAACAATTAACAAATTGTGTCTGAATGTTTACAAAAATAATATTTGAAGCTAAAAACAATATTAAAAACCAATCATAATTATAAAACATGCATAAAAAAAATAAAAACTAAAAAATATATCACAATCAATAGGAAAAATATGTTGGGGTCGGCATCCAGTCTAACCGGATACAGCTGAATACCAGTATTTTACATTGAGCGACTGCATATCTGACCTCCACAACCCAATTACTGGGTAATACGATAACCCTTGATAAGACTGGTTGTCAGACTTTCGGGCTTCTGACTACCCGTAACGGCTGTCAAAGATCCACGAATGACAGCCGGGACCAACGGCTTAACGTGCTTTCCGAGGCACGGAAGGGTCACGGAATGTAAAGATGGTCACCCATTCACAGACTAACCGCAGCAAGCGTAGCTTAACCTCTTAATCGATCGACCTGTGCTGCTGTTATTATTTAGCCACGGGCCCCTCTCTCCCCCCTTATGTCAGTTCAATACATTTCAGAATTTTTCCATCATCGTTATCGCTGATAGAATGTCACTTTGTCGAGTTCCTCTCATCATGCATCATAATCAGCCTATAATGTTAGTCAAAAGTCAAAGTCAAAAGTCATTTATTTGCATAAATAAGGTACAGAAGGTTGGTAAAATATACAGAATTGTTCTCTTATTCTGCCTTTAATTTCGGCGTGCAAATATAAAATAAGGCTACATATTTTATTGAAATTAGTTATTGATCATAATCATGCAGTCAGTAAACAGATAATCCCATTAAATTTGTGTCATTGAATTAAATAAATGTCACTTTAAAATTAAAAAACAAATAATAAGTAATAAAAAGAATAATCATAAATGTCAATAATAATCATGTCAATAATGGGAGGGATTCGGCACACAATAATAATAACCATAATAAATTAAAATGACCCTGCAATTTACAAGACTTACAATTTATAATCCAAAAATTCATGTACACTATAAAAGCATTTTTCAATTAAAAACCTCGTCAAATGATTTTTAAATCTAGAAGAAGTTCCCACTGCTGGGACACAGGCCTCCTCTCAGTGAGAGCGCCCCCAGCGCGGGCCCAGTGCGGGTCAAGTTTTTGGTTCTAGGACATTCCGGATTCCACACGATCTTTTCCGTCACCGTTTTGAGAGCAGTGGTGATGAAATAATTTACACAAAGTAAAGCGCGTGTCTGGGTTCGAACTTACGACGAACAATTCGCAAGTCCGGTCGTTAGCACTGGGCTACCACTCGCATAGTGAAATTATATTGATTCTTGGATGCGAAATTGAGGTGTGCCTATTCGGTGATGGGAAGCAAAAAGTTTTTTGCACACAGTACCTATTAAAGGCAAAGGTAAAGGCAAAGGTTCCATACAACTCGATTCTTATCGGCTTCCCTTTGAAAAATGGCACATTCAGTATTCTATAAACAAATAATATAATCATATTAAAGATAGATTCTCCGGCTTACTTCTTACAAAAATTTACCCTTCGCTACTGGTACCTATGTCTGATCGGAAAATCTAAAAACACCTTTCAACACTGCAGTAAATTATGTTATATAAACAGCTGTTCAACGTTGCTTGCTGATGTGATATCCTGCAAGTATCACGTAGTGCTGGAGTGCAAGTAATTGCATTAGGTACTCGGTAATCTTGTTAGTGAGACCCCGTCGTCGACGTTACAACGGCGCTTGCAAATCATATGCGTCTTCATATTAACCTAGGTTAGTTATTCTACTGATACTGTTGCTTAGTATTCTGTGAAGACAAGATTAAGATTTAAGACTGGCGCTTAAATTACAGCTTCTTGTATGATTATTTATTTAAAGTGTTTACATAATTTTAAAAGCTAACAGTCTTAAAATAATAATAATATATACAAGTATATAAAAAGGAGGGGAAATAATCAAAAGCCATCGAAAAATTAGTCCGCATCGCTGTCAACAGAAAACGTGCCCAAAAGGCTGGCAGCATTGCCACGTTATAATTATGGCAATGCTGATTCTTTGGTCAAAAAATAGGCCAGCTCTCTGGTCACGTGAAGAGTCGACCAACCGCTTGGCGACGTCTCGAAATACTAAGTGGGCACCTGCAGCAGCCGCCCCAGCCCAGCTCACCGTGGTTGAAAGATGGGATGGCGCAAGGGTGTCGACACACGTTGCATCCCACATGGCCACACCAAAGGCCTACCAACCTTCCAAGGCATTATGGTCATTCTTGTTTAATGAATATAAAAGGTGTAACGGAAATAACTGAAAACCTGAAAAAGGGTCATTGTACAGTCAATAGCAAAAGTAGATGATCAAAATCAGAAATTCAATAGTAATGAACGGAGTTCGCGTCAGGACTGTGTGGCGTCGAAGTGATTTCTGTGTGGCGTTGAGTGGTTTGAACACGGAATAGAAAAAAACAGGGTTTGAATCACTTCGACGCCACACAGTTCTGACGCAAACTCCGTTCATTAGTAGGGTAAATTCGTTAGAGATGGCCGTACGGGAGAGTTGGGCAATCAATATATTTTGCTCATTTATCACAAGGTGGCGCTGTATTTAGCTCAGTAGTAAAATCTTGGGCAAAAATAAATCAAAAAGTAAGTAAATTGGCCTTCATTTCATTGAGTAGTGGTGAAATTTTATAGTAGGTTCGTATACCAACCGGAAATACTAATAATGTTATTTCTTCTTTGTGTTTTTGTGAGTGTATTGTGTTTCGTGTATATTTTTCTTCATTCTAACCTCAAAATGGTAAAGTACTTGTTATTCGTAAGTTTAAAATTTGTAGTGGCCATCTCAACCGGATAAAAAGGAGAGATGGCCATATAAAGTCAGGTAAAGATGAACATATTGTTTAATGCTTTTTTAAAATATTTTAACGCTTGTATTTTTTGTTATAGATGCCAAACCGATACCCACTATTATGTGATACATCTGGTGAAGAAGACGCAGAAAATGAAGCTGATAATTGTGCAGGATGTGGCGAAAGTTATTATATAACCCATCTCATTGATGTGGCTTCAATGTTTAATCTGTAATCTGTGGGTACATGAGAATTGTACACCTTTTGATGACATGTGCTTTAAATGTGGACAGAAGAAGAAAAAGGACCTCCAGGAAGCAGAAATCAAAGGAAAGGGGAAAGGCAGAGGCAAATCCAGTACCGGCCGTCTGTCCCGTACTACTACGGCCATCACTCCCGAATATGTCGGGTGAGACGGCCAGTTCTGTTTTTTTTTTTATTAAAATTTTATGTATGTTCGTAACATTATAAACATATCTTTATGCTGATTTTTTAAAGACTGGTTGTTGTTGATTTTCTTAAAAATAAAAGTTATTTATGATCTCAATATTTTCAGTTTTATTTAAGCCTAAAAAAACTATGGCCATCTCTAACGAATTTGCCCTATTGAATTTCTGATTTTGATTATCTACTTTTGCTGTTGACTGTACTTATAACAAAATTATGTACAACTTTTACGATTAAAAATCTTGCAAATTAAAATCAGCTGTTTCCTACATTTTGTCGAGATATGCGAAAAGGGAGCACCTGTTTTTTTTCGCGATTTCTGGGCGATAATTGACCTCTCCAGGGGGCGTAAAAAGGCCACTTTGATAACATAATGGACAGTTAAATGTTAAGTTAATCGTATCAAATCCCGTTGGTGAAGCATTTTTCAGTTATTTTTTTTGTCTTTGCTAAAATACCAATCAATCCAATCCAAATCCAATCCCAATCTCTTTGATTATATCTAAGTACGTAGTGCAGCGAAAAAAGAAAAACACGGACTGTCTTCGCCATATTATTCATAATATTATCCTTTTATGATTCTCCAAAGTGGCCTTTTAAGGCCCCCAGGTGTGTCGTGTTGTATTTTTGTGCAAAATTCCCAATACAACATTTGCATGGGTTGGTTTAGCTGAGAACCTTGATTTACATTGCTGATGACAAACATAAGAGGTTAGTTCTTCCGTCTTCGTTTTACCCAAGCATAAGGACTCACAAATACTCCAGCAAACCAGCTTCCTAATTGTGTAATTCACTTCAATCACAATCCGAGGGTTTTGAAGGAAATTCCGAAACCATTATTTCATAGGTTTGAAAAATTCGTTTGCTCAACAGCGTAAATAAAGCAAAGAACGTGACTGAACTGTCAAATTGAAAGGCATAGAGATGGATTGTCATTTTATGTGTGTACGCAATTACCCTTCAGCAGTAGGTATGCGTGCGTCCTAGCATTGTTTCATTATGAACCAAGTTGTTGAAAGTGGAATAATTTTGTTCTTGAAAATTACAAGTTACATAGAGTTAGCAGCGAAATTGAATTACTTACTTAGTTGTTCTGAACCTGAATTGAAATTGTACGTTTTATCTTCTTCATTTCAGTTGGTTTAGTACTGTGAATACTAAATGACGGCTTTAGGTACGGTAGGTATTTTATTTGCTCTGAAACTGGGAAGCATATTTCAGCTGAAAGTGTCGGAAGTTTCTATGGAGCTTCATAAGTTTAAGAAATATAATTTTCGGTGTGTCGAATGGGTTTCTCAGGAATCTTGTTGGCTTCTATAGTATCGGGCCGGTTACAAATACAACGTACTGTCTTACGTGAAGTCAAGAATTAAAATTGATTACCTACTAAATGAATCTGATTACATTTTTCAGGAGTAGATATAGGTTGGAAACGTGGTTTGGCACATGTCTAAAGGGGCTCCGAAACGATCAATTGCAACTGATCAATTGCCATTAATTTTATTGTAATTGTAATAATATTGTCAATCGTTTCAATTGCATTTTTCATTGTCATTAGACGAACAATTTGAGTAGGTACCTACCTATCAATGTGTACCAATCTCGTAAAAAATATATAGGTAGGTATATAAATATCCAAATTGAGAACCTCCTCCTTTTTTGAAATCCGTTAAAAATTGGCAATTGTGATAGATCGTTTCGGGGACCCTTAAGGATTGTGTTTTTTTTATAAATACTTAGGCGTTATAATATGCAGTTTTTCTAAAACAAATTCCTTGAAATGCTATATGCTTAGTTGTAGGAAAAAAGATTTAGGAGTAAGTACTTATATTTCAATGTCTTTGGTATCTAATAAACTTTGTATTGTCGTCACAAGAAATCGCCTCAACACATCTACGCCCAGTTATTCTCACATAAATATCTTATTCTGATTTTATCAATAATAAATGAGCCTACTAGTACCCTAGTCGGCTAGTGAAGGCATAATTCAGACGCCGACAGCTTCGCCGACATACGTCACATTGTGCCTTTAGATTGTCGGCGTTCGGTTTACCGTGTCGGCGAAGGCAAGCTTGTCGGCGAAAGTGGCGCCGAACCGCCATTCAATGCTAATGAACGAATTAGCGGGACAACTGCACAGTGGGCGGACAAGTGATTTTTAAGGAGAAACAGTAGATTGTTTAGAAATCTAACGAGGCGAGATGTTGTAGTGCAGATAAAGGCTATTTGAGCCGTGTTAACTTTGTTTCGTGCTGTAAATGCTTGTTTGTTTTAGTAAAAGGGGAATTGAAAACAGAAATGAATGTAAAGGTAGGTGCAGGCTTGTGCAACATGTGGATAGATTTTATGTCGGAGGAAACTTTCGTCTAATATTCAGACTGAATAGTAGGCCATAAATTGGTGGCTGGGACAGACTAGCTGCGGAAGGCGAGGAGAGACTAGCAGGGTAATTGCGAAAAACACTAAAAGTTTCAATGGCCTTAGTTATAACAGTTCAACAACATTCATTGCGTTTTTACAGACAAATTTTTCGAACATAATAATATGAAACAATGGATTAGCAATATCCTTCAAAATGATTGTGATTGATAGTGTGTTACGTAATTAGAGTGCTGTCCTGCAGTCGACTGCGTTAGGCTGAGTTGCTTCAATGAGTTAGCGATTTTAAGTCGAATTAGCATAGGAAAACTGTCATCACCATCTATAATAATAAAATAATAATAAAACCTTTATTTTCAGGCTACTTTGGCCCTTAGGTAAATATCTACAGACTAACATATCTATATATATATAAAAGAAAGTCGTGTTCAGCCGTTATTGAGTTATAAGTGGAGTAATCCACTTATAACTCAATAACGGCTGAACCGATTTAGCTGAAAATTGGCAGGGAGGTAGTTGAGAGCCAGGAGAAGGACATAGGATACTTTTTTTTTAATACTTTTATTTACTTATAGGAGTAGGGTAGGAGTAGTGTAGGAGTAGGTTAGGAGTAGGGTAGGAGTAGGGTAGGAGTAGTGTAGGAGTAGAGTAGGAGTAGGGTAGGAATAGGGTAGGAGTAGGATAGGAGTAGGGTAGGAGTAGGTTAGGAGTAGGGTGGAAGTAGGGTAGGAGTAGGTTAGGAGTAGGGTAGAAGTAGGGTAGGAGTAGTGCAGGAGTAAGGTAGGAGTAGTGTAGGAGTGGGGTAGGAGTAGGGTAGGGTAAGGGGTAGGACACCATGCGAACGATGTACCGCCGGGCAGCTAGAAATAATTTATATGGCAAAACAACGTTTGCCGGGTCAGCTAGTATATTATAATAGGTAGTACAATGTGTGTTAGTGTAGGTATAAACTTAAAACTGTGTTAGTAAAACTCACTTCACTCGAGCACTGTATTTGTGTGATTGTGTGTGTCTATGTTCCCGTCTTGATGGTTGTGAAACCTTTCAGACGAAATGATACTGAGTGGGCGATGCAGAGCCGAATGATGCATCTTTAGGCGATGCATTGCAACATTGATGTATTCTCCCCTTAGAATTTCAAGCAGTTTTCCTTAGGTTTAGCGAGTGCAGTGAGTTGACCCAGCCATCGACTGCCACTTACTAAACTAGCTGCAGTAGTTGCTCGGAATTCACTGTGTGTTCCTCGGCTTTCCAGATGGAATTTTCTTTTAAGTTAGATGGAGCGGAAAATGTATTTCGCGGATAGAAAAGATAGAAGCATTCGTTCATTCGTTCACTGGGAGGTGTTTGTAAGGTGGCCATTGGTAGTTCTTTTTCTACCAGCACTAATGTTTTTCAATCTATGTTTATTGCTTTCCAAACATTTTGTTTAGGTACTTATGAACATTGAGGTATAAAGTACTTACGTACTAGAGCTGACATTGCGAACAAAATATGTTGTACAGCGTGGCAACGCACGTTTTACAGAAAATACAATAAACTTACCGGTGAAACGTCACTCCTTGACTTTTATTCAATTTTCTAGAGTGGTTTGAACAGTATCTCAATACACACGAAGGTATTTTTAGAATTAACTGTATCAGTGCTACGTGTCACGTCGCGACAAGCGTCCGGCGCAGACTAAGGACTTCTGGTCCATGGACCACAGAGCGTGCTACAAATTATCGATTCGCGGCGGCCACTCTAGTACGTAAGTACTTATATCTCAATGCTTATGAAACGTTTATTTTCTCTTGACTGTACTTACCTGTGAAAAGAGTAAACCTAGATAAAGTGGATAAGACAGAGATTGAAACAGAAGACGAACTAGCAGTGGATCGAGAAGGGGGGGCGGGGGGGGGGGGGTACAGGGGTCAGACCGGAATAAATACTGCGTAATTGCCTATTCAGTTTCAACTAATGTCCGGAATCATATCATGTGTTGTTCCCGGAATAACTTTTCTGATCTCTTATCTAAAATAACTAACCAGTAAAAACTTGCGAATAATGATGGCCCTCTAAGGGCACACATCTACCTGACCCTTCAGGGATTACAGGCGTAATGTTTTGTGTTACTTATGTTGTAAAGTAAAATAAGAGAATTTTAAAGATAGTTTAGTTTACTTCAGCGTAAAAGAGAGTTATAAGCACTAATCATCATCTGCCTAGCTTTTTCCCAACTATGTTGGGGTCGGCTTCCAGTCTAACCGGATGCAGCTGAGTACCAGTATTTTACATGAAGCGACTGCCTATCTGACTTCCACAACCCAGTTACTGGGTAATACGATACCCCTTGGTAAGACTGGTTGTCAGACTTTCGGGCTTCTGACTACCCGTAACGATTGTCAAAGATTCACGAATGACAGCCGGGACCAACTGCTTAACGTGTTTTTTGAGGCACTGAGGGGTCTTGGTATGTAAAGATGGTCACCCATCCACGGAACAATCGCGGCAAGCGTAGCTTAACCTGACCGATCGACCCGTGCGGCTGTTATTACTTGGCCACAAGAGTTAGGACTAATATCTATTATAATTAATATCTAGGTAGGAGTATAAAATTTTGTTTATAATTATTAAGTAACAATTTATTATGAACAAGGCATAGGTTATCACTAAAATAGGTGTCATTTGTAGATAGTTTTGTTTATTTACTAGAAAACCGTGTTATGTTATCTCTGAACTAAAATATTAGGGTGAGAATTTCTTGATAACGCACTGTATTGATAAATAATTAATTGCATTCTAGAAGCACCCCAAATTCAACTAAGTAGTTTAATAATCAGCTGATTTGGAGTCAATAACAATACAGAGTCGGAAATACCAAATATGCATTGTACGTTTTACATGGAGTACCTAATCAAATTGCAGCTATTGAAATGTTGCATAGTTATCTAGCAACACATCAATGTTTTCGGTAAGTAAAGTCAGGGAAGTTAATTGTTAAATAATTTGACTAGCACCGTAAACATTTATTTTTAATACCTATATGCGAAACCCGAAACTCGTGTCTAGTATTTTTATGTAAAGAATCTATGTAGGTACTTACTTCTATTTCAAAACTGTATCATGAAAAATCACAAAGTTATAAGCTTGTTAAGTTACCTGCTTGTCAGTACAAAATAACATGCTCACCTGTGATCTCCTCCTTTTAGGATGTCGGTTAAAAAATAAATAAATAGAATAGACGTAGGATGATTTTCGTAACAATTAATTTCCCTGACTCTACCTCCTCATCTGCCTAGCCTTTTCCCAACTATGTTGGGGTCGGCTTCCAGTCTAACCTAAGTCTGAGTAGGTACCAGTATTTTACATGGAGCGACTGCCTATCTAACCTCCACAACCCAGTTACTGGGTAATACGATACCCCTTGGTAAGATTAGCTGTCAGACTTTCGGGCTTTTGACTACCCGTAACGACTGTCAAAGATCCACGCTTGACAGCCGGGACCAAAGGCTTAATTTGCTTTCCGAGGCGCGGAGGGTTCTCAGTATGTAAAGATCACCCATCCACAGAGCAAACGCGGCAAGCGAAACTTAACCTGATCGATCGACCTGTGCGGCTGTTATTATTTAGCCACGGGCCTCACTTTCTCATTTCTTACATCCCTGACTCTAATGGGTCCAAAAAAGGTCATTGACTTATTAGTATATTTACACAATCAATTATTTATCACACGATAACGATGCTACATATTAACACGGCATCCTAATATTAATAAGTGCCCTATTAAAGTAATTAGAGCCTGGTTGTACGTTAAATATAGTTTTACAATTTATTTATTATGTGGATATTATAGTGTGTTTGCGTAATACATAATGCGCGCAATTTTTCAGATAAATTATATTCAAACAAACTTACAAATTGTTACAGTAAAGCTATTATCTATTCTACGTTAAAAAACTGCTTATACAACGTGTTTTTTAGGGTTCCGTACCCAAAGGGTAAAAACGGGACCCTATTACTGAGATTTCGCTGTCTGTCCGTCTGTCCGTCTGTCCGTCTGTCTGTCTGTCTGTCACCAGGCTGTATCTCAAGAACCGCGATAGCTAGACAGTTGAAATTTTCACACATGATGTATTTCTGTTGCCGCTATAACAACAAATACTAAAAACAAAATAAAATAAATATTTAAGGGGGGCTCCCATACAACAAACGCGATTTTTTTGCCCTTTTTTGCTCGATATCAAAAATGGCAACAGGTAGGCACTTGAAATATTCACAAAATACTCAGTTGTATTTTAACTTTAATAATAAATAATAAAATTAAAATAAAATAAATATTTAAGGGGGGCTCCCATACAACAAACATGTTTTTTTCGGCGTTTTTGCCTTGTGGTACGGAACCCTTCGTGTGCGAGTCCGACTCGCACTTGGCCAGTTTTTTTTTTAAATCCCAATACTCTAGGGTTATATTCTATAGGTAAAAATAATACAAAAACTAAATACGAGTAATTCATTTTCATTCAAACCAAGAAAGTGCGACGTTGTCATATTTCACGTAAGGGTGTTATACATTAATAATCGTGACTTTGTCGAATTATTTTGTATGAAAACAAATGAAATATACATACTTAATTGAAAAATAATTCATATGCCAGTTGATTCTTTGATATGGTCTCATTCATACCCGAGTTATAGGATACAAAAAAGTGTATATTTTACAGTCAACAAAAGAGATAAGTATGCAGGATCGTCGGATACAGTTGAAGTTTAGTAAGAAACCGATGGGTGTTCTCGAATATTTTTTTTTATTAATAGAAAACAAACAGCTCATTTATCAAATTAAATTTCAGTCGACAACATCCATCGGTTTCTTACTAAACTTCAACTATATCCGACGATCCTGCATACTTATCTGTTTTGTTGACTGTACCTACTAGCTTCTGCTCGAAACTTCGCCAAACCCCGTCGCATCGCATCGCCTCTCTGAACTTTACTTCGTTTACTCTTAGTGTTCTTTCTGATTTATTTTTGTTTTTCCTCAGCTCCTAAGGGCCCCTAGCGTGATGTTAAGTAGCCTATTAGCCTTCCTCGAGAATTGGGCTATCGAATGCAATTTTTTTTTTAAATCTGACTGGTAGTTACAGAGATGAGCGCATTAAAACAAACAAAAAAAAAACAAAAAAAAATCTTCAGCTTTATTATCCATACTAATGATAAATTTGAAAGTAACTCTGTCTGTCTGTATGGTTACCTTTTCACGCCTAAGGGCTGATTTTTCAATCATCTGATAACTTTATTCGAGGAATAATTTTGAAATTTTGACAGTTGTTTTATACAAAAACTGTCAAATGTCAATTTTATTCGTCGAACAAAAGTTATCTGGCGATTGAAAAATCAGCCCTAAGCCACTGAACGGATTTCGATAAAATTTGGATAGATTGCATCCCGGGGAAGGAAATAGGATTAGTTTTTATCGCGGAGCCGCGGGCGGAAGCTGGTTAGTATATAGATTAAATCGAGTACGATACAAATTCGAATAACCTTTTCCCACACATAACAGTGTACTAAAGAGTTAGGTATTAAGTTCCAGTACTCCCAAGGCAAATTATCATCCGCTGGAAATTGGAACATATTATTATAGGCTGTGGTTGTGGTACCACAACGTGATTGTGGTGAAGATTTAGGTGACGGCCCGTTTTCGGGATTAGATTCACGATCGATGGAATTACCTAGTGGTTTGTTGGTATAAGCTTTAAGGCGACTACATGACCTAAAGCGCGGTCTTTGTCGGACTGCATAGAAAAGAAAGAGAAGCGCGATGACACAACGCTGGTAATTTATTGCAAAATATAAAGCAATTATCTATTCACAAAAAAATTATTATTTGGATAAAAAAAATAAAAATTAGTTCTTTAGTATGTTGCTTGTAGAATAATCTGATAAAAAATCATAATGGTTGCATGTATATTAGTATAGTTTTTATTGTAAAAAGAAAGTTTTTAGACGTATCTTCATGTAGTTTTTTTCTCTCGTATCAAATTAGTTGTATTATGTTTTCAACACACTATCTACCTAGCTTATATCCTGAAAAATATCATATATTTTTCTAATTTTGTTTTGTTTATTTATTTTTTTCTTATAGGTACTTTTATTGTTTCTAAAAGTTGCGGTTTTGGTGTTTAGGTCCTGTAAGCCCCTTAATATATACAGTAGGTATTATTAAATACTGTGTACTAGATGTTGGGTATAGGGTATAGCATAAGCAGAAGCATAATTAGCCTTTAATGTTTCCACTGCTGGACACAGGCCTCCTCTCGGTGAGAGGGAGTGGGCTCTAATCTACCCCGCGGGTCTGCGGGTCGGAAGATAAAAAAAAAAAAAAAATAATTTAAATATATATTTGACATTATGTTACAAACCAGTCATCATAAAATAAGTAGATTTCACATGTCTTCGATTTTTTGGTTCTAGGACACGATGTTATCCTTCACCGTTTTGAGAGCAGTGTGATGAAATAATTTACACATAGTAAAGCGCCTGTCTGGGTTCGAACCCACGACCGACTCGTAAGTCAGGGCCGTTATGGCTGGGCCACCACTGTTCCATGTCTCAGTGTAGTTAACTAACAAACAAACTGTTTCACTCTATTACCGTCATGGGACTTCTAAGGCATCGTCCTAATAGAACGCGAATCATCGCGATCATCGCGTGAGTCAGCGACGCGACCATCGCGAGTTCGAGCTATAGCAAAAACTGGGTGTCCTAATAGAACGCGAATACGTGATCATTGCGCGGACTTACGACGCGCGCGAGCGACCGTGGAGTACCTAGTTTGACACTGGCACGGTCACGGTCGGTACTAATAACCACGGACGACAGAGACGCTCAATTTTTGCTGTCGGGAAATATTTGCATGACCTATTTTAAAGATTTATATATTTTCAAATATTTGAGTAGCGCGACCGCGTCGTGCGATTGTCAGTTAGGTATTCGAGTTCAATATGTTTGATCGCGCGTTCGTACGAACTAAGTTCGCGCGAATAGATTTTCAAACATTTGACTCGCGCAACCGCGTCGTGCGGTTGTCAGTTAGGATACCTATTTGAGTTCAATATGTTTGATCGCGCGTACGTACGAGTGAAATTCGCGCGAACCTACGATGATCGCGCATTCGCGTTCTCTTAGGACGATTCCTTATATAACTGGCGAAATGTGGAACTATGAGACCTCTACCTACCTTTTCGCAGAATACAAGCGTGGTATGTTAATTAAGACAGTTTACTACAAATAAATCACAAACTAAACAATTTACCTGTTACCACAGATAAGGAGGTCGGTTCACGTGTTTTATTACCCGTTCAGCCCCGGAAGCGCCTCACCTGTCGTCTACCCTCCACGTCGAGGGGGGAAATGGCTATAATTTCCCGAAAGGTGACGACGTTCCCGACACTTGAAGGGGAGGGGGCGGAAATTGCAGCCAAATGCAGCGCAAATGATAAACTTTCCACTTTGATTTCTGATGCTGTTATTGAAATATCAAGTGTTTGGCGGCGTCTGCGTCGGTCGGCGGGCACTCGTCGGCGTCGGTCGGCGGGCACTCGTCGGGAAATGAAAGGCTGGCTGATATTAAATGTAGGTACAGTATTTTTAACACGCTTTTATTAGGTCGACCTTTATGTAACTATGTAATGGAATCGTAACTAAGGTAACTAATTTAACCATCGTCCAAGGGTCGTAGCGTAATGAAAATTGGCAGCTGTATGTAGTTCTGATGACAATACAATAATATGGTACTGTCGAACTGATCTGATGATGGAGCCGGAAGATATGAACTGGAACTTCATGATGGAAAATCGTATCATAGCTGTTTTGGATTTCTTAGAAAAGTCTTGTAATGAACTTTGACCACGATTAGGTTTCAAGGTCTGGTGATGAAGTTGGAAGATAGGCACTGGCATTCCATGATAGAATATCGTACGTGCATTTATAAAAGCGTCTTTTTCTAGTGTTTTTCAAACTATTAATTTATTATCTCACGAAGCGACGCGCGCTTTACTTGCGGTTACCAAGTGTAAAAACACGCTATGAATGGGTGTGTAAGCGCAGGAGCTTTCGGTACCTTCCGAGACAATGGCGAAATTGGAAGTGTGCGTGTGCGTTTTATGTACTGTCGCTATTCGTCTTTACGCACACATTCAAAGCATGTTTTTACACAAGTAAAGTGCGTGTCGCTTCGCTTAAAATACTATAGTATAGTGTCGGCTTTAGTGAAAAAATAACAGATTGTTTTATATCGATGTTGAGTTTTTGTGTAGTTTGATTAGATTTCACTGACATATTCTTTTTTGTTTTTTTTTTGTTGCTGAAAAGGCCGGCTCTTGACCTCGATCACGCCTGACGGAAAGCGATGGATGGGGTCTATGATGGAACGAGTGAGATTCCAGTTCACTCTTGCTTTGAAGGCAGACTGTTTAAATTTAATGTGGAAGGAAGCAGAATTTAAGTGGTCCATTCCAACCATTCTGCTCGAGTCAAGGTTAGAATGTTGAAATGCTAATTGTTTTTTTCCTTTTTCCACTTTGATTTCTGATGCTGTTATTGATAAATCGAGTGTTTGGCGGCGTCGGTTGTCGGGCAAACGTGGGCACTGTTGGAGCACTCGTCGGGAAATGAAATGTAGGCTGTTATTAAATGTAGGCACTGATCCATTAACAGATTGTTTCATTTAAATGTTAGTACCTGGTGGATGTTCATTTTGGTGTGCGATATTGACAACTTGACTCTACAAAATATTAAAATCTGTTCGAACATGCGAATTGTAACATTCAGCTCGAACATTAAGATATTAGAAGAGGTACATAAACTATCACTATAATTAATGTTAGCTAAATCAATTGCTCAGTTTCGAACTTTTTACTATCACAGTAAAAAGATGTCGACAAACGACATCGTGGCAGGCCCAGACGAGATGGCGGGATGAGCCTCACTCCTTCAACAAGAACTGGGGGCCTAAAAAGGCCACTTTGGAGAATCATAAAAGGATAACATTATGAATTATAAAATGGCGAAGACAGTCCGTGTTTTTCTTTTTTTCGCTGCACTACGTAGTACAATCAAAGAGATTGGGGTTGGATTTGGATTGGATCGATTGGTATTTTAACACAGACAAAAAAAATAAATGAAAAATGCTTCACCAATGGGATTTGATACGATTAACTTAACAGTTAACTGTCCATTATGTTATCCTTTTATGATTCTGCCAAAGTGGCCTTTTTAGGCCCCCGGGTCCTTAGTAGCTTTGAACAGAGAGAAGTGGAAAGAGAGTACGGCCTTTGCCCTGCAGTGGGACATCACAGGCTAATAATAATAAGTAAAAAGATACCCACAGTTTTATACGAATTGTCTGTGGCATCGGGCGGTGCCTTTGTGTCGCGCGCGATTTTATCGCGTGTCGCGCCTGTTTGAAGAAGCCTTTATACTTACTTTAATAACTATCATAATCATACCACCCACCACCCACACACTATGCCAAGTAACACTGTAGAGCTAGAACATCTGCGGTATTTTCAAATACGCGGTATCATTGGTATGTAGCATTTTCGTATTTTGACACCGACTTCCGAAATTAATAGTCGGTAGATTGATTGCAAAGGGAGCAAACAACTATTTTGAAGGCGAGAGTGTTTCTTTGAATCTTGAGTGCAGCGAGGGATTCAAAGTACGTCACTCGAGCTTAAAATAGTGTTGCTCGCGAGGTGGACACTCTACTTTTTATCACCCTCTATGAAAAAATAAGTAGGTAAGTGCATCTTATGACTAAGAATAGTACGTTTAATTTTTTACATACAATTACTTGAGGAAGACATACTCATTTAAGTATATAAAACTAAGTAAAATCCTAATTTGAGTAAACAATTACAAACGAAAGCAGAATGCTTTTCGCGCGTTTTTTATTGTTTCACAAACTTTTTTTCTGTTACCTACTTGTTCATACAATGTTCGTGATTGATCTCTTTTGTGATTGGAACTTTTACTAACAATATCCACATTCCAAATTCAGGTCACTTTTATTCCCTAGGGATTAAAGAGCTATTTTAGTCCCTGTTTACGAAGAATACACTAACTCTGTTTGAATAGATGTGACAAAAAGTAATTTTTCACTGTTGAATGTTTTTTTTGGAATTCGGTTGTTATTATTTTGTAAAAAGTTTTTTTTTTCACTTGTACCTACCCCACACTCTTGATATATAAATATCGGTGACAGGAAGTTATTAAAACATCATCAATATAAACTAAGGGGAAAAAATTCGTACTAATGAAGCTAACTCAAAAACTACCTTAGCAAAGTTAAATTTATAATAAGACCACCTCTGAGGCATACTTTATCCACTAAATAAAGAATTTTGTAAATCCGTCTATATATGATGGAGTTATGTCCGAACATACATAAAAAAAATTCATCCGAATTGAACCTCCTCCTTTTTTGAAATCGGTTAATAAAACTTCCGAAACCTCACACCGTCATCATATTTGACTTCACCCAACTCCATTTAAAGATAATTTCGAATTCAATGTGAAGTGAGCATCCTGGCTCAGACTGAGACCAAGTTTGTGGACTTTTTACATTAGGTACAGACGTCAGCACATCAAGCTACCCGAAACTGTCAAATTTTCCCAATCAACTTTGAACCTTATACTTCAGCGATAAAGTTGAAAATCTATTAAAGAAATTTGACAGATTGTAGTAGCATGATGTGCTTCTGTACCTTTGGCATGCAGATTTTCAAACAGAATTTATACGTTCTCTCAAATCTAGTTTTTATTCGAGATCATTTAAAATATATAGATTGAGATAATTTTCAATGTCGTAAAAAACAATTCGGTCCACCTCACTTTTCTTTCAAAGTTTCAGTAACACCTCTCACGCTGTTTGGAACAGCTTCCACACGTCCTATTTAAAAATAAACACTTGAAAAACCAACACTAACAGGCAGTAAACAATTTTTCACCTAACTTGAAGGGTTCCGCTTGCGGAAGCTGCGCTAGACGTGCACACGACAACGCTCACGCCTACTTCCGGTCTGAGCGAAACTAGCGAACCGAGCTGTGTGAGCTGTATGAGCACAGAGAGCTCAGACGAGCTGTTACTTGTGTCTGTCGTGAAGGTACTCAACTGTCTTGTTGAAGTTGGAATGGCAATTAAATTTGTGCATTTCATAAATCGTAGCAACTTCGTCTTCGTGAAATATTACCCTCCCCCATTCACCCTCTTAGGGGTGGAATTTCGAAAAACCCTTTCATAATGGATACCTACACTTCACAAAGAACACACCCTCCAAATTTCATGTCTCTAGGACCAGCGGTTTAGGCTGTGCGTTGATATATCAGTCAGTCAGGACTTTGAATTTTATATTAGGTATATAGATTACATCACAGGTGTAACGTCTCTTTTTTGTCGAACTCTGAACCCACTGACACTGCTGTAATTGAATACAATCAGGACTGCGGCCATAAAACAAGCGACTGTAGCGAACTAAGCGATGTACCGTAGCCTTTTAAATCATTAATTCATCTATAATTAACGTAGCCTTTTAAATCATTAATTCATCTATAATTAACGTTGCCTTTTAAATCATTAGTTCATCTATAATTAAATGTAACTGCATTTAAGGACGCGTTTACGAAATGACGCGCTACAATTTTAGGTATTGAGTCTTACTACTACACGTGCACGGCTCACACACACAGCGACATGCGCGAAGCGGTGAAATTATGAGTAAACTGACACGACTTGATACTTGAGCCTAATTTTATTTTATTTTTGCCATGTATTTTTTTTAAGTTTACGGTTATTTGTTTTCAAACAGTTTGTAGGTAATGTGAAGTGTTCATATAAGTAGAATGCTATTTACTTAATTTCACTGGACAGTGATTAATCAAGTACAAGTTGCCAAAGTACCTATGTATTAACAATTTGCGGACGAGCTTATTGAAAACAAATATAAAACAGGCTTGTTTTATTCGATTTATTTCGTATTTTGTATAATAAATTTGCTATGGTATCAAATGCAAGTAGGTTCTCGAAAACTGGAAAGAAAATACGTGTATTTGGCACACCCTACAAGGCAAACAGTACAAATGCTACAATATTCATCACGCTAATATTATAAAGGCGAAAGTTTGTGAGTGTGTGTGTATGTTTATATGTTTGTTCTTCACGCTCAAACGGCTTCACCAATTTTGATAAAATTTTGTATAGAGGTAGCTGACACATATAGGCTACTTTTTATCCGATATTCCCACGGGATCGAAACTTATGCGGGTGAAACCGCGGGGCACAGCTAGTTGCTTCATATATATTTAAAAAAATCGTAAAACAAAAACAACGCAATGGATATTGTTGAACTGTCAAATCACACTTGGAATGGCAATCCATTCCGGATTGCCATTCCAAGTGTGTTACGCAATTAGGATAACGTACTAAGCAGTGTCGTGCATTGCATAAAGGCATATATTAGCAGTGGCTACCTCGATAAATCACCATAAGCCTGTCAATTACATTTTTGGCCGTGCAAAGTGACGGATATTGCGATCGCCGATAGTGAGATAAAAATGAAAATCCAAGATGGCGGTTGTAGTTTTTTTTAATTTTTCATCATGGGTGTCGTTTTTATGGTTTTCAAGGGTGCTAAAACCGATAGTGATGTCCAAATGAAAATCCAAGATGGCGGCTTTAAGTTTTTTATCATGGGTGGTCGTTTTTATGGTTTTCAAGGGCGCTAAAGCCGATAGTGAGGTCAAAATGAAAATCCAAGATGGCGGCTGTATTTTTTTAAATATTTTTCATCATGGGTGTCGTCTTCATGGTTTTCGAGGGTGTTGGAGCCAATAATTAGGTCAAAATGAAAATCTAAGATGGCGGCTGTAATTTATTTTTATCATGGGTGTCGTTTTTATGGTTTTCAAGGGCGCTAAAGCAGATAGTGAGGTCAAAATAAAAATCCAAGATGGCGGCTGTATTTTTTTTTATATTTTTTATCATGGGTGTCGTTTTCATAGTTTTCGAGGGTGCTGGAGCCGAAAACAAAGTCAAAATGAAAATCCAAGATGGCGGCTGTAATCTTTTTTTTTTTAGATACTTTTGTTTTATGTTTCCGATTAGTGACCGCATCTGCCTAGACTAGACCCGGCCTAGTGCCTGCCTACCTATTCTTAAGGTCTCAACAAAACTAACAAAAGAAGCCCAAACTTGGCACACCTAGCTCAGCTCGGCTTTTAGTTCCAGTAGCAGTCTTCGAAGTACACCTGCAGGTCACTCCATCAAGTCCGGAGGTAAGGTCTCAACATAACTAAGAAAACGAGCCCATACTCGGCACACCTAGATCAGCTCGGCTGTTAGTTCCAGTAGCAGTCTTCGAGTACACCTGCAGGTCACTCCATCAAGCCCGGAGGTAAGGTCTCAACATAACTAAGAAAACGAGCCCATACTCGGCACACCTAGCTCAGCTCGGCTATTAGTTCCAGTAGCAGTCTTCGGAGTACACCTGCAGGTCACTCCATCAAGTCCGGAGGTAAGGTCTCCACATAACTAAGAAAACGAGCCCATACTCGGCACACCTAGCTCAGCTCGGATGTTAGTTCCAGTAGGAGTCTTCGAAGTACACCTGCAGGTCACTCCATCAAGTCCGGAGGTAAGGTCTCAACATAACTAAGAAAACGAGCCCATACTCGGCACACCTGACTCAGCTCGAATTATTCCGTTCCGATCCCCTGAACCCCCGCTCCACCCTAGATCGTCTTCTGTTTTAATCTCTGTCTTATCCACTAAAAACTTTCTCATACCGGTTTGAACCGCTTTTTCTTTTGTTTTTGATCCTGAAGGATCGTCAGCAACAAAAATAAGTACAGGGTTTATTGAAATACATAAGTTCGTAATTTCTTATTATAACGGATACGTGTATGTTAGTATTGAGGAACAACGACTCCACATTTTCGTCTTTGTCAAGTCACCGCACCCGGTTTGAACCCTTTTTAATAATCTTACAGATGGCAGATGTGAAAAATGTTACAATTTTTCATGATGTGTGTCAATTTCGTGGTTTTCGAGGGTGCTGAAACCGATGGTTGGATTTTTATTTTGACCCCACCATCGGTTTCAGCACTCTCAAAAACCACGAAATTGACACCCATCATGAAAAATTGTAACATTTTTCACATCCGCCATCTTGGATTTTCATTTTGACCCCACCGTCGGTTTCAGCACCCTCGAAAACCACGAAATTGACACCCATCATGAAAAATTGTAACATTTTTCACATCCGCCATCTTGGATTTTCATTTTGACCCCACCGTCGGTTTCAGCACCCTCGAAAACCACGAAATTGACACCCATCAAGAAAAATTGTAACATTTTTCACATCCGCCATCTTGGATTTTCATTTTGACCCCACCGTCGGTTTCAGCACCCTCGAAAACCACGAAATTGACATCCATCATGAAAAATTATAACATTTTTCACACCAGCCATCTTGGATTTTTATTTTGACCCCACCATCGGTTTCAGCACCCTCGAAAACCACGAAATTGACACCCATCATAAAAATTGTAACATTTTTCACATCCGCCATCTTGGATTTTCATTTTGACCCCACCGTCGGTTTCAGCACCCTCGAAAACCACGAAATTGACACCCATCATGAAAAATTGTAACATTTTTCACATCCGCCATCTTGGATTTTCATTTTGACCCCACCGTCGGTTTCAGCACCCTCGAAAACCACGAAATTGACACCCATCATGAAAAATTGTAACATTTTTCACATCCGCCATCTTGGATTTTCATTTTGACCCCACCGTCGGTTTCAGCACCCTCGAAAACCATGAAATTGACACCCATCATGATAAATTATAACATTTTTCACATCAGCCATCTTGGATTTTTATTTTGACCCCACCATCGGTTTCAGCACCCTCGAAAACCATGAAATTGACACCTATCATGAAATATTGTAACATTTTTCACATCCGCCATCTTGGATTTTTATTTTGACCCCACCATCGGTTTCAGCACCCTCGAAAACCACGAAATTGACACCCATCATGAAAAATTGTAACATTTTTCACATCCGCCATCTTGGATTTTTATTTTGACCCCACCATCGGTTTCAGCACCCTCGAAAACCACAAAATTGACACCCATCATGAAAAATTATAAAATTTTTCACATCCGCCATCTTGGATTTTTATTTTGACCCAACCATCGGTTTTAGCACCCTCGAAAACCACGAAATTGACACCCATCATGAAAAATTGTAACATTTGTCACATCCGGCCATCTTGGATTTTTATTTTGACCCCACCGTCGGTTTCAGCACCCTCGAAAACCACGAAATTGACACCCATCATGAAAAATTGTAACATTTTTCACATCCGCCATCTTGGATTCTCATTTTGACCCCACCATCGGTTTCAGCACCCTCGAAAACCACAAAATTGACACCCATCATGAAAAATTATAAAATTTTTCACATCCGCCATCTTGGATTTTTATTTTGACCCAACCATCGGTTTTAGCACCCTCGAAAACCACGAAATTGACACCCATCATGAAAAATTGTAACATTTGTCACATCCGGCCATCTTGGATTTTTATTTTGACCCCACCGTCGGTTTCAGCACCCTCGAAAACCACGAAATTGACACCCATCATGAAAAATTGTAACATTTTTCACATCCGCCATCTTGGATTCTCATTTGGACCTCACCATCGGTTTCAGCACCCTCGAAAACCACGAAATTGACACCCATCATGAAATATTGTAAGTCTTCAGGGGATCAGATCGGAATAACTCCTCAGCTCGGCTGTTAGTTCCAGTAGCAGTCTTCGAAGTACACCTGTTGTGCAGGTCACTCCAGCAAGTCCGGAACGAAATATGAATTTATAAACCCTACTTACTTCTAGAAAAATTATAAGACAAAGATCAAATCTTTCCTTGGGTAATAGGTACATACAGAATGCGTGAAGTATCAAGTTTTGTGTGTCAAATATTTTGTATCCGTACAGCGATCTTCTTTTAGCACAAGCTGCTGCTTACAACCGAACCGACACAGAGTCCACTCACAACGGCGGCCGAGCGCAGACTAATATTTCATTACAAATTTTTGTGCAATAAACCGAGACAGTGACCAGTAAAATAATCCTTATTTCAATCCAATAAGATTCACGTATTACAGCTAAATATGTGAAAAAATAGACTCCGATTTTTATTTTTTTCTGAGCTTATTTTTAACATTTTGATAGTTCTTTTGGCTACCTTTTTGAGTTGAACATGTCTGCTTACATAAAATATTTTAAAATAAATATGTTTATGTTATTAAATAGAAGAAAAATGATCCCAAAGACAGCACGATATTGTCGATTTTGTGTGAAGAGGCAACGGAAATTATTTTTTACTATATTATTAACCAACATTTTCGAATAAAAAATGGCTACCATTTGGAGATGAAAGAGTAATCTATCTGTGGTAATTATTAGTTACATTTGGTTTCGTCTCATTTTGCCGCAAAATGCACCGAAAAACGGCTTATTTTTGTCAGATTCGTAAAGGCGTCCTTAATGATTATGTGTCATAGGTTTACCTATGTGTGCGGATAATGAGTACCTACTGAGTTAAAATGTATTTATTTATTTGAAGGCCTGTGTTGTCCCACTGCTGGGCAACGGCCTCCCTTTCTTCTTTTCACTCCTCTCTGTGTTGAGCTAGTGTGGACAAATCCTGTCTGTAGGACCTAGAGTTAAAATTTTTTTTTTTTTTTCAATACTAATTTTTCCTTGTCCGATTGCAAAGCCAAAACTCTGTCATATTTCCTCAAAATCGGTTTAGTTCATTAATTTAGTTGGTCACAAACATATAGCAAACATACTCGTTTGTCATCATGTTTTAAAGAGTAACGAAAAGGTTAATTAGCTTTCGAATAGTCTTCTTCTTAGCGTAACGATGCCGCGATGGCAAAAAGTTCATATAACACGTTCGGCTCAAAATTCAACTACACAAACGGTTTTCTTTTACTTTTTCAAATGCAATTTTAAAGACTCTTCAGAGAAAGATCATTTATTTTGCACAATTACTAAAACTTAGTTATCTTTTATTTATATATACAACCCTAACTTGAGGCCTAAAGCTCTAACTTACCCTCCTTACTTATTCTTACTATATTTCCACCTAGGGACTCTAAGTTGATCAATCTAGATTGATCAACTTAAGGTTTATCAATCTAGATTGATCAACTTAGAGTGCCTAATAAAATAATTAATTAATTAATTAAAAATATTTAAAAGGAATGGTGATCACCATTCGTTTTAATAAGCAATAAAACCGAATGCTTACACCGCTAATTACATGGCCACAATGTAATCGATAATAGCTTTGAAAAATAAGCGATTATCAACTCTATTCATTTGTTCTAAAGTTGTTAATTGAGAAGCAGATGTAGCATTGTATGAGAGCGTACCTTACAGGTGTAAATGTCTTGCATTTGTTAGAATAGTTTAATCTAATGATACTAATTTAAAAGTTAACGCACTTACGGTACATTTAGAAGACGTAATTAACTTGTAATTAGCTTTAAGAAATTTACTGCTGGAAATGACCTTCCAAAGGCTATTTTACAAAGACCCATTCAACTATTAGGTACGTAAGCACCAAAGAGGGGTGGGGGCGGGTCTATGCTTTGCTTATTTTTAAAGACATAGGGGAGGGGGAGTCTGGATGTTGGTTACGTCAGCAATTTTTAGAAAAAATATATTAATGTCGTTTATACAGAAAGATTTTTTATCACCATCCAAATTTTTACAGGGTGTTCTACGCCTGAATATGAACAACTTTCACTATGGGACCACCTCTGAAATCACGAAAAAAAAAATCTGCTGTTTCATACAAAACTCCAATACCTACTTGATCAAAATGTATGAAACAGCAGATTCTTTTTTAAGTTAAGTTAAGAATATAATAATTAAATACAAATTTAATAATGGCTTGAATAAATATTAAATGGGCATGTGCATGCACACTAATTTACTACTTTCATCTCCTTGCCCTATTTATGCACCCAAAAAAAGAGGATGCTGCTGTTCATGTGTTTATTCACCCTTGGCACCTAACCCCCCACAACCGTACCTTTTTTTTGTTCCGGGGTGGAAAATCGTTATGGATGTCTTCCGCCCTGGGGCGGGCAGAGAGGTCTGTCAGATTCTTACTGACTAAAAACCACCCCAGTGTTCCCTTCGGGCGCTTGGACCGGGGATCATTGGAACTTTTGCGACTTTATACCCTCCTATCCTTTCACATCCTACGAGGACGAGCAAGCATTTTCCTTGCAAGAAACCTATCTTCATTTTTATCAACTTTGCACCAAATATCAAACTATTTCCCGCTTCAGTAACTGTAACATCCATGTAATTGCACCTCGCCGTAGTATCATGGAGAGTCTCAAATAAAAATGATACAAATTAAATGTTCTGTTGGTGTTTACTGTGGATCGTTAGTGCTGGAAAATGGTGTGCAAACTTTTTGCTTGTTTCTAGCGAAATGTTTTCTCGGTTTTTCTTGAGTTTTCTTTTGCTTTTCCCAATAGTACTTATATCAATTTTTATTCGCTACTTGCCGGATATTAAAAGGCATTAATACATAATATAAATATGAATCTATATATTAATATCCGGATATTAATATGAATCTCTCATGTAACTGGTGATTTGAGAAGCTTTTGGTTCTATGATAAGCTTATTGTAAGTCATCCTTGGCGGAGTCATAACAGTCATTTTATTATGCTTATGCTGAGAATGCTTTAACGTTTGCAATAATCTTTGAATTTAAGTGTCCGAAAGTAAAGGAAACGCCGAGGTTTTGAACCGACAAAATTTGAATAACTGTCATGTCAGCGACACGATGAAGAAGAAGTGTCCCAAAATACTCTAGTAACCAACAAGAGTTGATTATTGGGGCTTTCAGATGAACGATACAAATCATCGTCTTTTGCGACAAGAAGACGATTGGATCACAAGGACGCTCAATGACGACGCGGCGTCTGCAAACGTCAATGTCATTAAGTACAGTATCAACACATACACGTCACAATTAGATAAACACCGTAACTACACACACATTATTGAGATTCGAAACATGTTCTTATCTCATCTCGTGACTTTCCAGTCGGCTGAAGACCCTCTGATGCCAATTATTGACGTACTACCCTCAACACCCCACCCCTGATCACCCCCAACACCCCCAGGCGTCGCCACCCTTTGTATATCTACACGTTATCATTATTTCTAATTTTTGGGGAGCAAATTTGCTCATGATGCCTCAGGTCTCGGAGGCATTTGAGCGGCAACAGATAATGTGCCCTCTCCCTATGTTTGGTTTGGTGTGCAAGATGCCTGAAATTAAGTATTGCATTTTTTTTTTGTATTTCATTAACCTTTTGAACGCCACGGTCGAGTATAGACGACAAACGAAAACGTGCCCAACACGCCACAGTCGTCTACAGCCGACAAGAAAACGAAATTTTTTACCTTTTGAACGCCACGGTCGGGTATAGACGACAAACGAAAACGAGCCCAACACGCCACCGTCGTCTACAGCCGACAAGAAAACGCGTGGGCACGTTTTCGTTTGTCGTCTATACCGTGCCGTTCAAAAGGTAGGAGGTATTATGATGAGACTGTCCAATGAGATGGTTTTTTACATTTCGAATATTATGATTATATCCTACTAATATTATATTATATTTGTGTGTGTCGTGTGGACCGACTCCGGAAGTCCGCACCCAAAATGCGTGTCGTTGCTGTTGTCAAGAGCTTAAAAAGCGTTTAACGCGTTGTAGGATTTTGTCTACACGCGTCATTTCCAATGTTATCATCATCATCATTTCAGCCGAAAGACGTCCACTGCTGGACATAGGCCTCCCCCAATTTGGGGGGGGGGGGGGGGGCGGGGGTTGCCATAATCGCCACGCTTGGCAGGCGGGTTGGCGATCGCAGTATGGTGATGATGATGGTGTAATGCATAGAGAACGCTGCTGCCCATTCTCCGGTCTCCCTTAGTCGCCTTTTACGACACCCACGGGAAGTATGGGGTGGTGCTATTCTTTAAGTCCGGCACCACACAGACAATTTCCAATGTTAGCGCACGAACAATGCACTTAGCATGGTAGCGCAACATAATCTGAATTCATCTAGGACCTTGAAACAACATGATAACCTGAGGGGCGACGGCCTAGATAAGTGATAATCGCTTTCAAAGCGTTATAAATTTCTACAAAGACTTACAACAGAATTGACATTGAATTTTTTCGGTAGCTTATGTTAATCAAATACAATTTTGGCTTTTACTTACTTTTCATCATTGTTATCGTTGATAGAATGTCATTTTTTTGAGGCGAAAGTTTGTGAGGGTGTGTGTGTGTTTATATGTTTGTTACTTCTTTACGCTCAAACGGCTGGATCAATTTTGATAAAATTTTGTATGGAGTTTGCTCCCTGGATTGACACCCTGGATTAACATGTAGGTTACTTTTCATCCCGATATTCACACGGGATCGACCCTCATGCGGGTGAAACCGCGGGGCGCTACTAGTAAATAAATACATTTTATGAGTGTTGAGTTTTTTGAGTACCATCTACTTACAAACAGTTTGCATCTACCAAGACGGCCAATCTTCTTTCTAATACCAGTGAAACTATTTTTAGCAAAACACACACGCCCTCCATTGTGTACAACTCCTTTTAAGGGGCTTACAGGACCTAAACACAAAAAAACGCAACTTTTAGAAACAATAAAAGTATATGATCGACTACAGTAAACAAAATCAGAAAAATATATGATATTCTTCAGGATATATGCTAGGTAGATAGTATGTTGAAAACATAATTTGATATGATAGAAAAAAATCATGAAGATACCTCTAAAAACTTTCTTTTTACAATAAAAACCATACTAATATACATACAATCATTCAGATTTTTTGTCAGATTATTCTACAAGCATCATACTAAAATACTAGTGTGTTAACTTTTTAGTCCAAACAATAGATTTTTTGTTATTAAATAATTGCTTCATATTTTGCAATAAATTACCAGCGTTGTGTCGTCGCGCTTCTCTTTCTTTTCTATGCAGTCCGACAGTGACCGCGCTTTAGGTCATGTAAGCCCCTTAAGGAGCAATTACTGCAATTAGTAACATACATAATACACGAACACACCTACTATGTGCTACCACGCACATAGTACATGATATTGCCACACCATGCCTGTTTTCCTGTAGCTCGTGGAAATATTTATGTAATTAGAGACACGAAACCAATATTAATGGGAGGGAAAATTAGGGCGTACGTATTTATTTTATCATGGGATTAAATGGGCTGGAATGGGTTTTGAAGGTGCGTTAATTAATTAATTACATACATACCTACTTATAGAGGTCAGGTGAGGAAACCGGCACGTCCTAGAACCGAAAATCTGAAGACTTCCGCCAACCTGCACTAGGCCCGCTGGCTGGTGGATTATGGCCCACTCCCTCTCACAGAAAGGAGACCTGTCTCCCAGCAGTGGGAACGTTACAGGCTGATTATGCTATGCCCACTTAAATAATTATTTCAAAAGTAAAGTACTTAACATATAGATAGGTACGAAATCAGGAAGGTATAAACAAGCGGTCTTCAACATAAGTCTTATGCTTATAGAAACAATTTTAAACGTCGAATTAGATTCAAATTTTTAGGGTTCCGTACCCAAAGGGTTAAAACGGAACCCTGTTACTAAGGCTCCAATGTCCGTCGGTCTGTCTGCCTGTCACCAGGCTGTATCTCATGAACCGTGATAGCTAGAGAGTTGAAATTTTAACGAAAAAATAAACGTGTTTTTTTCGGCGTTTTTGCCTTGTGGTACGGAACCCTTCGTGCGCGAGTCCGACTCGCACTTGGCCAGTTTTTATTAGGCCAGTTTTTATTTTTAGAAAGACCATTTTCATTAGTTAACAGAATCGATAGGATTGCATACAATTGCTGAAAAAGAACGAGACACAACAATTAATTATTTGATAAATAACAATAAAATTTCTGTTGTGTGGGTTTAGAGTGCCACAAAGTGTTAAAACGCCAACATAGAATATTAAAATAGTACTGACGCCAGCACATCAAGCTACCCGAAACTGAAACAATTTCCCAATCAAATTTAAACCTTATGCTTTAGCAATAAAGTTGAAAATCTATTAAAGAAATTTGACAGCTTGTAGAAGCTTGATGTGCTGGCGTCTATACATTACGATACGTGTTCCCTTAACGCGCACTTAAGTCACGCTTTTCTGTGTACAAATGGTCTACGTTCAGGTCACAGAGTGCTATAAAGAAATAAAAATAACAGTAAGTAAAAAAAAAAAATGAGCAGGTTTCGTATAGAAAGGAGAGAAAAATCATAAAAAGTTCAGCATAAAACGGAAAACTTCACACTTTTAGGTTCATCTATTGATTAAACAACCTTGATTGTACGTGGATGTATGAGTGGGAGGTAGTTGGAAATAACTAAAAATATCCCTCAGACGAAGATAAACTCGATTGATTTATAACTGAATTAAAACGCCACGGATGACCTTTATAGAAAACTAGCACCAGCCCGCGGTTTCACCCCCATAAATGTCGATCCCGGGGGAATATCGGGATAAAAACTATCCTATGTCCTTTCCCGGGACTCAAACTATCTCTTTACCAAATTTCATCTAAATCAGTACAGCGGTTTAAGCGTGAAGAGGTAACAGACAGACAGACAGACTGACACACTTTCGAATTTATAATATTAGTATGGATTGCGTAGGATTTTTTAAATTGTTCAAACCTTGCAGCGGTTTCCTGGAAAATTGCGACCTACGTTCCAACAAGGTTAACCCACGCTGAAGGGTTGTACGCAGAATAGCTCAAAACCAGATAAATACCCTGTTGTTTTGTTAGTCATCTGATTCTCATTGAAATCCCAAAGGGCGCTCTATTGTAAAGTCAACAAAAGAGATAAGTATGCAGGATCGTCGGATATAGTTGAAGTTTTAGTAAGAAACCGTTAGATTTTGTCGAGTAAAATTTAATTTTATTAATAGAAAACAAACAGCTCATTTATCCATTTAAATTTCAGTCGACAACATCCATCGGTTTCTTACTAGCCTTCAACTATATCCGACGATCCTGCATACTTATCTCTTTTGTTGACTGTACATACCTTTTTTTTTGTGTGGGAAAAAATGACCCCTCCCGCTCTGGGCGGACCGGAAGGGAGTGTCAGACTCTTACTGACTAAAACCCACCCGTGTACCTTCCTTAGCCCTTTATGTCCCGGGCCAGCGGTAACCCTTTCGGACAATCCCGCTGACTGTACATACCTTTCAAAATGGTTAATTCTCAGCTTAATTTCGATACCATAAATGACCTTTAATTAAGCTCTAAAATCTATTAAGTTAGATATATTTCACTGAAGTCAGCACAGTCACAGGCAGTCTGGCACTAAAGTTAGTGTTTAAGGGGTTTACTGCTTGATTTCGAATGTCATATGCTAATTCCCGATGGCTAATTCCCCGAAGTCATCAGATCGAACGTCTGAGTTGTCGAAATTCCATAGCATCGATGTACCACAATTTGAGGACGTACAGCAGCATTGTTGCACCAATCAGTTTGCAAAAAATGGCGACTACGGCAAACTTAAGAAAAAAGACAAAAAAACTTTCTTTGCAAACTTCGTATTACCCAGTAACTGGGTTGTGGAGGTCAGATAGGCAGTCACTCCATGACTGGAAGCCGACCCCAACATAGTTGAGCAAAGGCTAGGCAGATGATGACAGGTGACTGTGGCAAACTTCTTGACTTACTTTCTTTCTTATTGCAGTGGTTGATAAGGAGGGTGACGTGATCAGCATTTTGTGTCCAGTGGAGGTCGTCAACAGACCGATATATAATAGACTAGCTTCCGCCCGCGAGGTATGTCGATAAAAACTATCCTATGTCCTTCCCCGAGATGAAATCTATCTCTCTACCAAATTTTATCTAAATCCGTTCAGTGGTTTAGGCGTGAAAAGGTAACATACAGAGAGACACAGACAGACAGTTACTTTCGGATTCATAATATTAGTATGGATAATTATGCCGTGCCGATGTACTGTGTAGATCTAAATATAACCCGTATCTATTGAACCGAGATGAATATTAAATTATTTACCTAATACCTATGTATCGAGTTTCAATTTAATCTATTCAGCAAAGTAACTTTACCTTTGTATCATAGTAGGTATATAATCAGTGATGGGATAAGCTTGCGTGGGCTTGGGGAGACGGCTTTAGAAAGATTATTATAGTTTCTCAATGCACACGAGGTGATGCTTTGAGCAATCAGTACTTATGTAGTGTCTCTAACAAAATTATGGGGAATGTGCCTGAATCAAAGATGAATAAATACTCATATAAATAAGTATAGGGTACTCTCTTATGTGCCTAAAAGTTTCGAGTCTTCGGAATGGAAATTCAGTCTGAGTGGAGATAGGGAACAAATAATTTAATAATTCTGATTCCAAACGAAATAATACAACGAGATGTAAGGCTAACTGAAGGCTCGCCCAGAGGACACGGTGGAGCACACGGTGGAGGTCTGCCCCGCTTGGGCGGAGAATCCTCGAGAGCGCCCTCGCGCGTTGGAGCGTCCTCGTAGAGGCGATCGACAGCGACGGCGACCTCTCGCGTCCGGCCCTGGTACAAGCCATGGTCCGGGGCGAGAGGGAGTGGGAGGCAGTCACCTCCTTCTGCGAAGCAGTCATGCTAGCGAAGGAGGTGGCGGGACGGTTCAGGGAGAGAGCCTCCCGTCTCAGCCGCCGCGGGGGATGCCCCCGGCGTCGGGAGCCGCGTGACGACTCCCGGCCACCGTAGGCGCGGGCCTGCGGGCGGAGAGTAATGGGTAGCTCACCGTCCGATCAGGACCAGGCCCGTGCCGGACGGCGCGTACGTGTTCCACGCGCGCCTCAAAGAGATGTCAGCATCGGGGAGGGGCCCCTTAGGGCCGAAGCCTGCCGGGTCAGCGGGATTGTCCGAAAGGGTTACCGCTGGCCCGGAACATAAAGGCCAAGGAAGGAACACGGGTGGGTTTTAGTCAGTAAGAGTCTGACACTCCCTTCCGCTCCACCCAGAGCGGGAGGAGTCATTTGATGATTTCACATCCGCAAAAAAAAAAAAAAGGCTAACTGAAGGCTCTTTGGTAATTTTCCCTTGCGAATTTTCTCCAAGACAAGTTGAGCTGGAAAATGAAGTATTTGTTTTGTTCGACGAATATATACACTTTTATAGTTTCCATGTGGATTTGGCAATTGGTTTTTGATTCGTAATTCACGAGAATTTCAGCATTTTCAAATTTTAATGAAACAGATTCGAGGAAAATCCTTTAAACTTTACGAAATTAGTAGCTTCAATATCCAACTGCCCACACAATCTCTCACTCCAATAAATCAGTAAATAGTAAATGAATCCGACGAAAAACGATTAAAACCAAACAAGCCGCCTCACAAACTGTCGGCCGACTCGCAAAGGTCGCCGCCTCTTATCAGCAACATCGCACGCAATGCCGACACCGACTCGCCGCCACCTAGTTTATATTCCGACAAACAATCGAGGTATAAATAAAAATTATTATCGATCAGGATTCGCGATGAAACGGTGAATTTTTGGCATGAGACTGTAGGCCGAAAATGCAGGGTGTAACCTTTTGTGGTCCAGTTGGAAGTCCCTGAACCATCTCCGGACATAAATGGGAAGATGTAGTAACTCCAAACGTAAAGTAGAACTACCTACCTTTTTAATCCATCTAAAGGTTGTCTTTAAAAGATTTTAAAAGATCGAAAGACAGCCCATTGTGTCACCCTTTGTACACTTTCTATATTTATGTCTGTAATATTTATATGGTGTACATAATAAAGAGTATTCTATTCTATTCTAGACCTACCTCCACGGAGAGACAGTAGGGTGTGGATGTGAAACTGTGTCGTTACTGTTCTATGCTCCACCTCCTTTCCTCTGTGTCCCAAAACACAAGCAGTCAAGGTGACCAGGACCACGGACGATGCCGTGGAAGTGGCTAAGTTTTGGGCCAACCAGATCTGAAATACAGTCGTGCCAGCGACACGACGAAGATGGGGGAAAATCTTGCTATGATAAATAGAGCAATGTGAAAGGATCAAGGATGACTAAAGGCGTAGCGTTGGAAGGCTTCCATAAGGATGCCAACGACCCATGCCCTTGTGAAGGCCGCAGGAATTCGCTGGATGGGGGAAGCACAGAGCCGGTCGATGTAGCGGTGCTTGGGGGAGGTCTATGTCCAGCAGTAGACGTCTTTCGGCTGAAATGATGATGATCATGATGAAAGGATCAACCACGAGCTTGACTCTGGAGAAATATAAATGACATTTTTGTTTGCAGAAGCATTGAAGTCCTATCTCTATCATTCTTTACATATTGCCTTTACAATTGTCGATAAAACAACAAATAAAAAAAAATTAAATAAGGCGAATAATTAAAGGGAGACCCCCTTTAATTATTCGCTTATTTAATTTTTTATACAGGAAATGTGTTTTTTTCGGCGTTTTTTGCTTTGTGGAACCCTTTGTGTGCGAAACCGACTCGCACTTGGTCGGTTTTTTTATAATTCTTTTATCTTGCTACCGTTGGCTTACCTAATAAGACGTAATTATAAGATCTGCCAATTACCAAGGTTGGTACTTCATACTTGGTAGTATAACGATGACTGTTACCATCTAGAGCAGTGTTTTTCAACATGTGGGTCGCCCTAAGGGGGTCGCGAAGCCTAATCTTGGGGTCGTGGATAGAGACGATGCAGACCCTTTGTGTGCGTTAGTTTGTTAGTTTTTTAGTTTAATTATAATGTTGTATTTATTATTTATTTAATACTTCAAGCACATAAATGTACAGAGGCGGACTTAATGCCATAGGCATTTTCTACCAGTCAACCTTTGAGTGATGCAGAGACAAAAATTGATAGGTGCAATCATGAACATTGAGGAATAAATATATTAAATATAAAGATACGCATAAACCTATTGTTGTTTGTATGTATTTATAGTATTTTTAAGTTATATTATATTGTATCGTATGTGTTTTATTAAATATGGGCCTTGATGCCTGAAACAAATGGATAAATAAATAAAAGAAAAAAACAAGTGTTTGTAGATCCTACAGCATAATAAAAAATACAATAATTTCAGTAAGTCTTAGCCAGTATTTTTTAACAATTTGTCAACACGTGGTTCTATTTTTGAGACGCAAGTCATTTTCTAATTGAAGCCTATTTCTCTTTTTAGTTTAGCTAGAGCCGAGCAGCCGAGAGTGTTCTTGATTTTTTATTCAATAATAGGTCCCAAAAGAAAGAAATTATAGACTTAGTCTTTCAAATCACTTACTATTTGTTTGTTTATGGCCGGGGACGCTAAAATGTCTCGCTTGTAAAGGGGTCGCGTATTCAATAAGGTTGAAAAACACCGATATAATGCATGTTGACACATTATAAGCCAGAGATCGTCTTCGATTGCAAAAGGTCTTATAATGTAAATGATCCTTTGCAATATTGGGAATCATCACAATCGAAGTAAGAAATTTCACAATTTTTCCCTCTCACCTCCAAAAAAAAACTTTTTCATCGTATCATTAATCATTTAACTTAAACAATTCCAAAGTATCCCCTCTAACAAGCTTCGATCCAGCTTCGATAAAGCTTACAGCTCAAAGCACTCCAGTTAGGTCCATAGGTAATACAATGAGGCGTAGCAGTAGAACATAATCTCCTTGCAAGGGATGCACCGACTCAATAATTCATGTGTTCGCACCTTGAAATGCGCCGCGACCGATGATAGCACTCTGATAGCGGCATAGATTATGTAGCGCAGAGGGGAATTGAGGAACAGGAATTTGCATTTGGTGGTTCTTGTTTAATTAGAACTATTATTTTAAAGTTTATTTGTCATTTTGACTAGCTCTTATATTGTGCATGCTGTGTTCACTATTTTAGGTCACTCAGTGTTGTTTTTTTTGTTTAAGTTTTCCTAGTATGTAAGCTCAGACCTATATAATTATATTATGTATACAAGACCTTAAAACATTCTAAAAGAGTAACGGTGGAGTTTCTTGCCCATTCTTCTCCATGCGAAAACTAACTTTTGGAATGGGCGACTATCAATTCTATTTAGTTGTAATTTTTGACGATGTGCCTTTAATGTGCCTATTTGACATAAATGATTTGACTTTGACCAAATAAAAAGTCAAGACAGCGCTGCGAACAATACAGTGAAGCATGCAAAAACTACACCTCTCCGCTCTGTGCATACACGCTCACACGCACACATTTACAACTATTTACAATCAAACTACACCTCACTATGTGCACACATGTTTACGAAACCGGCTTCACTTTACTGTTGACAGCCCTCTGTCTTGGTTTTTTATTTGGTCTGAGTATGTAAGTTATACTGTATTGCCCGATTTGTGAACCAATAATAAAAAAACATTACCCTCCTTCTGACGCAGTCGGGTAAAGATAAAAAATAAAAATATGAGCTCGACTGTCACTGATGTATGAGACACAATTACTTTTTACCCGACTGCGTCAGAAGGAGGGTTATGTTATTCGAGTCTATGTATGTATGAATGTATATTTCTTTGGCACGCTCTGTAGCCTAAACGGCTTGATCGATTTCAGCTTGAGAGGTGCCGTTAGATTCGTCTTAATTGTGAGAGTGACACTGGGTGTATCAAAATTGAAAAAAAAAAAAAATGGCCGATGGTTTGCGCTAAAAACAAGCCCATTCTAAATTGAATAAAAGTTGGAAGCAGGCGGGACCCATATCATTTTTATTATATTTTCAAATTCAAATGGGTCCCGCCTGCTTCCAACTTTTATTTAATTTAAAATGGGCTTGTTTTTAGCTTTTAAGTTTTTTACCGCACTCGGGTTTTTTATTTTTTGAAATAACTTTTTTTTTCTGTTACCGAACGAAATAAGCTTGTCTAACAGACGGGGGATAAATGAGAAATTATTTCTTCGTCGTCGTCGTTTCAGCCGATAGACGTCCACTGCTGGACATAGGCCTCCCCCAATTTTGGGGGTATTATTTCTTCAATTTCGTATAATGTTAAAACACTAAAGTCTTTCTAGCTTTCTATTCGTCTGGTTCTATATACCCCGCGTGTACACACACGCGGTGTATAAACGCACGTTCGCCCAGGATAAATTGTAGGTAATACTTTACTTGTTTTTGAAAAGTAAAAGACTTTTATGAAAAACATGTCGTGTATAAAACATGTATCACACATGTATTCATGTTATTTCAGACATGTATTTTGTTCACCTTTTTGACAAGTTTTGTATAAAACAAACAACAACAATTACAACTTGTAGGATGTCGAGTTTTCGTTCACTACATTTATTATACCTGGTGTAAATGTTCGGTAACTGGAAAACTACACATTTAATAAAGGTTTTTTTTGTTGTAATTCATCTGGGTGGTTAGAGGTAAAATTAACCAGAGGGTAGTTTTAAGTATAATACTATACTACGTTAGCACAGCCGGTGGCACAGCTTACCCACACTATTAGATAACGTAGAAAGACCAATTCTCGTAATAAAAAAATGTTTAAAATCTAGTCGCAATCTCATTTCAGCGACTATCAACGTCAAAAACTTGTCAGAAGTGTAGAAACCGAGAGAGAGTATTTTTGACAGATTGAGACTTCTGCCAAAATCTTCTTTTGGCAGAATCATAAACGGATAACATAATGGACAGTTAGGTAACCGTTAAGTTAATCGTATCAAATGCCATTGGTGAAGCATTTTTCAGTTATTTTTTTTTTGTCTGTGCTAAAATACCAATCAATCCGATCCAAATCCAATCCTCTTTGATTATACCTACGTAGTGCAGCGTAAAAAAGAAAAACACAGACTGTTTCGCCATATTATGATTCATAATGTTATCCTTTTATGATTCTCTAAAGTGGCCTTTTAGGCCCCCAGACTGTGAACGTTCTGAAAATTACGAGAGGTGCCCCTCTGGGTGCTTACCTACTTGTGCATAATCTATGAGAAAATAAAACAAAGTTGTGAGATGCTGTAGAGTTTCTGTACTGCTGAACAAATCGAATTGTATTTTTAATTAGGCAAAAAGACAGGGATTAACAGGAAAACTTTTACGAATGCTGGTGATTGAGAGAAACACGTTCAATTTTGAA